>CM074283.1:21183729-21658729 GCA_037194245.1 Opsariichthys bidens
AACCTAAACCTACCCATCACAGAAAATGTTCTGCTATTTTAGATTTTCAACAAAGAAAATTCTGTATGATTTATAAGCTTGTTTCCTCATGGGTACCAACAAAATGTCCCCACAAGATCAAAATTTACTAGTATTACTAAACCTGTGGGTACATTGGGTCCCCATAACGTAGGGAATACCTGCCCACACACACACACACACACAGATGTTTGTTTTTCTATCTTAGTGATGGCATTGCATAGACTTCCATTAATTTTATATCAGGTTAATGATATTTATATCTAAACCAACCCCTACTCCTAAACCTACCCATCACAGAAACATGTGACCATCACTAGATTTAAATAAAAACCTCTTTTGGCTGATTAATAAGCCTTTTTATCTAGTGAGGACCAGTCACAAGACATTTGGTCCTCTCAAATAAAGTAGTCAAAACAAGTACACACACACACACACACACTTGTCCTGCTGTATTATCCTCTCCATAGACGTAATGGTTTTTATACTGTACAAACTGTATATTTTATCCCCTAACCCTACCCCTACACCTACACATCACAGAAAACCTTCGCCATTTTTACATGTTTTTGTTATGAAAAAACATCATTTAGTTTGTTTATTAATCCATTTCCCTCGTGGGTATTGCTGGCTGGTCCCCACAATATAGGTAATTTCCTTGTGGAGACATTTGGTCCCCACAATGTAATCTAAATCTTTGCACAAACACACACACACACACACACACACACACACACACACACATCAATAACATCAAACCTTGAGCATCCAGTCCCCAAACACTTAAAAGATCAGACCCTCCATTGATTCCCAGAAGCCTCTGCGGTAATGTGTGCTTTTAGCCTATGCCAAACTTTTCCATCCTCACTGACCCCAATTTAACTGCATCTCAGTTTGTGCTTAAATGAGTCGATTCATTTGACTTTAAGAGCCGAATCGGAAATGTTCATCTGTCGGCCTTCTTCAACCTCACTCTGCCTGGCTATTCTCTTTTCCGGACAGTCGCGTGTGGTTTGCGCACAGGTGAATTCAGTAAGTGCCTTCTATGTGGCTGGATAGGAATTTTAAATCCTCAAAAGAGATTAAAAATGGGTTTTTATGTGCTACATGCCCGCTCAAACACAGCACTTACACTAAAAGCATGGAAGCGACTATAATCCAATTCTGCCGGACCGTACGTCCTGAAACAGACCAGGGTACGGTGCTGTCACACTTCTTTGGGACTGCCAATTCTTGCTTTCTTGTTTTCTGTCTCTCTTTTTTCATCTTCTCTCTGCCCCCCACACACATGGACATTAAACTCAGCACTGCTCAGAGAAACAGACTAGAATATGTGAATTGTCGGATTTGGCAGGTATGTGTGCAGTGGGTACAGGATGGTCAGGAAGTCTGTGTGTGATGGAGCAGGACAGGAAAGAGATGGGCAGTCCTGAGGGGGTTATTGAGTGTGTATATCTGGTGGGGGTGTGTGTGGGTAGTCCAGTGACAGGCGGCCAGATACCTGGCCTAATTCAGTCACTTTGATAGGAGCACTCGCATGTATTACTCCCTAAATATCCAGCCTGATTTTTCCAGAGCCGCATGCTTTCTGACCCTCTGCTCGACTTATTTTCAACCCCTGCTGGGTGTCTGCTGGGAAGATCAACCGTCTGAACCCCTGTGGCCCTCTGGGACTTGAGGGAGAGATGCCATGATGTTTAAAAGTAATGCAACATAATAATGCAATTGGATTCATCCATAGTACCACAAAAAAAGAGCATAGTGGATCCTCATTGGTGAACATGTGTTTATATATATATATATATAGAAAGAATTGTTTAAGTCATTCAGCCATAGTGTTCCTCGCTTGTAGCCTAACTGTAGCTTTTTACTTTACAAAATTTCAATAAAAGTTGAGTTGATTTTTTTTTTTTGTGAAGATTATCTTGTTGAACAAAACTTGTAAGATTCATAAACTTTTACTGACCACAGAGCTTATTTTCTGTAAAAATCCTGTTGGCTTTTTGTCCCGGGAACCAGGATGATGCTAATTTCTGGGTTGGCCTATAAAATACATAATCTCTGCAGCATTCTATAGCGATTGATTATAGCATGTTGCTAAGCTAATGGCTTGATACTCTTAATAAGCATAAAATTCACTACCTACTAATTTGCGGTGAAACAGTGTATTTTAAATTGTATTTTATTGGTACTTTTTGGTACAGAATGAAGTATATTTACTTTTGGTAATTAATTATCTACATTTCTTTGCTTTGACCATATTAGATTTTGTCACTCAATTTGTTGCAATGCATTTTGGCATTGTCATCTGTGCATACTTTGGGGTACTTTAGAAGGTATTTTAGGAGGCATCATATACCTGGATTCCTTTTTGGAATGACCTTTGCGTTGGGAAGTGCTGAGTTATTGTCTTTGTGCAGGTGCCTGAATGTTGATGATTTTTAGTTATTTATGCCCATAAGATGGCTATAAATTAAAGTTTTAAAGTATATATATGAATTTTTAATTGTATTTAATTCATAATTACAAAACACAGAAAGTGTAACACGTTGTTTTGTGTAAATGAAAGAATTATATACTTCCTTCAGCATCCCATTCCTAGATGTAATGTTTTAGCATAGGCGGCTTAATTTGTCTTTATCTTTAGATTTCACATGTGTCATATTGGAATTCTTCACCATATTTACAGAAATCAAAACAGGAATTACAGTCTATCACAATATCAAAGAACCATATTCATATTGGAATCCTTATGTTTTGTATTTTATTCAGTCAGATAGTGATTACATCCAGATGGCTGAATGCAGCGATAGCTTAATTTTCTCAATGTGGGAGGGAAAAATCTCTCTTATATTGTAAGGAATTCCTCCATTCCTGTTTTTTTTAGGTATCTTATTCTAATTGTCTTTACATATAATCAAAACCAAATCGATGTTAAATGATAAAATGCTAATAATAATATTGTATCTGTTGCTTCAAGAAGTAGATGCTTAAAAGATGTCTTGCCTGTTATATAGCAGCTCTGTCCCCTGAGAGTCAAAGATAGCTGGTATTTTTACCATCCACACTGAGGAAAACAGATTGAAGTCCCAGTGGTTCTGGAAGGTCCAAATCAGGCTTGGACTGGCTTTCTGTCTCTCATAGCAACCCATGACATCCTTTTTGACACAAGCCTCTGACATCTGAGAGGAGAGGGGAGATAATCATATATATGCTTTTTGAATTGAGTTTTGGAGACCTCAGAATATTCAAAACAGGATGAACCTTTTATGGGATCCTCTGGTCATATTCAATAGCTACATAAAAATCATTTCCTTAAGTTTCATTATTTGTTTTCATTGTATATTTTCTAAGTTATATGTGTGTTCTTGTGTGTTAGTGGATGTGTATGTTGGTGTGAGTCACTGCACTGTTAAATGCAGTTGGATTTATCATGCTAGGTGTCTTTACTGTACTTTTGATCAATTTAATGCATCCTTGCTGAGCAAAAAGAATTAAAAACAATAAAAAACTCGAGTTAATTGCACTTACATATACATATTTGGGTATTTTACTTCGGTATTTTAATATACTATACTTTACTATTGCATTTACCATCTGACATCACCACTGATGCAGCCACAGTATATTTTTGTAAGAGTGTTCACATAAATAAAAAAAAAAAAAATTCAAAAATGTACTGTACCAAGCTATTACCGTGGTATTTTAGACATGTACTAGGGTATTCTTCAAAGTACCTTGGAGTACCATAGAACTTACCACCATGATAAATTACCACCTGATACTATCACGGTACCAAAGTAGTACCTTTTTATAAGGGCTAAACAATGAGAGAGTGCAAATTCCATTAGAAAAAACTTGGACACACACACACACACATAATCACATAATCATCATCATGTCGTTGGTTATCAGCATTTAGAAACTAATTAGGGAGATAAATCCATTCCTTGTGTTGATAATTTGGCAGAACTCTACGTACCCCAGTCATAATCGACGTACAGAAGGGAATTTCAAAAAGGTACAGCATGAAAGATACAGTAAACTTTCACTCACCGCTAGTCAAGTTCACCTTGCACCAAGAGCCATTCTTCTGCAACCGGTCTCATAAACTACGTGAAGGGAGGGCTATAGCTCCACCTCCCAAAAAAATCAATATATTATTATAAAAAAAGATAGAAAGAGGGAGAGAAAGTGTGTAGGGCCAAAGATGAATTTTCTGGTGTTCTGCTAAAGCGAGGGCCGCTGAAGTGTGGAGAGGATTGCAGATTGGACAGTACATTCACACAGGAGATGAGTTTGCCATTCCTCTTTTATGTCTGCCTTCACAACTCACAGCTTGACTCCGTCTTGTGCCAAAAAGGCATTTTCCTTTCTGCTGAAAGCCTATATCTATTACTCTTTCTTTCAGCAGAAATATGGATTTGGTGACGGCTAGCGGAGGACATCAACTAAAATATCACACTTGCAGCCCATTAGCCGATCAATTGCAGTTTGCATGTTTTTTTTTTTTTTTTTAATTAAAAGCCTAGGCTAAAGATAATGCATTTCACTGAATCTGCCATTCTCTAACAAGCCACAGGTGACTTTGTGTTATATTATGCTTGGAGTGACTGAAATTAAATAAGTCAAGTCAAGTCACCTTTATTTATATTGCACTTTTTACAATGCAAATTGTGCCAAAGCAGCTTTACATTAATAATTGGCAAATAATTTTGGCCTACAGTGAACACTTGTCCGATACTCAGGCAGAGTTACAGGTCATTAAACCGATTTGGAATCGCAACAGTTAAAATATTTAATCTAGTTCCATCTAGTTTAAGATCTTTTTGATCACGCCGGTATGGGACGGTTTGTTGGGATATGTGCCACTGGCTGATGAGTCGGAAAGGTCTTCACACAGTCTCCGCCGACACCCCAGGGCCACGTTGCTGCCGGGCAGAAGTGTAGGTCCCCCATCCAGCCAATCACTTTAATCGGTAAACCTCGGGATAAGCAGAAAGACAAAAATTAGCGTAGACGCCTTTCTACTTCAGATGTAACGAGTACATCTGGTGTTATAGGAAGTGTAATAGGAAATAAGTAATATTTGGTAATTAAGCTGTTTTGAACAGAAGAGATAGAGTCCCAGTTTCAGTCGACAAATTATATTTTATTGGGTTTGTTTTGGAGGACAGAAATGTCTTTTGTTATCACTCTGCAGCTTTTACAACTACAAGCTGCGGAGGAAGAGGAAACTAACAAGGATCTAATTTTTAAATTAAATTGTCAAATTTGTTTGCTTACACTGTAAAATGATTATTGTCAAATTAACAGTAACTCACTGGCAACAATTATCCACTAGTTGCTGTATTTCATACCACTGTAAAACTAACTACAGTAGTTGTAAGCATACTGTTAAATAAAGTACAGTATAATACTATTATCTATTATTATAATTAATTTGACTTATATATTCAATAACACAAGTTATTGCTTCACATCAACAGCTTAATTCAGGTTTCCTCTTTTATATTTTATAGCTGAACTTCAATAGGATATACAGATTCACCAACCTATTAACCATATTCATCAGTGAACAAAATACAGGGTAAAAATAAAATAACTGAAATAACCAAATACTGTTGGAAACAAAAGTTCAAAAAGTAGGCTACTTAATTACTAGCATATATACAACAATAACCAGCGAATATATGTCGTCTTAAAACATATAAAACCACATGCTGTAAATAAGGTATTGCAACGACTCTTCCTAATCGTTGCGTGAGGATGTGTGTGGTTGTTTTTCGTGGGCATTTAGTACTGTATTTAGATTTACTGTATGCTAATATTTTCCCAGAATGCATTGAAAATCTACAGTAACATACTGTACACAGCTTATACAGTTTCAAACTGTTAAGAATACACTCATAATGTTGTAAAAAGACTAAATGTAGGGTAACATACTGTACTCAGATTCTACAGTAGGGAACTGTTGAGAACACAGTCTATTACTGTGAAAATAACAGAAATCATTTACAGTGTAGTTCCAAATCTGAGCAAATCTCTGCAGTATATAAACTGAAAAAGTGCTGTGTATTAAACAAACAGTGTAATAAAAAAGTAAATATTAATAATGAAAAAATACAAATAAAGCAGAGGAAACCAGGGCTTGAATATTTTAATTATTTTATTGATGATTAATTTTACATAAGGTCAAATTTTGAACAAATTTTTAAGGCTAAACACAATGGTGCTTGTTTTTTTTTTTGTTTTTTTTTTTTCCCCCATAATGATCTTTGATCTTTTATTTATGCAAAGATTGGTGAGTTTTCGCCATTATCATAAAACTGACCCAAAGCAATACTGAATTGACTTGAGCTGAGTATTGTCTTTTTAGAGCTGTTGATTTAGAGATCGCTCTCTTTCTGCACAGTTCTCATTCTCTATTGATCTCTTCTGGCCTTGTAGACTTGTGCAGGCAGACTCATTCTAAATGGCTTATATCCTGCAAACAATGCCAAGAAAGATATTCACACATTCCTTGCGTGTGTGTGTGTTTGATTGTGCTTCCTAACCACTGGACAGCACACTTCACCCTTTAGATCTATTTTGCCATTAACTTTGACTCAGGCACTGATGAGGACAGTCCCAGCAGGGCCCTAACCTTGACCTTTTGGGTCATTTCAGAGTGAGAGTTTGAGTGGTATGTGTGTGTGTGCGCCGATTCTGTTGATTCTGCTTTTCTTTTTCTTTTTTTTTTCTTTTTTGCTGCCTGAAAGAGAACAGGTTGTTATACTAGGAGCTGTACAAAAAGAGCTGTTGTTGTTGCCGAAATACAGTCCTTGATAGGTCAGAGGAAGTTAGTGGTTGTTTTGAAGGATTTAGAGTAATATGCTAGGTTAAATACAATTTGAGCTGCACTGTTGATTTCTTTATTATTAATTATTACTTGTCTCTCAGTCCTGTATTGCTGTCATAGTCACAAAGGCAAATACCAGATGGTTTTAAAGCAACAATATGAAGCTCATATTTATGTTGATGTAGTCACTGATAAAATTCCTGAGTTTTGCTCCATTAAAAAGGGAATCGTTGCATCACATCCCTTCCTGTTATCCTTGTAGTGTCATGTGAAAGTTAACAGGATTATTTATTTTATGTGATTACGATATGAAAGATTTGATATAACTTTATAGGTTTGGTTAGTGAATAAACTGTCTCATTTAACATGTAATGTTAATGGCTATAATTTTTAAATGGTATGATAATATTTGTGGTCTGTAAGATTTTATTTTTTAAAGAAATTAATACTTTTATTCAGCAAGGATGCATTAAAATGGTCAAAAGTGACATCATCAAAGAATACTTAAAAAATATCAGTTTCCTCAAAAATATTAAGCAGCACAACTGTTTTCAACATTGATAATAATAAAAAAATGTTTCTTAAGCACCAAAGCAGCATATTAGACTGATTAATGAAAGATTATGTGACGTTGAAGACTGGAGTGATGAAATTAAGTGAAATTAATACATATTAAAATACAATATAGTTATTTAAATTGTAAAAAATATTTCACAATCTTACTGTTTTGCTGTATTTTTTACTGTACTGCATTTTTGATCAAATAAATGCAGCTATGGTGAGCATAATAGACTTCTTTCAAAAACATTTCAAATCTGTTGAACGATGTGTATAATGTATGCTTGTCTTATTGTAGTCTTTCTTTGTAAATGCATTTCTGTAATCATGTAATCAAGAGCTGTTGATAGAGCTTGAGATATATTTGACCCAGAATATTCCTTTAAAGCCAAAACATTTAGAAATGTATTTGTAGAATTAAATAGTGCACAAAAATATAACACTAATGAAGCAACACCAATAGAAACCTTAATAATTTTAATAAATTGTGCTTCTGTAGAACACAAAAGAAGATATTTGGTGGAATGCTCATGCTGCCCTTTTTATACAGAGCAATGAAATTAAGCAGTAATCAGGGACTTTAAAGAACCAAGCATGACAAAAGACAACAGAAAAATACCACGAGGGTGAGTAAATGATCACAGAATTTTCAGCTGTGCCTCAAAATACAGAGAGCTTTGTGACAGACGGCAAGTGGGCTTTAATACCTGTTGACCCTGGCTGTGCTTTTTTAGTGTGCTTTTTTGTTTCTCAGACAGTCCTTGTATGTGTCCACGTTTGTTTTTTTCGCCTTTGTTTTGATCCTCTTATTATATGCGGTGGGGTGTAAACAAGTATGACAGCCACTTGAAATCACAGAGTGACAGAATACATATATTTAAATATGTGTGTGTGTGTGTGATGAGATACAGGCGTGTTTCTTGGACAGGAAGTCCTCTACACTCTAAAGGTCAGCGGTCACCAATCAGAGCACAATAAAGAATGCAGATGAGGAGAGAGGGATGAAAAGAGAGGAGGAAAAACAATAGCCCAGCCAAAAATACTGAAAACAAGCACCAGTGCCGGAGGCCACAGCGGTCAAGAGCAGCACAGAGGGGGCAGAGTGACTCCCACTGCGCAGGAGTGCATTAAATAAGCCAGAACACACACAGAAACAAACAAACCTGCTGGTAAAACACACACTGATTTATCTCTTCTTTTCCCTTTGAAAACCTTTATTATTGTATCTGTGCTAGTTTCCACTCTGTTCAAACAGAACAATTTAGCAGATGCTTTTTTCCAAAGCAACTTACAAATGAGGAAGATCACAAAAAAATTGTCATAAGAAAATATGGATTATATTGTGTGTCATAAAGTAAACATATGAAGGGCTAGTTGTTCTGTATATGTTTTGCACGTATTGCTACTATTCAAAAGATTGGGGTTGATGATATTTTTATGTTTTTGAAAGAAGTCTTGGTTGTCCAAGTCCAAGGTTGTATTGTAAGGGTGGATCACCTACAGTTCAAGCTGCAGGGTTGAAGAATCACTTAAGAAATATTATCAGCAAGATGGTAGAAAACTACATTTCTTGTCTATTACCACCCACTGCAACTTATACCAATGACGGAAATAAGCGCAGTTATAATAGCTATATCATAGGCGGAGTTTGGGGGGGGTCTGGGGGGGGGCAGCCCCCCCCCCCCAAGCCAGCCAATTTTAATGCTGTCTTGTGCTGAATATTTTTTTTTTACAGAAGATTTCAAATTTTTTCCTTTTTTTTATTTTATTATTATTTATCTGTGTGTGTATGAGTAAGATAGAGATATTAATTTTAATTATTATAGCTTTATTACATATTACCGCGCGATTTTTGAAATCTCAAAGTATGCGGGTACGTGAGTACGTGCTCTCGTCTCTCGTTGTTTTCTCTTCGCTGAATAAACAAAAATGGACATTCGTCGTTTTTTAATTTTTCCTACTAAAAAAATGGTGGTTTTCTTTTCTAATTCACTTCAACCATTGCTGCTAAAACTACCACAGCATTCGATTCGACATCCGCATCAAGACGCCAACGCTGCATGCTGTAGATAATATATTAGGTAAGTATAAGTAGAAGTATGAGGGTGAGCAGGGTTTATGAAATGAACTTTAACGAAAAGAACTCGAATCGAACACACTGTAAAAGAAAAAGAAAAAGATGCGTTCCGCGATCGACTTATGCTAAATCATCCATAATCCGCCATATTTATGCGGGGTATGCATATTTTTCATTTTTTTTCCGGGGCGCACTTTTTTTTTCAAATTGCTTTCACCGCATAAACAAAAAAAATATGCATTGAATTTGCAAAAATTTTTTAAAAAATATCAAAAAAAAAGTCTCAAATGAAATGTTTATGCAGAAAAGTTGAGCTGCCGTTTATTTTCACACACAAGTAAATGGCCATTTTATTGAACCTGTGAAGCTTGGAACCTTATGAAGAACGTAATTGTCCCCCTCGGTGACACCATGATGAACCCGCCAATAGACTCCAAAAATTATGCAATAACGTCAAAAAATAACCAAAATGTGAAACCAAAAGTTTCCGAAAGTGTTACATGACCGTGTTATTAGTAAAGTATAAAATGTATTATGTTGCAGTAAGTTTTACACTTTGTGCACTGGATAGAATAACACTTAGTTGTTGTGCTGCAATTTTATTTCTTGTAAGATGTTTTGTTTTAAACACACTTTTTTTTTTTTTATTTATTTATTTATTTTTTTATTTTATATTTTATTTAATTCCTTTTTTATTTTAATTTTTTTATTTTTTTATTTATCATTTGAAATTTTTGTTGATGTGGTGAATGTTCTGAAAGGTAACTAAATTGAACAAATGAAAATAAAACTTCTTAGTAACTTCATCATTCTGTACTTTAATAAAACTTTAATGAGAAACATGTATGGGGGGGGATCACCTTTTTTTCCTCTTTTGCATGGGGATTTTTTTTTTTTTTTCTCTTTTTTTCAAAAACCCGCATTTTTGCAAGTTCCCGCCGCATCAATTGTTCCCGCATAATTTTCAAAAATATCCCGCATTTCCCATCGCGTTTTTGCGGCAAAATCAGCCGCAAAATCAAGATTTTTTTCCTGAAAACCGCGTTTTTAAAATCGCACGTTTTCCTGGCAAACCATCTGTGTAAAACGCGCCCCGTATTTTTTTGCCGTCCGTTTTTTTTTGCGACGCAACGAACTACCCGTGTTATCCTCAATTTTAAACAGCAACTATAAAACCCGTGTTATGTTTTGTATATCTAGATATAAACATTTTGTGTCATTTTGTTTGATATAATGTATATGTTATAAAAATGATATATATGAATGATATGAAAAAAATCTAAAAAAAAAGTCTGCTGGCCTGGTTATGGCCAACTAGGGAGCTATATATGTGGGAGAGCGTTGCTATAGTGAATACGTTATTTGTAGTTAAAGAGTTTAATGACAATATATTGGTTTATGGTTACACTTAAAATGATTGCAAAATAGATGTATGAGATTATAAAAACTTATACCATTAATCGTACCCAGCATGTATGTAAAAAGTTACCTGAGAGATAGAAAGAAAGAGAAAGACAAAGAGAGAGAGAGAGAGAGAGAGAGAGGGACAGAGAGTGTCCAAGACAAAGGGCAGAGAGCAAGAGAGCCAAAAGAGACTGCAAGAGAGCAGAGTGTAAAAGAAGAGACAGAGCAACTGTTACAATCTTATTTTATCCTTTTCCTTGACCATGTGACTGAAACTCAAATGTGAGACATTCAAACTGACCAATCAGAAGTAAAACTTCCCCCACTGTACTAAAGGTGTGACAGTTCATAGACCCCCGATGCACAGGCATCTTGGCCTACAGGCCTTGATCACGATCAGCACCTTTGTGTCTTCCCAAATGGCCCTTGTAGCATGAGAGAGGGGACTGAAACAGCAAAGCCAATGTCTTTGTTCATTTTTAAAATATCTTTGGATATTTTCAGTCTTACAGCATTTATTTGACTACAAAAAAAAAAACAGTAAAACAGTGAAATATTTGAATATGTGATTCATTATTTAATGGCGCCCAAAAGTATTTGGATACTTTAGGCACGCTTAAAATGTCATTCATTAGATAAAATATTAATCAGTGGAATTTATTTTAAACAAAAAATACTTTTTTTGAGCATACAATGTTGTTAAGTTTTAAATGATAAAAAGAAAGAAAAAGAAAAAAAAAACCCAATATATATCCTTTACTGTGTGAATGGTCTTTGAGAGCAGTTGTTTAAAAATTAAGGAGTTAGTTCTGAGAAAATCTCCAAGATAATTTATTTGCAGATTACACTGATATTTTAATATCTAATGCAATGAAATTTATTAATTTTTCCGACTTAAAGGGAACCTATTATGCAAAATTCACTTTATTAGGTATTTCAACACAGATGTGTGTCCACAGTATGCGTAAACAACCAGCCTATAATGTTAAAAAATCCACCCACTCCTTTTTTATAATTCCCATAAATCATAAACACAATACAAATGAGTGGTTCCAGATTTTTACGTAAGAGTAAGGGGGAAGCCTCACCCATGACTGGTGACGATCTGCCCAACTATCATAGAAACCGCCATCAGTGAGCTGCAGCAGTCAACGCTGAATTTGCACAAAAGATTAACGTGATGGTACATGCTAGTCGTTGCGCTGAATCAAATTAACTCCACCACAACTACATAATTGTATCCACTAAACATCCAGTTGCATTCTAAAAGTTGTAACTTCTTGAGTCTCTCCATCAGTGTCTGACTCCAGTTTGAAATAAAGTTGAACATCACTACAGACAATATCTGACATTTTGGCTGCGTGAGATTCTACAGTTTTGTTGTTATTGAGTATCTGAAGCATGAGCTGTTAAAGCTCTGCCCTCTTCTGAAGAGGGGGCCGGTAGCAGCAGCTCATTTACATGTAAAGGGACACACGAATATGGCATGTTTTTGCTCACACTCAAATACGGGCTAATTTGACAAGCTATGATAAATGATCCGTGGGGTATTTTGAGCTGAATTGGGGACACCAGAGACTTTTACATCTTTTGAAAATGGGCATAATAGGACCCATTTAAGTGTCCAAAAACTTTTTCTCATGTATATAGTTAAAAAGCAACTCTGAAACTGTGGTGTAAAATCTGTCATTTGTTGTGTAAAAGGTCATTTTGAAATCTCTCAAGGTGACTGCTTTGTGACTGGCTGCGGTTTCCCGCAGCGCTGGACTGGACAGAACAGAGCTGTTGATCAGTTAGTCACACTCACTGATTAGAGGCGACGCGGACTACCTGGTTTCTACGGTGATGATTGACAGGTGATATTGAAGGCAAGCGGGAAGGTATTATAGAGTAAGGACCAGAATGGGGTGCATCATGGGAAGTTTAGCTGACAAGGCAGGTCAGCATGACAGTTGCTCGTGTTTGAGAAGAGAGAAAATGCTGCGGGAATGACAGTGGAATTGTGACAGCTCCGTTTCCTCCTTCATGCTCGGCCGCCTGTGATCCGGCCCCGGCCTGTCGCACCGCGCCGCTGATTGTTTGATGGCTGTCGAGCGCTTTACCCACCTGAGTGTGTGTGCATATCTGAAAACTGTGTTCACCTCTCACAGAGAAACAGAGAGAGAGAACTATTGTTCCTGCAATACCTCGAATCCATGTATTTCTCCTCGCTGATTCTATCTGTCTGCTTGTCTATCTATCACTTTCTCTATCTGTCTGTCTTCAACTATCCATCCGCTACATGCCATAAACGATCTATCTCTTTACTGCTGTGATACCTAATCCATCAATCCAATACTCCTCTCTGTCTGTCTGTCTATCTGTCTATCTATCTATCCGGTATGTGAGGTTGACAAGTTTATCTAGAAGAAACTTTTGAAATGTTTATTTGACTTCCCCCCCCCCCACATCATATTCTCACCTGTTTCATGTGTACTCCCGCATATACTTTGTTGCCTGTATATGTGCATCAGAATTTCTGTTTTATGTGCGTGATTTAACAAAGACCCGGACAAAACCTTGGCGGAGTTTCAAAGCCATTAGCACTGAGTGGGCGTTACAAAGGGAGAGAGAGGACATCTGATTTAGGGCTATTCAAGCTGTCACACACAGACACACTCGCTCTTACAGTAGATCTGTCCTTTCGATATAGAAGCGAGCACACTGCTGACTTACTGGCCTTGGTGAGTTTCCAAACCCTTGAGCACTTGGGCTGTAATAAACTTCTTCAGCTGCATGTGCTGGACACTAGCTTACAAATAGCTCTCGAACACTTTATCAGAGAGATGAGTACTTCTCTTTACATGAATCACTAATGCTGTTCAAGCACTCTTCATGTATATGTTGGAGCTGTGGCATACTCTTTAGGACAGATGCTTCTTATATGGTGAGCTACTGTGAATTAGGGCTGCACGACACTGGAAAAAACTGACATCGCAATATTTTGTTTTTCTGCGATATCTGTTGCAGTATGAAAACTATTTCACCAGATGTTTTGAAAGAATTACTCATTCTACAATGATTGGGGTGATTTATTTGTAGGGGAGTGAATCTGCATAAAAAATAAACAATTGACAAGCATTGATAAATACAATAGATCAAAGATACAAATAAAATAAACAGTGCTTACGGAAATTGAATAATCAAATGTAAAATGACTCTGCTTAGTCTTCATTGTATAAACTCAATATAATTATTCTTTATTAAACCTACAAAAGTGATTTTCTCTTTGTATTTTGTTTGATTAACATTAATGACACAGACAGCAGCAGGTATTTATAGGCTGCTGTCACTTTAAGACCTTTCTCAATTGTGTTCATGTAAGCCATAGGCAACTGTGTTTGAGGATACTCCATGAGCAGACATTTTAACATAATTTTGCATTCATGTATCCTTTCAGGCACCAATAGAAGTGGAAGCGAACAGAATTCTGTGTTCACTTGCACATAGAAAACCGCACACAAGTTCCAAATTAAGTTCTCTTTCACGTCTTCTGATAGGAGCTAAAACTATGCTGTTGGTTAAACTTTGCAATTAATCCAAGAATCACATGTACAATCCCTATACTTGACATCACACATCCTGTTATGTGATTATCGCGGATGCGCACATCATGATATCCATGCCAAATCAATATATCGTGCAGCTCTACTGTGAATGTCATTTTTTTGCAATGTTTCAGCATTGTAACCAATCACAGACTTGTCCGTTGTGTGTATGAATGCAGTGGTGAATCAAAGGCCTATTGCTGAAGCACACAAAGTGCCTCAGTGCTTAAGAAATGTCGTTTTCTTTATCATCCTGAATTATTTTGAATTTGGTTGATGTTGCTCTGCTCGCTTGCAATGCAGACTGCAAACATTGGAAACGAGACACAACAAAACTAGAACACTCTCATTATAATAAACAAAGCATAGACAGTGTAAATAAGAGATTTATTGTGCAGTGTAGACATTGTTTTTTATAATGGGAGTCTGTTTGTGGACATTCAGTGAGCTTGCCCTGAACTTACAGTCATGTGAAACAGCATAAACTTGCAGTGACAGCTTTAGTGATTATAATGGGATGGGTACATTCTAGTATTGTCACATTGCTTGCTTTCTCTGTATAATTTATTCAAAATCAGCTTGTTATGGGTGTGTAGCATACATAAAAAATATGGCATGCAGTTGCCTCACACAAAATAAGTAGTGTTATAAGATAAATGCAGCCAGCGGTCACCATTGGGCCATGGTACTTGCATGGGTGACAAAGGTTTAAATCTAGTTTATGTTCTATTTCCTCTCTCCTGAATAATATCTAGTCACCGTCAATCTCTATAATAAAAATCTATGAATAAGCTATCCACACATCTGTCCCATTCTAGTACGTACCTGAATTTGTTACAATGGATAATTATGTTACTTCTAGACCTAAATTGGGTCTTTGTCTTGACGGATTACAGCGTGGACAAACAGCAGAGAGATGGAATCCAGCCACTACAGACAAAAAGCTAATACAGACAGACAGTACTTGAATGTGTGCCAATGACTATTGACACGACGTGAAAAAATATAGGAATGAGAAATGTTATTCAGCACTAACAGTGCCTACTGAACAGTTTACAGTAGCTTTCACTGTAAATTTATGCTTAAAACAAGAAAAGAATTGTCATTTAAAATCTATTTCCAAGGTGTTTTCTCAAACTTATGATCTTACAGAATTTTGCTTGCCTTCAGATAAATTTATTCTGAGTGAATGATATAGTTTAATTGAAAACGAAGACTAATTAACTCTTTCCCTGCCATTGACGGAATTTTCTTTCATTTATGAGACACACTTCCCCACAATTGATGGACCCATGTTCACTGTTCACCCTGTATAGCTGTATAGCAGTAGGGGGTGTATTAATCATCTGAAAGAGTACATAATCTCCGGACAAAACACAGGACAAAAGAAACAGACACAAGCGATAAATGCATTGCTTATGCACTTTTTGTAGTATTTGGGTACTGAATTTGGGATTTTCCTTAGTTGTCAGTTATAATCATCAAAATTAAAAGAAATAAACATTTGAAATATATCAGTCTGTGTGTAATGTATGAATATAATATACAAGTTTCACTTTTTGAAGGGACATTCTAAGTTTATTCTCATAAATGTAATTTTGCAACTCTCACATTCTATTTGTTATATATATATATATATATATATATATATATATATATACGCACAGCCATTCTAAGTTCGGGGTCGGTAAAAAATTTTTATGTCTTCTTTTTAATGAAAGAAGTCTCTTATGCTTACCAAGGCTGCATTGATTTGATAAAAATTCAGTAAAACTAGAACATTTATGAAATATTATTACTATTTCTATTTTAATGTTTTTTAAAATGTAACTTGTTCCTGTGATAACAAAGCTGAATTTTATGCAGCCATTACTTCATTCTTCAATGTCACATGATCCACATATGTTGGAAAATAATACTAATATTACACAATTGTGCTGCTTAATATTTTAGAATATTTTAATATTATACTTTTATTTTCATTCTCTGATGAATAGAAAGCTCAAAAGAACAACTTTTATTTGCGCTAAAAATCTTTTGTGACATTATGTATGTCTTTACTGTCACTTTTGGTCAATTTAATACATTCTTGCTGAATGAAAGTATTCATTTCTTTCAAAAACAAAAATTATTTCTCATTTTTTGTGATTTCTAATTATTTACTGTAAACATTATGTATATCTTACATTTGTGATTATAGGGAGTCTCAAAGAATGCCTTGCTGAACCACAATCCACCTTTGTAGCTCTAACCGTATTGCAAGTCTGTGATTGGTGGAGATGGAGCTGTCCACCATTAAAACTCAAAACTTTGGCAAGTCATTGAGTAATTCGCCTTGCCTCAGCAAATATACAGCCAGTGCCTGTTAAAATATATTTCCTTTGTCATCACATACATTTGAATTTACTTACACTCTCACAGTTAATAGGCTTGATTGTTATTTAATGAAACTTCTTGTGTTTTCCAGTACAGGCCGAGCCCTGCATATGAACCCTCTTGAGCAGTCAGTGGGGTTTTGTGGAGAGAATATGCTTTACGAGGCTGCATTCAAATTCACTATGACCTAAATACCACAGAGAATCTCTATGGGGAAATGACAGCGTCGAAAGAGGCATTGTGTTCTTGACAGAGCAGAGAGGTGGAGAAAGGGAGAATGAAGGTGAGAGAGAAAAAAGAAAGATCGCCAGCATGACATTCCTGTCTCTTTTGGACTCTATAGCGTGTGAAGACTCTCTTGGCTCTGTTGGCAAGGCCAAACACACGCATGCATGCACGTGCACACACACACACTTGTATGCTATTGTGTGGTGTGTATGATAAGGCAATGTAGCCGAACGGACCTCTGCACGGTTTAGCGTCACACCGCTGTGCTCCACCCGTCTGTCACTTTGGTTACCGGCTGCTACATACTGGAACACAACTGCAACCACGAATCTCCTGACACATTCTGCTGCCTCTCTCTCTTCCTCTCTTTCTTTCTCCCTCTCTCTTTCATGCTCACTGTTTTTACCCTCTCGTTCTTTGTCCCATGACAGCTTTAGTTCTGGCTGGTAGCCAGCGGTCAGTAACGAGGATATGACATTGTTCTTCTTCCAATCTCTCTCTCTCTCTCTCTCTCTCTCTCTCACTCTTTTTGAATGCTGACTCTCTAACCTGCCTTGCTTGTGTATGGTAAAATAGCAATTAGGTCAGTGTCTGGCACTAAATTTAGCTCACCAAACTTCCATGAAGTGATTGTTCCTCTGTGCTGGGCTGAACTTGAGCCTGAGCCAAGACAAAGACGGGTCTGAACGATCTGTCTCACTGCTGCACGGGAACAAAATCACATAGGCATATTTATGCTCTTATATATGAGATCAGTATTGAATTTTGTGCTTCAATTTTTTTTTTTTTTACTACAAACATTTTATTGAAAAGATGTCCTGAAAAATACAAATAGTTTTTCAATATTCAGTTTGTGCTCCTTTTTCTTGAATGGCAGCAGCACTCAAGAACCATAAATATTATATTATAAATTAACAATAAATATTATTTTTTTATTTCTCTGTTTCTTTAAGAATATTCATAATCCTATTTTTTCAGGTTTAAATTTGATTTTAAATCCAAGAATCCAATTTTGATTTCCAATTGTGTATGTGTATTAGATAAATACTTACCAATGTGCTTAAAACCACTTATAACACAATAGCAACTGCATAGTAACACCTATACAACTAACCAAAATGCTCTTGTATCATTGGAGCTACTTTGCACTGGGACACCACTAATTTTTTATCAATTCAAAGTCTGAATGAAGTGAAAATTTACCATACCTATTTTGTACATGCATTTTATCGTATTGTGAAAGATTCATCCATGCATTGCTTATTTTTTTTTTGATTTAGTAATTTTTAATTAAAATATCATTACTTGATCTTCTAGTCAAATGAGGCTTCTCCCTGATGACGCATGTCTGACTTTTCCAATCATTTAGGGTTTATTCAAACTTGTAGTTCAGGTCTCTTGGTTCTTTTGGTCTGAATCGAAAACGAAAATTACACATTTAGTCCTGGTTTGCTTAGCGTTGACACCAGCTTGTATTGGGTTAAATGCACTCGCTGTATGTGCGTATATATGATGGTATATGATAGAGCTAACCACTCATGGAGAGCTTATAAAATGCGTCAAGGAGTCAAAACAGCGGCAGAAATCCCTCTGTAACACACAAAGATGAGGATCTGCTGTGAGGAGACGCGTTTCTGATGCCTGTACTGAACCATGTTGGGCTACATCATGACTACAATGAGAAAAAACAGGTATTAAGGACAGGTATTAAAGAGAATGCTTGAACATTCTGTCCTTTTTATGGTTGCATCTTGTGACATCATGTTGTGTATTTGGTTCGATTACATGTCTTTGGTCTGTGTTGAGTTCATATTTCAGTCGAACCGTACCAGAGTTCATTTGAAAGTGGACTGAGACCCATGTTTTCAGTCCATTTGTTTGGTGCCCACCAGGGTTCAGATTCTGCAGCATTCACACTTATTCCATTGAACCGCACTAACAGAACAGTCGCACCAGAGTTCATTTTAATTGAACCAAGCCTGCAAAGTGTGAGCACACCCTTAGTCTGCTTAAACACCAGCACTTTTTACAACTGCTAGCTCACATTAAAATCTTCCTCCATCCAATCAAAAAAACAACAAACATGCATAGAACCAAGTCCTGCCCTATTTTTTTTTCTTTTTTGATAATCCGTTTCACTCGGCTGTACGTCACAATACGGAAGAAAACATATGTTGCTACTTCCATTACATCGCAACTTTAATCTCTTCAAGCTGAATGTCATGTAAATCTGAGCCGCTTTACAATTGTGTCCAAACGCCAGAATTTTTTTAATCCAGTGACAGATTAATTAGAGACATCTTGACAACTGAAAGCCCTTGGCTCGCTCTTTGTGGACACCTGCAGAGGAACTCTCTTAAGTGATGTCCTGAAGTACACGTTTACCTGAGTGAACCCATCAGGGGTGACAAACGGTTCTTTAAATCTGGCTGGCTGCACTTCTCTATCCCCTCTGCCTCTGTCCAGCACTCTAAAACACGACTTTCTCAACAAAGGTTAAACGACAGGCGAGTGATGTATGGTTGTGTGTCTTCCTCTCAGCTGCTCTCGGTTTCTGACCCACGATAAGATAAACACTCCTGCCTTTTCGGCATCTGTGGCGGCCACAAACCCTGAACCGATCGATGATAGCTAATTAATACAGCTGGGGACAATGAGACTCCTCTCTTCTCTCTCTTCTTCCCTTCGCTTAAATTAATTATGGCTGAGAGAGAGACTGAAAAATCCTGTCTGAAGGTTTGTGTCTTGACTACAGTGCACTGGTGCTTGTACTTTCTCCCCGTATACCACCAAAATTTACTTTAAGTAAAGATAATTGCTCAATTGCATTAGGTTTTCTGAGGGGGTGAAAATACGCACGTGATCACAGGCACTTAAAAACACAAAATGCTATGCTAATTACATTTATAAGGGGTTATGTTATAGGTCATTGGTTTCGGACGGGCTGTTCTCACTGTTTACTCTTCAGACAGTTTTTATTCCGATATATTTAACTGTAGTCTTCTCTTAAAGGAACAATTCATGCAAAATTCTGTCATCATTTACACAATCTCCTCCATGTCATTCCAATCCAGTGTTAATTTCGTTGACGTCATTATTTTCATCAATAACACTTTTTCACAGACGAAAATGAGATAACTAAATAAAAGCCATTTCTGAATGACCAAAACTATGGCGAAAATCTATTGACATTTTTGTCAACGAATAAAAATGAGACTGAAATGTTGGGGAAGGATGAACTGCGTGGTAGGTGCGCACATTTGAACGTGCTGATCTACCCGTCGGGACATAATTTGGCATACAGTTGCTGCATGTTTCATAAAACGTTCAAAAAAAAGTCTGGAAGAAAGAGAAAAGTGTGTCAACACAAAAGAAAGCTCTATTTTGTATGGTTCCCTATCATGGGGACTCGAGACGCTGTGGGAACGCTTCTGCGTGATTACATCATGAAGCACATGTGAAATCGGTCCAATTGAGTGACGGAATGTCTTAGGGAAACTATAAAGCATTCCTTAAACAAAGAACGCTAGCTTCTGTATCTTCAGCAAGCCCTCTGTGTATTTACAGTAGTTTACTCAGTGTGTCTCCCTGCACTCGTTTTATTATGGGTGGGTACACACATGAGCTGTGTGTTGTTTGTTTGGGAGTGGATCATTGAGGGGGCTCGGGTTACCTATCCCTCGGGTACGTAGGGATTCACCTTAACAGTCGATTAAATCTTAAGAGAAGTAAACAGTTGGGAGAATATAGGATATGTGTCAGTGTATTTGGATCTGTGCATTAAGTCTTAAAGTGACAGCAGCCTAATAAACCCTTAAATGTGCAATAGGTGATACTCTTCAGAAACATTTGTTTTTTTATAATGGTTGAAAGTCTCCTCATATCCTGATGGCAATCACTGTGTTAAGTGGTTTTAAAAAACTATATATCTTCTGTGGAAAGTGTAGGACCATAAAATGTTTGTTTAATCATTGCATTTGGTCCAAATGAAATGATAGTATGTGTTCCCTGTCGGTCAACGTGTGTTTGCATACCACTGCGCAGCCTGTTCACGAAGGCATCAGTGCATTTCTTGTACGCCTGGCAGAGTCAGAGCCTATCTTTCCTTCTGAACCGACAACAAGTGGCACTGGAAAAGTACCGACCAAAGAAAGACAGTCTTAGAAAGGGCTACAACAACAAAAAAAGAAGCTGAATCATAAAAGAGCTAAAATCACAAGTTTTAAGCAACATCGGTGTTGCTTTTCCACGCTAGAGACAGCTGCGGGAGTGAAAGGGTCTGAAAGATGATGCCATGGTTACAGTATTTCTTTTTGATTGGTAGGTACATGATATGATTCGATTTTGATGTGTTTTTATAGCAACGCATAATTTAACTTATGCAGATTGTGTACCTTTACTAATTAGCTCAACGACAGCAGAACTAGCAGTATTTTAATGTTACGAGCAAACTACAACTTTCACACCTGTGGTGCATGGATTCGTACGGCAACCACCAATGTTTCGACCATTGTTTCTGAGTCTTGCTACAAACAATGAGTAAAACGTCGTGTTTCCTCCTTCAATAAATGACTAAATCTAAATGGCATTTTAGTCAAAAGACTGTGTCTAAAACGAAATCAAATTTTGCTGTCAGAATTAACACTGCTCCAAACCTGTTTGACTTTATTTCATCTGAAATTTTTGAAGGTTTCGTTTTCCATTTTCTTCCCGTGGTATTACAATAAAATTTTTCAAGCCCCAAAAAAGAGGGAAAAGTATCATTAAAGTGGTTCATATGACTCACTAATGCACTAAATTGCCATCTGAAGTTGTGTGAAGCTGTAGGATAGCTTTGTGTGAGAAACAGACCAAACTTATGTTGTTATTCTCTGAAAAATTTGATATCCGCTCTCTTTGAGGCATTTGTTATAGGTAATTCAAGAAGTAGTGATGTCTGATTCATGAATGAATCATTAGAACTTTTCAGTGAATTGATTGGTAGAAAATTCTCATTTGCACTTTGATTTGCACATTTAAAATTGGCGTCTTAAGGTTTATTGTCAATGATTGGTTCTTGATTGACACAAATGAGATTTGAGAGCTACAAAACTTTCAATAATCAAATCTCCTTTTGCATTTTTGTGCTCCACAGAAGAAAGAAAATCATACAGTTTAGAACATGAGGTTGAGTCGGACTTCATTTTTGAGTGAACGAAACCCAGAATTCCCATAATGCATCTCCCCTTTGCTATACGCTTTTCTGCCCTGCTTATTATCCAGCCGTTTATAATACTTAACAACTTTCCTCGCATACAGAATAACTTTGCTGTCCTCTCTACTTCTCATCTGCTTCTACATAACTAATCCTCTTAACGCCTGTGAAAGTCCTGTTCAGCGCATTTGTGTTTGCGTATAATTGTGCAAGACCACGTGCGCATGCGGTTTGCTTGTCTGCGGCTCATTGTTCAGCATAGCCGAGTGTTTGGGCAAGATCGCTGTCTGACTCAATCTCTGAGTGAATAATGACAAAATGCTCGTGCTATTCAGAGAAATGACATTGCGCTTCCAGAAGAGACAGAGAGGGACTGTGACTGATTCTTTTTTCCTTGCTCTCGTTCTCCATAACATTATTTATCTCTCGTTTTCTGACCGGCCGCCGCCTCCCTCTCTCCCCGCTCCCCATAGACGTATGCCATCTCTGCAATAAAGCATTGTCTGTTGGTTTATTGATTCATTTACTGCTTCTAGAACATTCTTTTTGAAGGAGGAAGGGGTCAGACAGCAGCACATCCATCAAGTGGCCGATTGGGCAAGTGTAATTGAACTCATTTTGGGGGTGTCATAACAAGGATGGAGGGGGAGGTGGTTATTTGGCCCCTGTTGATCTGAGGTCAAAGGTCAACTTGGACCATTTAGAGAGGTTGTGATCTAACCAAGTGCGTTCATTCACAAGAAAGAAAAGAGAAAGCAATCAGGAAGGGTTTCCTGTCATTCAAGGAAATGGATTTTGCAGCCTTGAAGCTTAGTTGTGGGAATGTGTGCATCACAGAGCAAGACTTTTCACTCTTGACACAAATTTTTCTCCACTTTGTAGTGTATTCAGCCAAAAAGTGTCCACTTAGATGGGAAAAGACTGATTGTCATTTAAAGTGACTAATCACCTTCATTTTATTTTTGTGCTGTTTTAGCGAGAGCATAATGATAGCACATTAAAATAATAGTCTTTGATCAGAATTTCTGTTTTGCAATAAACACAGCCAGAGACAGTTGTTGGAAATATCCTGTTTATTTGCTACTATGTGCCATGAATAAAACTTGTGAATATCTCGTATATTCATCTTGTAAACATGACTTTGTTTCCTGGCATACTGATAAAAACCTGTGCATGCTGACCCCTAGAATGATAGTCTAATGCATATTGCACAAAAAAATGCCAAGAGCTGGTTGAGATCTCTTGTTCCATGTGTTATGGAGTGCAGATTTTGTGATCCCTTGCTGTGTGTGCTATCTGAGATAGAAACTGTGGTTTCATGATTCTGTAATGCCTACAATGCTTTTTATCCCTTGCTCTTACTTTCTGACACTCACACAAATGCACAGACACCAAGTTATTCATTAATTGTATTAGGATGCATTGTCTTAAGAACTGTTGCTGTTGTTTCCACAGTAAATTTTATTTAATGGGCTCTAATTTCCTGTGCAGATCAAACACTCAAGTTCATTCTGTGGATGGGATTACAGAGAGCAAACCCTTCAAATTGTTAATATCTTTTGAGATATTTTTTGTACATTTAACAGAAGGCGCTTGAAAACTTGCACAGTAATTTAGAATCTATATACAATGAGGATATAAATTATTCAGATTATTACCTAAATTTGTAAGTTCATCAGTTATTCCTCACCTGTCTTTATATTATTCTGTTATCAGTTTTTTTTTTTGTTAAATGTTTGGCGTATGTTAGAATTAAGCATTCCATGTTACTCAGTTAAATATTACATATATATGTATTTTTTTTATTTGCCATAAATGGCTTGAATTTTTACCATTTCATTACAATTAAGCAAACCTTCAAATGATTAATTATAAAAATGTGTATATGCATACATGCTGACAAACATTTTTATTAAATTATTTATTTATTTGTTTATTTTACTTTAAGTCACATGATTGCATGCCTGTGAAAAAGAACACGGCTGCATTTGAAATCGCCAACTCTTTCAGTAGGTACTTCTCTTCCTCATTGGCGCCTGCAGCTGTACGGCTGTACGCACTGTGAGTACCATGAGTGCTCCAACTGATCTGAGAAACTTTTTCCGTGCATATTTCAGCAGTTATTATGACCCTGTATTTCCGTCAACTGAAGAGTCGTTTCTTTATTTTCACCGACTTGGTCAAACCTGTTTGCAGAAACGGCCTTTATTGATTCGCTTTCATTTGGACCACTCTCCCACTGAATCATCTGATGCAAACAGACAGTATAGAGAGAACAAACAGCTCTGCTTTTCAGTTGTTTTCATATGTGAGCATGCGCCAAATGGATGTCTTTGACGATTTCGTTGCTTTTTGCAGTTACTCATAGAGCATAGAAAAAAAACAGTTTGGGTTTAAAACATGTCTAGGGACACAGTAGGCATTGCTCTCACTGATGGTCTGAAAATTTTGCATTAAGAAAGTGCGAAGTGTGCATAGTTGTATGTGCATTTATATTAATCAAAATGCTCCCCTCTCTAGAGTTCTTTTCTAGTTAGCTAACGAGTTTATGGTCATTGAATTGCTTTTCTGAGGTAAATGTGACATTACTTTACACTGTTCGCAAGCTGTGTTATTGACGTCTTTCCTTGAATGCTCTAAAAAATAAAATCCCCCTCTATGTGTACCGCCAAATGAAATCCTGCAGGCGACCATGCTTACTTTGAATAAGTAATTACTTCACAACAGTTAAAAAAGTATGTTCTATAATGTATGAATCTGTGTGGTATGATAGTAATCCGGACATTCTACATTCACCATGTTGTCATTATTAAAGGATCTACCAGTATGAGTACTGTGAATTTGGACATACTACACTTTACACATACTGTTGTTCTCCTATTATATAGAAGCTGGATGCAGCCTATATTTTGAGATGCATCTTTGTTATTAGGGCTTTTTAAAGTCATCAAAAGTCATAAATCAGTTTTCATGCTAGGTTTTGTAGGAAACCAATTGCAGTACTGCCACCTGTTGTCCTGGAGGATGTGTGATGTGTGCATCAAAGCACAGGATAAAATCTGTCTTTGGGCAGTAGTGGTAGTACTAAAGCCTTTGATCTCCCTTGATCTTAGTTTCTCTCTCTCTCTTTTTTTTCTCAACAGACTTGACGGTTCCTTCTATGAGATCATGTGGGTGGACTTTGAGATAGACAATTTCATCAACCTGCGGTCATCGCAGTCCATCCGCTGGCAGATAGAATATCCCTCCACCGGAGCGTCTGCCGAAGTCATCTCCACTGTCTACATCAGCCAGAGAGACCTGCAGGGTATTGTACCCATCGCTGAGGTGAGAACGCACCATTCACACAACCTTATCTCAAGGCTTTCTAGCGTTGTCCTTATGTAATATGTGTTTATTCCCAAATACGTAGTCAATATACTGTTCCACTTTTCTTTCATTCCTAAATAATAATTTTGGAAATTGCAGTGATATACTGGAAAAAAAATCCAATATCGAGAAAGTTCCCCGAGCCGGGACTCAAACTCTGGTTGTCCGAAGTGCAAAGGCACTATATATCAGCATGCTGCCCACGAGGCTATTTCTGTGACTTATTTATTTATTTGCTTATCTATTTATTAATTTCTTTATTTCCTTCCTTCCTTTAAAAAAAAAAAAAGTAATATTAAGTCAGTTCCCTGGCTCATTTAATGAAACTCAAGCTCTTGTTAGTGTTGCAGCACCAGACTTCTGACTTCAAGCTAACTGTCAGGTCCACTGTCCACTTATACGAAAAGATACTGTCTGACTGACATATAAAGCAACCAGCAACAGTTTGGTGTGATTTGTTATATGCTGTTTAGGGGGAGTCAGTGATGATTTTGATGATGAAATTATATTATCAAACAGGATCATCCACCTGAACTGTGTTTTAGGCAGGTAGGGATTAAGTCCTATAGGGATTTAAGACTTTAGTCTTTCAATCTTCCAGACAGGCAGCCTCCTGTGGTTCGGTGTGATATGAACAACAATACTTTGTCATGTCAGAACCATAGGACGCAAAGAACGCTTATAGCAAATAGACAGCAGCAGCTATCTGTGTGCTCTCTAAAACACAGCATGAGCAGTCAATAGTGACGATGAAAGAGCTAGAGATGTATGAGGAATTTCTGCTGTGTAATGCCTGATAATTCTGCTGTATAATATTATTTTTTTGAACGCATTACATTCATAATTGTTAATTTATCTTCTTCTGATTTCTTTGTGTAGTTTATGTATTTACATTTTCGCAGGTTTTTGATGAGATATTATTGAGTTGACAGAAAATTATAAAATGAAAATCCTGCATCAACACATAGGTCTTGACCCAGACACCTTTTTTTTTTTTTTTTTTTTTTTTTTTTTTTATAAATCACCCTAGTGTTTTGACCTTCAGATAGGTCAGGTCATGTGTTTTTCCCCTGCTGTTTGTAGCTCCATGAGACATGTCCCTACAGCAGGGGGGAGAGGTGACTCAAACGGGGCTGTCCTGCTGGGGTACATGATTCCAACAAACACCCATCAACTCGCTCTCACCATGGAGCCTCTCACAGTGTTGAATGGCTGTTTCCACTGTGGGCAGAAAGTCATAGAGTCTGAGGCGGGAGGATAGAGCATATTTTATACTTATAATATTTTTATTTCACATATAAATTTTCTAAATTCTTTATTTATATATACATATATATATATATATAGATCATTACTTTTATTTTGCAAGAATACATTAAACTAGTCAAAAGTGACTTTTTATATTGTTACATATAAACGTAGGCTTGGAGAGCATAAGAGACTTCTTTCAAAAACATTTGAAAAATCTTACCCGTAATAAAATGTTTATAAAAATATATAAAGTGTATTTTTATTTTTTATGTACATATATAAAATATATCTACAGTAAAAATATGGCAAAACTTTTAAATAAAGTCTCATTAGTTAATTCATTAATGCAACTAACAATGAGCAATACATTTGTTACTGTACACACTTTGTTTATCATTAAATGAAAATGAAATTTTATGTTCATGTTAGCTCAGGTTAATAATATTAACAAGAACACCTTCTGATTCTAATAATCTATTAGTAAATGTTAAAATTAACATTGAACTAAAAGGAAATTTAAAAAAAATCTAATGTTAACTAATGTAAACCAATTGAACCTTATTGTAAATATTTTTAAAATAAAAAAATAAATAAATATGTATTATTATTTATGTATAAATCCTCTCTTTTCTTCAATTTTTCTCTCCATCATCTCTGACATCCAGTCAAAACTTAAAAAAAAAAGTTAGACCTTGTTAGAGTCTCTGAATACCTGTCAGTAAAGAGACGCATGACATCACAGACTTCCAGGCAGAAAAGGTCAGAAGATGAAAGGCGGCCCATGCTGGAGTCCTGGACTTCCTGTGGAAGTGGCCCAACACTGATGATTAACGACGAACACACACACAGACACATACACACTCGTGCGCGCACACAAAAGAGTGAAAAATGATTAGCAAAAGGAAGGGAATGGATGAGGTACAAGGTGCAATAAAGGTAATGTTTTTGTAGAAGATTGAGTTTATACATCAGTGATGGTAAATAGATGTCCGGAGATGTCATTTAATTTCTACATCAAAAACTCGTTTTCAGACCCACCCTGTGTAGATTTACCCCATAAATAAACCCTTAACATGACATATTTGTGCTCAGAGTAGCTTTTAGTACTTGGTGAGTTCCAGCAGAGATACGGCCTATTAGCAGTAATTTGCCTTGCTGTGTAGACGCTATTTTACCCACAATGAGTATGTACTGAAAGAGGCTATTTCGCCCCTCTCCTCTCTTTGGTGTTGAAAGCCAGTTGTAAATTGGATCAGTGTGGCTGTTTCCTTACATCTGAGGTGCTGTGTAATTCTGCTTTGGGCTTGTTAGAGTGTTTTAAGCCCCAGACGGTGATACCTCCAGGCCATTTTCTTTGCTTTTTTCCATCTCTCTCTCTCTCTCTCTCTCTCTCTCTCTCTTGCTCTCTCTCTCGTACCTTCTGCCTTCATACTCACCTTTTCTCCTGTATGTGTTCTGTATGTGACCCCTCTATCTTATCTTTTTTGCTGTGTGTGTGTGTGTGTGTGTTTCCTGCAGTTTGAGTTGTTCCCAGCGGAGTGAGCAGAAGCAGTTGAGTGTCTGAGCGGTAATTAATTCTTAATTGGAACACTTGTTTATCTTTGTTGTTTGAAGATTCCAATGAGTTGCTGAAATACCCAGCGGGCCGTGCAGCTACTAGAGGGGCGGGGCTTTCAGCTGCGCTGCTTAATGCCAGTCTGTCTGCGTTTGTTTACATTAGGGAAAGATAGCAAGAGCGGGGCATGTGAGCGAGAGAGAGGAAGTACGATGCTTAATAGCAGCCGTATTTGAAATTACAAATTTGCACGGCGATGAGCCGTTGCTATGGAGAGATGGGAAAAGAGGAGACTTTAAATGAATTGCTTATGCAGTATTGTGGTTTATTTCGATTACTGTTTCATGTTGTGTGAATGATTAATGGGTTATAGCAATGGAGATGTATGGAAAGATATAAAGGCAATCACAGCACAAGCAGTTGAGGGGGATGGATGTGTTTCATGACGAATTAACGTAGTAGAGAAGATTTAGGAAATCTTGTATCCAGGATTGTGCTTCTCAGAATGTAAATTTGTGGTCAATTTTTCATTTGATGTTTATACAGTTTTCACATGGCACATGAGACATCATTTTAACTTACAGTTACATACTATGCTATACTATTTATATCCCTGAATTGTGTGGTGTAGCAATATTGCAACACATTTTCTTTTACCTTTAAGAGAAAACAACATTGTTGATAGAAATAGTAGGGTAGATTGCAATTTCATAAATGTTGTTTTGAAACCTTTGATTTTCCCTTCAATACTTCTACACATATTTTGGTAAGTTTCTTCTACATTTTGCTGTATTTTGATCAGTTATTTTGTTGAAGCAAATGACCAAATCTAAAGATATAGTATTATAGTGGAATTACACTAATGTGTTTTCACATTCACAAGTGCCATCAATTATATTATTATGCTTATTCATTTGCTTGGAAGTGATGTGTTATTTAATTGCATTTAGAAGTACGTATAAGTAACACTATTATAATTTATATTTTCTTTATATTTTATGTATGATCAGACAAAATTAGCTTGAGAATATGTTTTAAAATAATAATAAAACAAATATTCTAAACTGCTTTTAGGAACAATATTAAATGACCAGTGATAATGATTAATTAAATTTTAGTTTGTATAAGAGTTCTATGGTTATAAATACATCAATTAATTTAAGAACTTTTTTCCATTATCGTTCAATGTTGTCATATTCCTCTCATTTTAAAAAAACGTCTTTATTTTTTTAATCTTGTTTACTTCTTAACATTCACGACAGTTAACATTTTTGTTATTAGGAGTATTTTATATAAAAACGTACTTCATTGTTAGAACATAATATATACCATACATTGATATTATATTCTCATATATTACATATTATTTATAAATATCAAGCCCTGTAAAGTTATCATGTTTATGTGCTTTGAAACAATTTTATATTGCGAAATAACTACAATTGTATGCATCTGTTATGTTACTACTAATTCAGTTATTATTTGTAATCATCTTTTTGGACCATCAGTGAACAAATCCTTGGCAAACTCTGCTGGTGCCATGAAGTTTGGAGAGATGGAGGTGGATTTAGAATTTGACCACCACAGAGTGACCACTTAAACGGACTCACTCACAGATAATTTCATGTCATTTCAGGTTCAATGGTGAACTTGCTGTGAATGGTGAGTTGTTTACTTTGTACTTAGTCCCTCTATTTCCATCAATCTGACCCATTCTGGCAGATTTGCAAAAAGGTTGCAAACTTGATAAGAGGCCATTATCTCACTGACAGGGTAATCAGCCAATCACAAGTGATATGTTGGCATCCTCTTACATATTCCGCCATTATCCCCCTCACAATCAGGTCACACGTTAGAACTTCAAATGTTTCAGCCTCCTTCTGAGAGATTAACCGCTGGTGCCACTGTTGGTCACTTTAGAACAATGGTTGATTTTTTCACACTATTTCATTGATTATTTTTCGTAATATGTTTTGGTTTTATTTTTGTACCGTTGCTTATTTTCTCATCCGCACTGTCTTCCTTGCCTCCTTGGACAAAACATCCCTGAGAAAGAGGGGCCTGAAGCTGCGGCTGGACCTGCTGGGATTGCTGCTTCAATGTTATTAAAGACAGGAAATTTAAACATTATCCTGCAATTAATTTGGGCTATTACCTTTCATTTCTCAACCGTACCTTCATATGCCACCTTCTACAAGCTTTTTCACACACTCACCGTATTGGTGTCTCTGTTCGTCTTCCTCATTAGCTTACTTTGAGCGAGCAGAGGAAGGTTGAGGATAGAGAAAGATAGCAAAAGAGAGAGTTAGTGTGTGTGTGTGTGTTAGAAAGAGAGAACAGTCTTGTCTATATTTATCACAGGCTGTACATGGAGCTGCCATGCCTAGTTTTAATAATACGGTATGATGAATGGATGTTTCCCACAGGTCAAAGAAAGAGTCGAGGAAACGGTGGCATCGGAAAAAGAAAGTCCTAAAACGAGAGCATAAATGGTGATGTTTTGCATTTTTTCTGGGGTGTTTAATAGTCAGACTCTCCCTTTGTGTTTCTGTATAAGACAGAGCGTCGTATTCCGAGGGCCTGGAAGACAGCGGCTCCAGGGACCAGAGCTTCTAACAGGCCTAACGGAGGCACACAGTCCACCAAGGGCTTTGATCACTGTTCCATTCATTGTTGCCTTGCCAACTTAGATTTATCACTCCCTCTTCAGGGGCCGTTTTACCCTGCAAATACAATCAACAGCACAAAAACGATATAAAATATAGCCTATCAGGAAGTAAATGCAATCGATAGCTAAGGTACAAGCAAAACAAAGTAATCAAATGAAGAAATAGGTAGGGTTTTCTTTTTTGGAAGAGGAAGATTCTTCAGCATGTCAGAAATAGCACAGAGAAAATCTATATAAAGGCATTTATTGGGAAAGCAATTCTGATTGTTCTTGACTGGTAGACAGTTTATTAAAGAACAGTAATGATAATTACAGCTGTCAGAGCCATGACTCAGTGGTGGATCACATGTTTGTGACAGGAGTTTTTAAATGACTTTTGTTATCTGCTGCTTTCACTTATTTTGTATTACTGTTTCTCACTTATTTCAGGCAATACAAGGCACTTTCCATGAAAAGATGAAAAATGGCCATTTTTCCCCCCAAGTGTCAGTGAAAAGAGGTACTTAACCTTGAGAAATCTTGGTCCACCTCAGTAGGTCAATCTATATTTTATGTAAAATTAGCCTAAAATAATATGTTGGTTGGTTTGTGGTTACTGCTAAACTTTTAATTTTTAAAAACATGTTTAACCCTCCAGTGCTATAAAGGTCACACTCATGCTCCTCTCAGTCTAAAGTGGACGTAATGTTTCCCTCATTCAATCAATGTAATATATTTTTTTTCAATAATATTTTGCATTTAAGAGAATGTTACAGTACTAAGTAATATGTATGCAATAATTCTGATCCATTTGTTTCCTCAAATTTTTTTACAATACACTTAATCAATCGCTAATATTTTGTATCATATTTTTCCAGCTAAAATCTTAATTAATGTATGTTTGTTTTCTTCATCATAAATTGTATTGCTATAACAAAAAGTAATCGAATCTAGGGAAAATCGCACTATTATTTGTCAAGTGAGATACTCTTGTCTTTATTAAAGGTCCGGTGAGCATGTCAGGATGAGGATGAGATGAATAAATGTAGGGCACCGATACTCACATACTCGCACATTTTTATAAGCATTCACAGGCTAATTCTTCAAAAGGCAAAGTAAGAGCACACGCTTATTCTGTGTCAGAGAAAGGGGTTGCAGCGGAGAGCAAACACACACACACACACACACACACACACACACACACGGCCTAACGTGCGCTGACTCACCTGGATATTACAGCGTGGTTAGTGGAATCATTACACACCAGAGGGTCATGAGGCTGCTGCACACACACATAGAAGGCACAAAAACAGGGTTTGGTGGAAGGTTTCTCGTGTTTCTGGCCCTATTAGGGGGCCTGTAATTCAGAGTGCCATGAAGCTAATTGTCAATTACATCTGATCTATCAGTCTCAGTGCCAGAGCTGCCAAGACCTGCCAAGACGCTCTTGTCGTATCAAGCTTCAATTCTCCTTCTCTCTCACTCTTTTCCTTTCCTCTCCCACCTCTGAGTTCTTCACCCTTTAGAGCTTTCTGAGCGTTCTCCTTCAAAGCAGGGCCATTGCACAGCAATTTGGCTCGGTGAAATGGAATTGTGTGCGTGTCCATGAGAGAGAAACTCAGACAGAGAAAATGATTTGCTAGATATCACTGCCCGTTCTTATTTATATTCCACACATAATCCAAAAAGCGAGGGCAGAGCTCTTCAATGTTTTGCTTGATAAGGCTTGTCGGCAGAACAAAAGTAGGTTGTATTACAGATTAATCGGAGAAAAAAACAATACTAAACTATCACTATGCATCCCGCTAATGGTATGTGTGCTCTCTGGTTTTGTATCCCGTGTGCTCTCCTGTTTTCCTATTTACCTCTCTTCTTTACCTCACTCTGCCTTTCTCGGGCCTGCTGGAACAAATGAGAGATTCATTAAAGCATTCAAAGCTGAATTTGCGTGAGGCAATGTGCTCGGCGGGGACCTGTGCATCCGTTCTCCCTTTATGTGTTTAATGGGTTTGCATTAAATCGCCACTAAGTGCCTCCACCAATTTACCTCTCACAGGTTATCAATGGGAAACTAGAAAGAGAAGTGAATAACAAGACAAAAAGGCACAGAGAATGTCTTTTAGATGGGGCTTAAAGGTTAATTATATTTAAAATGTTTGTATATGCGTATTTCAATTTGATCAACGATAATACACATTTAGGTGATTGAGATGGTGCCAGAAGTGTCTGTTGATTGATTGTGTGTGTGTGTGTGGGTCCACACTTGTTAGATGAAAAGTGAATGTTAGACAGTGTGAAATATTGATGCTCAGTGTCTCCCTGCTGTGCCCCGTTAAAGTTTCAAATGATTTTTAGTTTGCAGCATCCTGAATTACCTCCAGTCTTAAATAATCACATTACTTTTTGAAATGAACTTTTTGGAAAGTAAAATTATTCTTCTTATTATTTCATAATTTAATTTATTTAATAATAATAATAATAATAATAATGTATTTTACATTTAATTTTAATTTTACTTGCGTGTTTTTGTTTATTTGATGTTTTTGTTGTTTGTACATCATATTATTATGTTTTTATTTGTTATAAAATAATGTTATTCATATATATATATATATAACACTACCATTCAAACATTTTGGGTTGTTTCAATTTTTTGTTTTTGAAAGTGTCTTATGCTAACCATGGATGCGTTTGTTTGATAAGATACAGTAAAATAAAATAAAATATTTTGTGTAATATTGTGAAATATTATTACAATTTAAAGTAATGATATCCTATTTTATTATATTTTAAAATGTAAATTATTCCTGTGATGGTAAAAAATTTCAGCAGTCATTACTCCAGTCTTTGGTCTTTAATCACATGATCCTTCAGAAATCATTCTTATGCTCATTTGGGAAACGTGTATTATTATTATTATTATTATTAACATCAGTATTAACATTAACATTATTATTGTTAAAATGAGAAACATTGATTATTTTTATTATTATTATTATTATTTAGAATGTTCAAAACAGTTGCGTTTCTTAATATTTTTTAAAGAAAAAAAATCCAACTGACGTCTAATTTTTGAACGATTGTACAGTGCTATTCTATGTTTGGTAGTATATAATAAGTAACGAGTAGCACACCAAGAATCACAAAATAACAAGGGTTGATGTTATTTTACATTTATTAAAAGAATGAATGTGAGTGTAACGAAGCTGTCTACAAAAAATTTTCGCCCGGTTGATGAAATGTTGCTTTGTTTCTCTAAGAGATATAGTTGTTATAAGCCAACAAAGTCGGGTAGACAAACACTATTTGTACTAGACTGCCATTCAGAAAAAGAGAGAACTTCAGGCAGCTAACAGTATTTGAGAAATCACATTTCTTTCCATGTACCATAATTAGTTTATTTTTTATGTAACAATAGCTAATGTTTGCCCAACACTGATTAGCACATACAGGAAATCACTCGAACCACAGAAATGTGGGCCACAGGACTTAGCGGCTCCGCTTGTCAACAATAAGGCTTTGAAATTGTGAGACGAGAATTTAGACGCATACAATGGTTATGAAAGACATCCCCTAATTGGATGTTGACATGCTCAAGTGAGCTGTGTGATACAGGAGGAGAAATGTAATGAATCTGCTAATTAGAGGTTAACTTGAAGTGTGCGTACAGCTGTCAGAAGTGTATTTAGTTTTATGCTGATGACCACGTGCAGCCCCTCCCACTTGTTTGTCCAGATATTATGCGTCACTTTTCATGTTTATTGTTAGTTTTGCGTGATGCCTTGTGCCAAAGCGTTGATGGCCAACTGTATTAATCTGATTTTTGGCTCTTGTTCTGCTGACTTGCTAGTGTGTAGATTCTTGTTGTAATTATTCAGTTTCTTTAGGAGTGAGAGCAGTATGTGAGCTAATTGTTTTCTGCTGTGACCTGCACATTTCACCAGCGTGATCGCTTTTACAAGCCTGTATTTCAAAGCTTAATTACGGTCGGTTACGAGCTGCCATCGAGGCTTTGGAGGTGAACTGTGCGGCTAGATGTTTGGAACCTCCCTGATTTTATGGCTGTTTAGCTTTGTATTAAATACAAAATGAAAGCCATTGCATTTATAGCAGGTGCATGGCACTGATAATGACAGCCAGTGGTGATGTACTTAGACACAGTGCATTGTGGGGGATCAGCTGATACTGCCACCTCCATTTGGGAGTCTGTTTATTTTTATTTGTTTTTGTTTTTTTATCATTTATTTTTCAGCTTCCAAGTTTGAAGTTACGAATAATTGGATAGTTTCTCTTACAAAGCAACAAAATGACCTGATATTGTAATTATGTTGACATTTACTGTGACCTCTTTCTGTATCAACCTGCCTTACCAGAGTGGCATTCACTCATTCCTTTTCCAGTTCTCTGAAGCTCAATAACCCTCGGAAACTAAATTGCACTGGATCGAATGGTCTGGCATTGGAATCACTCGGACATGACACCATAAAATAATTAGAGGCATGTATTGATAATTCCTAAAGTGTTAATGTGCCTTAATTGAGTTCTATTTTTAGTGCACAAGCTCTCCATCCGCTAAAGTAATGCTGTGTAAATGAGACTAGAGCACTTCATGCACTTTCCTGTTTGACAGAGCCATACCATTATCCTCAGGTCTTTAATTAGTAGTGCTTTTTATGGTAATGTTTATTTTTTTTGGGAATGCTTCAATATTTTTCAAAACCCCTAGTATTAAACTACATACTATATGGGCATTAATGATGCTTCAAATTATGCAGCTTGTTGAGAACTTTAGTTTACTTTTTCTTTTCTAAGAAATTGCAATTAAAATCTCATAGATTATAGGTTAAAATCTCATTGTGTTCACTCACACAACTTTGGTATTCACCCAAGAAAACTTGCATTCTCTGGCAAACCTTGTAATTTTGCAAGCGAACGTGTAAAACATTCCACCAACATATAAATTTGACATATAAATCTAAATTTGACATAGAAAGAAATATGATATGGGAAGAAATTTCTGTCACCATGTCCCTTTGGTGCTGGGGTTCTCAACTCTTACTCATACTTATCAATAATAACCATTATAAAAGTATAAGTATAAAGTAGCTATAAGAAGCTATACAATAAGAAATAAAGACAAGCAAACAATTCAAACATACACAGTCAGCGCTCTAGTACAATGGTAAAGTTAAATAAACATATAAAGTTATGGAATTCAACTTTAGTTTAACCAAAACGATATGATCCGGAGCAAATTAAAGATTCATGAGACCAAAGATCGCCTGTTAGATATGCACAAGATGAATTATATCTCATGTTTAATCACTACAGAGACATCAGAGCCAACAGCAAACATCAGAGGAACTAGATGAAGTATGGCTGTTCTCTTCAGGTACATGAGCGCTGAGTGCCCGGTGATCACCTTGATCTCAACTCCGAAAATGTCAGATAAAATTAGCACTATCTTAAAATAAATAAACGACAGATTTGAGCTTTAAACAACTACATTCTCTCCTGAAAACATTTAAGAATACCGTCAGCTAATGACGCTTGCTGGTTGGTACAAGATGCATTCTGGGATACCTAGCTGTCTTAAGTCCACACAAATCACCTCTGGATGCATCCTCGATAAATGGAGCGTTTTGACTGTACTTGGCTTGATGTGAGCTTTGAATTGTAGCAGTACTTGGGCAGAGACTGATGATGCTTCACAACTCCACAAGAACACAAGTACAGACAAAAATGTACGTTAAGGAACGGCTCTAGAAAGTTAGTTTGATCAGGTTTGGAGCTAAACTCTGCAGGAAAGTTGACCTCGAGGGCCAGAGTTGAGAACCCTGGCTTTAGCGACTCCGTACCAACGCTTGAACATTAATGTAAAAATCTAGTTAATATCAGTCTACACAAGAATTACAATGATGCACATTGTAATTCTCAGTCAGTTCAGAGCTTGATAGATTCTCTTGTCATATCCTGCACTTCTTTCATGGTCTGTCCCGCTTGTTCAACTTATTCCGCCTCGATGTGCTACAAGATACAGCTCTGCGGTGGGGAATCTACTTGGATTACTTGAATGATGCAGGCTTATGGCCCTTCTGATGCTTTATTGATTGGGCTTTGGTCAGCCTCTGGAGAAGGCTGCTCTCTGGACTGCAGTGACGGATCCTGTTGTTTGAGGGTTTCGGTTCAATGCGTCCTAAACCGCAGCCTGTGTGGTGAGGTCATTTGTGGTTTTCAGAGTAATTGGGCAGAGCACGAAGGTTTGAAGACACACCACATCCGTAATCAAACCTGCAGATCATTTTCACAATGAAATTGTTAATCATCAGGCCATTTTTTATATGTCTCTTCTTGGCAATTAAAATCACGATTTGGCCCATAATGATCCGTGTTCCTCAGCTCAGAGCTTCATTAATAAAACACAGATCACAATCCTGCAGCCAATTATAACAAAATTCCTATCCTCCGTCCAATATCACATGTCTCCGTGCTAAAGGCATCTGATTGATGGTTTGTTATTTACTGTGGAGAAACTTTAGCCTCTGTACACAGACATCCTCAGTTTTATAGCTTTTGCGTCGTCGCCCATTGCCCATCTGATCCAATCCTCCATCCAGCCTCTATTTAGGGGAGGAAACACGACCCATAAATCAACACTGTGCCCACAGACACCTCTCTTCTCTTAACGCTTTGTGATATATATGGGCCCGTGCGCTATAGCTGCCGTTATGGCAGGAGGAGCTCACGGAAAATTGGATATCAAGGCAAAGAGGGAAAACAGGAAATGGGCTTAAGGATAGCAATGTGATTGGGCCTGGGGGCAAGAGAGCAGAAATTAGCATAATACGCACAGTAGGATACTGAGATTGGCCCAGAACATGACAGCTGCATAGTAATTATTGCCCCTACACTTTTCTCATAAATTCACAACGGGCAGTTGCATGAACACTAGCCCTTATAATGGCAAAATTCCCACAGCAGACTGGGAGGTGGAAGACTATGAAGTTCAGCTTCGAATTGATTTTTTCTGTATTGCTGATGGACATGTATTGAAACTTAAAATGTCAGTTTTTTTCAGTTTGTTTATAAATATTGCTAATTAAATATATTGGTGCTGAATGGAAGAAGTCAGCAGGATATATCTTTATCTCAAGGCCATCTGTTTGTTTATAAGTGAGGATTCAGTTAATAACCTGGAAAACTAAAGGAATGAATTTCACATTTGCAAGTGAGCAATGAGAGGAGTTAAGCCAAAAATGAAAATGATCACTCTTTCAATTGCTTTATGTGTGAAACAGATCTAAATTTAAGTCAGTAAATCTCTCTGCTCGATACAAAAGGAAAGTTGAATGGGTTCAATGAAGGTTGACTTTACAGATACCTCAGAGCTTTATAAAAAGCAGTTGCAATATTTTCCTGAACTGAATTAGACATTGGATCCCATCATGGTTGATGGGATGAAAATAATGATAAATACAACTCATTATTGTCCATAATCTGCATAGTATTTCTAATATGGGATCCAAAATTAAATGGAATTGACTGTTGCTTAGTTTGAATCTATTATCTAATCTATAGTAGAATTATTTTCCTTGGTCAAAATGTTCTCCTGTAGTGAACACACATACTAGCAAAAATGTATTTGTATGCAGAATTATAGGAGTATACAGAGAGATAGGCTAGAAGCATCGGAAAGATGATTTACATTTACATTCTCATCTTGGCCAGAAAAGTACCAAGAAATGACTAACATAATTAGCTTACTTATGTTTTGATGGGGATTTTCATTAATATGTAAGAAAAAGTAAATAGTGTTTCACTTTACAGTTCTTTTTGATCTCTGTGTTTTTTGGAACAGTCTGCCAAATTACTAGAGGAATCTGCAAATTGAGTTTAGATTAATTAGATGTAGTCTCCATGGCCTGGTTTGGTGTGTCTTGTTATGAAGTATGCTTCAGCCAGTTATGACTGCTTTGCTTCTTACAGCAAAGTTTAAATGGTGTTAGAAAATGGCTAAATTGTTGGTAAATTGTCAGCACAGAGGTGCAAACATGGAACAGAATATGCTGCAGTTATTTCACCAGAAAAAAAAATCAAGCCAGATTTGTCAAGCCCACAGGGTTTGGCAAATTTGGAAATAAAATCCCCCAGTTTCAGTTGCTAGTACCTCCGTTACAACCCACTCACACACACCAAGCCAAACTGACAAAACAAGTATCATCGCATATGCCAGGTTATGCAATGGAGAGAGAAAAATACATGCTCTCACAGATGTCTGCGCATTTACACATCATCCTGCATTACTGCTGGCTTGCATTTATTCAAATGTATTTTTCATTCTACAAAGAGACAGTTTTCAGATGTATTGATGTTTGAGGATTTGTTATGCCGCTTTTTGTGTTTCTCCATGTGTGTGAATGCAATCTAATGAACTCTGAAATGGGCCCTCTTTCAATGTTTGGGGTATATAAGAAAAGAGCATTTGTGTATTGATTGTGGGAACAAGAATCTGTAATATTTTATTAGATGTAATAACCCAGTCAGTGGTGAATGGAACTAAATGGATGGATTTTTTCCCTACTGGTCGAGTCGATAGCAAGGTATCACCATTACTCATTCACAGTACTTAAACTGAAGTGACTGACCCCTAGAGGATGATAGCATAACTACATGCTATTGGTGTTTTTTCTTTTTTTATTGCAGTCAAATTTTAACAAGGACAACTATATACTAATGCTTAAACCTTATTTGTAGGTTTTTTATTTTTAAATTTGAATCTATAGTTTGTGCAATCTGTTTAATGTAAACTACAAGTAACTAATTCTTGTCTGATTTCCCAGAGTCTTTGAATACAGTGACTCTGTGGCACAATCAAAGCATTGCTGTTTGTTGAGCTGTACCATTTGTCAACATCTGGTGCATGGATGGGACCACCTTTTTGTCTGATCAATAGAGTGCAACAGTGCCCCTACCACTTTTTCAGCAGCTTTGTTTTTTTTTTTTTTTTTTAAAGTCTTTGCATAAGAGTTATAAGCCATGAACCAAACCAACCAGCAGTGTGGCGAATCACAACATTATACACTTTTATTTGAACTGAAAAACGTATTTGTATATTGAATAAAAAGACAAAGATGCAGAAATATGGACTTAATGGCTTTAAGTAGGGAAATAACTGCAAGCCCACGAAGCATTGTGAATTTAAAAACATTGTACAAAGATGTTTATTATATAACAAAATTTGTGTTTATTGTATTATACAAGTGTCACTCATACAAATATTTAAGTAGATTGAGAGCGTAGGGAAACATTGCATTCAACAAATGTATTCGGCCCAGACAGGTGACCAGTCAAAGAGTGTTATCCACGCCTTTGTTTGACCGAGCTCGCATTCCGCTGCCACGCTTCGCATTTGACAGAGATGATTTATAATGTCACGCCGACACCCGTAAAGTACAAGCTACCTCGTGCTGTAACGGCATCATTCTCTTCTCCTCCACTTGAGAAGTGTGAAATTCATTAGCTGAATGGTTATAAAGAGATTAGGATTGTGACGTAATGGATATCAATTATGATTTATTCAGTCTGGTTGCATGAGAGAGCTGCAGCTGGATCTCTTGAATATGAAGAGGCGTGCAAGATTGTGTGTTTGTATGCAGTGTTTGTGTTTGTGTGTCTTTTTATGAGGAAGCAGCTCATTCATGCAGAGATACTCAGAGAGTAGCGCTACTTCCAGTTTTTTAGTGTCTCATTACTGATGTCATCATACAAAATTGGTTTCTTTTTTTGTTGAGCTGTGTGGTTGTTTGCCTAGCAGGAATAGGTCTGCTTTATTTTTATTTTTACTGGTGTGTCATAGCACATATTTTTAGTAGTATATTTTGGCTTTGTATGGTGCTAAGTGGAATAAAGTAGATATGAACCTATAGCCTTCATTCATTCATCATGTTTATCTGTCAGGACGCCAGATGAAAAACTGCTCATGTTGCATCCAGGTATATTTTTCCTCCTCTATTGTACTGTGTACTTACTGTTTCTCTCATTCCCGTCCCATTTCTAAACCCACACACACACACACACACACTGCTGTTTTCTCATTCTCTCATTCTGTCGGTAGCTGTATTTGTGATACACTCCTGACCCCACATGTGTGTCTAGAAGATCTGTGAGTTTTCTGCTTGCCTGATGTTAATGCACATTTGATGCCTAAGCCATATAGGGCTCAACATCTGTGTTCATAGTTATTGGGGCGAATGCACTAAACAGTTGTGATATTTCTAAGTGGTATTTCAGAAAACCTGTTTCTTTCTCACTAACCACCTGCAGTCCAGTTTAATCAGGTATTAAGATAGCAGCATGGGACATTTTGCAGTTCTTTTTAGCATAAACATAGACACTTTTTATGTAAATTAGGCTTATTCATAAAAGTAAGAACTGTTTACTTGCTGCAATTAACATTGCAATTAACATCACCTTCCATGGAGAGTAGCTGGTTAGCTAAATTGTTTTAAAGAGATGTTTGAGATGTTTGTCTAATCAAGTTCTTTTTACTTAAACAAAATGTGTACATGAAGGTACAAATAAGCATTTCTGAGGGAACTGTGAAATCTCCAACAGATTTTTTTCATATGTAATATATAGTATACTGTATATTAAACATGAAAAATCTGGTTGGAGATTTCAGAGTTTACTCCAAAAAATGTATTTGGTGCCTCATATATACACATACTACTGTTCAAAAGTAATAAAATAAAGAAATTATTAGAGAAGCAGAAATCATATATATAACATTTTGTCATTATTATCAATGTTGAAAATGGTCGTGTTGCTTAATTTGTTTGTGGAAACTGTGATGATTTTTTTTCTCAGAATTCTTTGATGAGTAGAATTTTTTTGAAATATATTTTTGTAAGAGTGTAAAAGTTTTACTGTCACTTTTGATCAATTTAGTGCATCATTACCGAATGAAAGTATTCAATTAAAATGAACTGTAAATTAATAGTGGTGTATGTTTATTGTACTATTCATTCCGTGTTTTTTTTCTTATTATTATTATTAATAATATTTCTAATCTCTCCCGGTCTCTCTCTCTGTGTCTGTCTGGTGGAGGTTTTGAGCTCCTCTCTGGATGGTGTTGTAATGACTCATTATCGCTATGGATACTGCGATAACTGACCTCTCCTCTCGCCGTAATTACCAGTCTTTTCATAAAGTTAAAATGTCAATTATGGCCACGACTAGGCCTCCTCCGAGCCCTCGCTCTCATTTTCTGTCTCTCACGCTTTCTTTTTTCTCCAATAAAGGAGTGTTTTCTCCTGAGAGGAACGTGTTCTCATGCTAAATATTTATGCAGTAAATACTTGAGGAGATGAATTCAGAGAGACCCAAACCCACATGAAGACCCATTAACCCTCTCTGAATGTGATGAAATGATTGCATAATTGAGAATATGATAATTAATCTCTGTCAAAGCCGAGCAATCGTGAGATACGAAACATCACAGTGCCAGCCGGCATCAGCTTTATATTAGAGAGACTTGCCTTCCCTGCACCTCAATTTAATGCAGATTGTTATTTTCAAATCAATTTATCTGTGTTTGTGGTGGATTTCCGCTGTATTTCATCCAACATTTCATTAGGACAGTGAAAGGATAGGGCTGAAAAGTTCCCAAAAATTGATTTTGGAAAGTTTCAAATGTATTTCAAATTTTGCATACATATATAATAATATTTAAATATATAAAATGTAAATATTATTATATATTTAATGGGATTAATTTGAATACAGTATATATATATAACTGCAAATATCTCTTTCATATAGGACACAGAGATCCTGAACACCGCAATTCTGACTGGACGGCGTGTTGCCATGCCTGTAAAGGTTGTTACCGTGGAACAGGACGGAACGGTGAGAGAGGTGGATGACCTTGTGACTTGCATCTCCACAGATGAGGACGTCCTCAAGGTGAGAGCTCACCTGCTTTCATCCTCTGCCCCCCACTCTCCATCAAAAGTTTAGACAGGAGTGGGGCCTTGCATTGTCGATAGATTTTATCTTGCAAAAAGTAGAAGCGACAGGTTCCAGTGTGACTCAGGGAAGCCCAGGGTGGCTGCAGAAGATGAACAGGCAAGAAAAACAGCGGGTACCTCTAAAAGTCCTTTTTTCCTCCGCAAAGCTTTTCTTTTTAGTGGGTTTGAGTTGCACACTCAGAAATGCACACATACACAAAAAAGCCTGGAAGTTTGTCTGGAAGACAAATGTAAGATGTGCCACATCACATGAAATGACTGAACTGATGCAAATTAAGACATGAAAGGTGGCAGAACCGAAAAAAGAATGATGGAACTTTAAGGATGAAAAATTCTGATGTAACAGGAAGAAATACCTTAAAATATAAACAAACAATCCACATCATAACGGTCTGATTATTTATTCAATTATTATTAAATTTATGCTGTAATTATTGCTGAGGATGTTTACATGCACACTGCTCATTTTACTGGACCTGTGGTGTATTAAATCTTCGTGGTTTTGGGTTCCACTGATCCCACCTGACGTGTTTATCAGATTTACATGTTCTTAAGTTTCAGTGTTCAAACAGCTAAGTGTCTCGAGTTTAGTAGAAGGGATTTTGAGTTTTTTCAATTTATTTAAAGGTACAATATGTAACTTTTGGCCCTCTAGTGGTTAAAAAATAAAACTTTTTGTTTTGGTTGCGCTTCGGCTATCACATTCTCTTTTCACATTCGCTGGGTTTGGGGGGGGGGGGGGGGGTGTATGAGTGATTCCCCAGGCAACTTGAAATTTATCGTGCTCCATGTTGACCTTTCTCTCTTATGCCACCTATGCCACTCCCACACTGTACACGTCAAAGTAGCCAGAACAACCTTTCTCTATTTACAGAAATGACGAGAGATGTACAGTTAAGTGACATGTACGCAATTTCCCACAAAAACTGTCTCGTCAGGTAAAAAAATATGAACGCTTATAATAGGCTTACCATAGTGAAGCAAGGTAAGATAACAACCTGCATTGCAAGAAAGATTAATGATGTATTGACTCATTATTTAAATTGTGTTAATTCTAAGCACAAAAAGTTACATAACATACTTTTAAAAGAGAAAAAAAACTACTTGTTACACAATTTGATCTAATTACTTATGTTGCTTTAATAATAATGGATGTGCAAGTTAAGGAAAGAATGTAATTCATTCATTATGTTACAAGAATCATGAAATCAACATTACATGAATCATCAAATCAGCATTACATTTAAAAATATATTTGAATAGAACACAATTGTTTTAAATTGTAGTACTATTTACAGCTACTATTGCATTAAATAAATGCAGCCTTAATGAGCATAAGAGACATTTTTCCAAAAAAAAAAAGACTTTTGAACCATAATATAAATTACTCTTAGGACCCTATCAGACAGAACGTGTGTTTTGCCGTGAGAAACACCTTTTTTAAATTGTTTTCTGTTGGCAGTTTTGCGCAATGTTTATGCGCCCCGGCGCCTCGTGTTTTGATCGCCTGCTGCGTCTCGCGTTTTCGCAGGAGCGCTCTGAGCACCTGAAGTTGAAAAAAAAAAGCGCCCGATTTCATTCACCTTTTTTTTTCCATTGTCCAATCGAATGAATGGCGAGACGGGCTTTCCGTCGTGCTGATGAACGTTTACAGTTCTTTGGACACTGCAAAGATGGAACCCCTTGCTTGTAACGTTTTTTTTTTGTTGCTTTTTTTTAAGTTTCTTATAATATGACAGTTTAACAGCAAACCAAAGAGCGCTCGCGCCACACTGACAGGACAGCTGATTCAGTGTTTGCCTAGCAACATAAATAACCGCAGAGCACTGCTCTTTTTTTTTTCTAAAATCATCAAAAAAGGCAGTGCGATGCTCCTTGCGTTTTCAGACCTAAAAAACGGGTTCTGTCTGATCGGGGCCTTACTCTGTTCCTTTTGTAAAATATGTATTAAATAAAAAACACTTGCTTTTTGGGGCTGACAGACAGTTTTATCATTGGGGTTGCATGAAAGTAGCATCAGAGTGTGCATTGTCATGCTCTCATGAGCTCTGAGCTAATAACTGAACCTTTCCCAATGCTGGGCCAATTTCCATTTACAAGCAGCAATATGTAGTTTAAATACAATCAATAGCCGGTAACAATGAAAAACTCATTCCAGAGCTTTAATGCAAAGTTGAACAACAGAGCGTGTTATTAAGGGAATTACAGGATACTCATTTTCTGTTGGTGTTGTTATGGGGGGGAAAGAGCATCAGGAAAGGAAGAGAATCTGCCTCATGACAGAAACATGTGGTGGGGAAATTGCGGCAGGTGTACCTGTCTACTTGCGGGTGTCATAAAGATGTGTGCTTGAACTCCTGGTGACATGCGTGACAGGTGTAAACAGGAAACATGACAGCGTTGCAACTGAGGACGAGATCCAGAAGTGCACCGTCAGGATAAACTCAACTAAGGGAACTGTTCAAAAGGCTAGCATATCCCAGCTTTGTTTGTACAATATAAAAGTAGAAATAAACAAAGGAAAGTGGGTTATAGCTTAAAATAATTTTACCACATTGTCTTTCAATGGCGATAAATGAATTCATTCAGGGTTGAACTGAAGGATATTGTCATCTTTTTTTAAAAGATGTCACCTCATCACATTGCACCCTGCAGGTTCAGGTGTGAATGCGATCTTATCTTTATCGCCACACGCTGTGGTTAATCAGTTCCGCGTTTGTGTGGGTTGAAGGGCTCTCGTAATGATGGCTGATCAAATAAATAAAGGAGACGGCTAAAGAGATCCCATAGGCTTTAGCGCTCAAATCCCACTGTTTAACCAGCGTCTGTGAGAGCAAGGCCACGGCCTTAATTGGTTCCTGTGAAGACTCCCTCAGTAATGTCTGCGGTAATTGAATTTGACAAAGAACAAGAAGGACAGAGGCATGGAGGAAGGGGTGAGAGAGTGTGTGTGTGTGTGTGTGTACACGCTGAGACACACGGAGAACACAAAAAAACAAAGAGGATTATAAATCAATCTTTCACATCCTCAACCCTTTTTCTCAGTCTTTCACAATTTTGTTTTAATTTCTGTTGTAACGTGTTCATCTATTATGGAAAATCATTGGGTTTTACTGTATCTCAGCTAGTGTATACACCGCAGGTGTCCTCTATGTAAGAAAGAGCACAGTGTGGAGAGGTGTACAGTGCTAATCCGTTTAATAACTCATTCACTTTGCAGTGACAGGCGGGAAGATATCCGGCGAGCCCGTAATCGTGTAAAACTCTGATCAGGTTAGGAGCATCAGACTGCTCCCATTCTCAGGTTCAGCTGAGCAAGACAGAAACAAAATATATTTGTCAAGGGAGAGGGAAAGAGTTGCTGTGTGTGTGTGTGTGTGTTTTGTGATTTATGAGGACACAAATTTGTATAATAACAGGGGTATTACACTGGTATTATGACATAAACATGAAATATGAGGACATTTCATCAGTCCTCATATTTCAAATAGCATTAAAAACATACTAAACAATGTTTTATAAAAAATGTAAAAATGCAGAATGTTTTCTATGATGGGTAGGTTTAGGGGTAGGGGTAGTGTAGAGGGACAGAATGTACAGTTTTTACAGTATAAAAACCATTACGCCTATGGCATGTCCTCACTTTGATAGCAAAACAAACCTGTGTTTGTGTGTATTTATTTTTAATTATTTCTCATCAGAAAACATTGCTTGATCAATCATTCATTAAATCTTTTACATTTCATTACTGACAACCCTCCAGATCTTTATGAAGGCTGACTTCATCTTTTTCATGTTTTTAAAATTTAAGACTTTTTTGCTGTTGAGTTTTGTCCAAAAAATTATTTGGGGGGGGGGAAAAATGCTTAGCATATCGTACAATAGGGGCTAGCTTTCACTTATTATTCCAGTGAATATTCCTTTGGGTGAGTTTATTAGTTAAAAGTCCATTTTTGAATAGGGCGCATACCTCAAAGTCTTGGCTACAAAACAACTATTGAACATTTCCACCATTTTTGTCCAAGGTTATGTGATACAATTCATTAAATACTTGTCACAAAAGTTGTCACAGTAGAATCTGTCATTAAATACACATTTATCCACCTTATTAGAACCCAAAATTAAGCTATTTCCCGTGAATCTGAAAGACTGAATATATAGATAAATAACTTGATGGGTAACAAAGTAATTCTCAATCATTTTAATAATAAATTAAATGATAAGCTAACACATACTAATTTGCAAGCAGCATGCTCTCTAACATTAAATAAATACGGTGGATAAGCTTTTTTAGGTAAATTTAAATAATTTGTAACATTAAAAAAACACATGTGACAACTAACCCCATCTCTTCTATATGATTTCTGTTCTATTTTCACATGCCTGATTTTGACACGGTTAGAAAAGAGTAGGATGATATAGTGCATAATTAGAAAAATTTCAATATAATGTGAATATAAACTGCTTATGACTCCCATAAACATCCCAGCCACTAATCAATCACCGCAACGCCCTTTTAAAACTATATAGATCTAGCTTCTTTCTAAGCTTTGGATGCACAGTGGATATGGCTAAGCTCCCATAATACTGCCGTCTCTACCCAATGGACCCGTAACTCACAACTAATGGCCCCTGTGAGACCCTCCCAGGGGCTCTTTCCAGCACTGGTAATAGCCTTTGACCTAACCTTCCTCTTTCTCTGAGCCCATGTGAGAGAGTGGGGAGGAAGCGGTTAACCTACCTCCTCAAACCCTCATCTTCCCAACGGGAGCTATTAAACACCATTTTTTAAAGCATTATCAGGGCTACCCGCTGCATGTGATAGCCAATAGAATTTTAACACACAACTGGGTATCCGTTGGACATTTTGCCCCACAATCTGTAAAATGGCTAAACATGCCATAGTACACTGTAAAATCGAATTAGTTAAGACAACTTACTTAAGAAAAGCATGCAAACCGATTGCCTTAAAAAAACGAAGTAAACTTTACACATGCGTTCTAGTGACTAAAAAAAGAACTGTAGAGAGTACTTAATAATTTACTTAAAATAAAATTTAATTGTTACCATTGTTGTGTTTATATATTGTTGCAGAATTACATGTCCAAAAGTTGGCCAAAAGTTTTGAGAATTACATAAATATTAGTTTTCACAAAGTTTGCTGCTAAACTGCTTTTAGATCTTTGTTTCAGTTGTTTCTGTGATGTACTGAAATATAATTACAAGCACTTCGTACGTTTCAAAGGCTTTTATCGACAATTACATGACATTTATGCAAAGAGTCAGTATTTGCAGTGTTGGCCGTTCTTTTTCAGGACCTCTGCAATTCGACTGGGCATGCTCTCAATCAACTTCTGGGCCAAATCCTGATTGATAGCAACCCATTCTTTCATAATCACCTCTTTGAGTTTGTCAGAATTAGTGGGTTTTTGTTTTCATTTTCATTTTTTCATCATTTAACAGACGCTTTTATCCAAAGCGACTTACAAGGGGAGCAATTAGGGGTTAGGTGTCTTGCTCAAGGGCACTTTAGTCATGGTATCAAAGGTGGAGAGATGCTGTTCATTCACAATCCCACAATTGCCTTATGGCACGGTGCTCCATCGTATGGGAAAATGCATTGTTCTTCACCAAACTGTTTTTGGATTGTTGGAAGAAGTTGCTCTTGGAGGGTGTTTTGGTACCATTCTTTATTTATGGCTGTGTTTTTGGGCAGAATTGTGATTGAGCCCACTCCCTTGGATGAGCAGCAACTCCACACATGAATGGTCTCAGGATGCTTTACTGTTGGCATGACACAGGACTGAAGGTAGCGCTCACCTTTGCTTCTCCTGACAAGCCTTTTTCCAGATGCCCCAAATAATCGGAAAGGGGCTTCATCGGAGAATATGACTTTGCCCCAGTCCTCAGCAGTCCATTCACGATACTTTCTGCAGAAGATCAATCTGTCCCTGATGTTTTTTTTGGGAGAGAAGTGGCTTCTTTGCTGGCCTTCTTGACACCAGGCCATCTTCAAAAGTCTTGGCCTCACTGTGCGTGCAGATGCGCTCACACCTGCCTGCTGCCATTCCTGAGCAAGCTCTGCACTGGTGGCACTCCGATCCCGCAGCTGAATCCTCTTTAGGAGACGATCCTGGCACTTGCTGGACTTTCTTGGACGCCCTGAAGCCTTCTTTACAAGAATTGAACCTCTTTCCTTGAAGTTGCTGATGATCCTATAAATTGTTGATTTAGGTGCAATCTTAGTAGCCACAATATCCTTGCCTGTGAAGCCATTTTTATGCAACGCAATGATGGCTGCACGCGTTTCTTTGCAGGTCACCATGGTTAACAATGGAAGAACAATGATTTCAAGCATCACCCTCCTTTTAACATGTCAAGTTTGCCGTTCTAACCCAATCAGCCTGACATAATGATCTCCAGCCTTGTGCTCGTCAACATTCTCACCTGAGTTAACAAACGATTACTGAAATGATCTCAGCAGGTCCTTTAATGACAGCAATGAAATGCAGTGGAAAGGTTTTTTTGGGATTAAGTTCATTTTCATGGCAAAGAAGGACTATGCAATTCATCTGATCACTCTTCATAACATTCTGGAGTATATGCAAATTGCTATTATAAAAACTTAAGCAGCAACTTTTCCAATTTCCAATATTTATGTAATTCTCAAAACTTTTGGCCACGACTGTAGATGAAGTGCATAAGCAAAGGAAACACCATCCACCATAATGGTGAGTTCAATTAAAACATTTTAGGAAAATCAATGTCAATTTATGAAGTCACCTTATGTGATGGTCTCTCAAATTTTTCCGTTGAATTGACAATTACATTTTTAAGATGACTTTGGGAAATTAGTGAATGCAAACAGAAAGATAACTGCAGAAGTGCAGGAAATGAGAGAAAAGTCTATTAAGTCTATAAAACTTTTTTTTTTTGCGTGACAAAGTGGTACTCAAACCAATCAATTACTCATTACTTGGAGTTTATGAGTAAAAAAAGACATAGTATGTGAATAGTACAGATTACTAGAATTTTGCAATTAAGTTAAGACATTAAGTAAAGTTAACTAAAAAGTATCAGTTAAAATCACTGTTGGATTTTACAGTGTATGTGCTGCTTAAGTTTTTACATATTTATGTATATTATCTCCCAATCATAATGCTGGCAGATACTGTGTGTTTTCTGACATGCAGCACGCTGACAGACATATGGAAACTTTCTGTTCTGTTAAAAGGTCTTTTCTCCTGAATAATTCAACAATATGCTGGGTTTTTTTCACCATAAACACCTTAGAACAAAGCTTCCATCTGTGTGTGTGTGTGTGTGTGTGTGTGTGTGTGTGTGTGTGTACGCACGCAGATAAACAGCACTCAAACAGACACCATGGAAAATGGGACTGGCATAGCTGCTAGTGCTGTGCTGTGATGGCAGTATTTTCTAATCAGATATGTTTCAATAGATTCACCTCACATGATATGATAGCATACTGTGTTACCAAATACACGCTCACACAGATGGAACAGCACTTTAAGGTGTTTACGGGAAACAATGGCAGATTGTAGCTGAGATGCAGGGATATCGGAGAAGAAAAGTGTCTGGAAGTTAACTTTCAATGTTTATTGATAACTAAATGCTTTTTTTAGCCCATTCATTGCAGCGAACCTGTTTGGGTTGAGGTCATTTTGGCTTTAACATTACTGCTCAACTGTTCCATTTTCTAAGGACTCTATTTGTGGGAATATGTGTATCTTTTGACTTGTCTCAAAGAAGGTCTTTGTTTTTAGTTCATCTCCCAAAGAGAATATGTTGATGAAGGTTTAGACCACTAATAATAATATCAGACATATTGGGGACACCCATGACTTATATACCTATGCAAATATTATGTAAATATGCCGCATATCAATTTCAAAAGTTTGAAAAAGACCTGACTTCCCATTCTAGGACAAACTGACTCGCAGAAATCAACCCGCTTGCCCCAAGTGTTTCAGAGAGTCATACGAACTTGAACATTTTGACATGTTTTACTACTACCCTCATGTTGTTTGATGTTTTTGATATGTTTTGAGGCATCAAGTTTGAATATGAACAAACATGAAAGAAATTTGAGAGCTATACAATGGAAGGGAAGAAAAACGACTTACATTTTCAGTATTAACCTCAGTAAGTTATGTTTTATATATATATATATATATATATATATATATATATAAATATCTAATATATATCTAAATATATAAATGAAAATATTTTGGGTGAACTGTTCCTGGAAGGGTCTGAATAAAAGAGAGAGTGCAGATTTGATGACCCTATGGACTGGAGAGTTCACGAGTCACCAGTGACTGGTGACTGCATGCTCTAGTAAAACCAATTTTCATTGCTGAATGAATAAGCATTTAATCATGTTTGGAATTAACTGAAGCCACATCAACAATAATCTTGCACTCAAATGGAAACTCTCTCTGATTAAAGATATGACTTAAGGTTATCAACCACACTTTTGAACTCTCCTTTGCCTCTTTCTCCCCTACCCTGCCTATTAATCTTTCTTTGCCTCTGTGTTTCTCTGTGACGCTCTGATCATTTGCAGAGCTTTTAAGTCCCACGTCATGAATGCAAGGGAACAGGCAACGATGAGCGCTATGATCAATCACAAAAAATCTAATTATGCTAAGCTAAGTACATTGAGAGTGAACATAAGGAGAGAGAGATAGGTTTATACTATGTGGGTCTAATATCAGAAATCTTACTCCGTAGATGTGCATTTTGAGAAATCACCTAAAGGGGAAGATTGACAGATGAAGTTTAAACTCATAATGTACGTTTAACAGTGCCAAATCCCCCCACAAGGCACTATGGGAGTCTCTAACCGCAGGCAGTGTCACATTTAGAACCTGGAATCTGAATTTATCGCCTTCTGCAGTGGAAATGCTCTAAATTCAAATTCAATTACTGTGTAAACTCTTTGGAAGAAAGGCAAGCTTGGAGGAGGGGGTAACTGTAACTTTATATCAGTGTTCATGTGAGTGCAAACTACAAACTAGTTCAGAGACCAAGCTGTACTCAACATTAATCTATTTCATGGCTGTGGGTTTGGTTTATTGGTAGGGACATTTTAAATCAGTTAGACTATACAGATGTCCACATGAATTCTAAATTCTGCAGTGTTTATGTATTGAATGTTTTCCTATTATATATACATTATAGACACTTCCATTTTAAAAAAGCGTGTCATCTCAACAAGTTTTAGTGATGCTTGAATGCTTGAAAAAAACACAGTAATGCTGCTTAATATTTTTGTACTTAAATATTTTTTTTTATTTTATAATAATAAATAATAATAATAAGAATAGCATTTATTTTGAAATTGAAATCTTTTGTAAAACAGTTTTACTGTCATGGATCAATTTTATTTGATTTAATGCATCCTTGCTACATAAAAGTATTCAGTTATTAAAAAAAAATCTTACTGACCCCAAACGTATGAACAGAAGTGTTATTTACAGTATATAAAATAATTTGTTTAATTTTGTACATAAATGACATAATTCAAATTACACAGTAGATGATGATTTGATCAGAGATGCATGTTCTTGTGTAGTTTTATTTATTTTTTGTAAGATAAAGTCCTTGGGCTATTAAATTTCATAGTTTAATTAATAACTTAATTTATAAAAGGGAATAAAATATCTTCATTTTACAAATGAAAACATGACACTTCAATTGTACTTATTTTTCAGTATCTTTACTAATCTACGTAATTCACACTGTTGAAGTAGCACCAGGTGCATTAGAGCATAAGGAAGTTTAGATGCATAACAATCTGCAACATCATGCTGTAAAAGCAGTAAAAGTGTATACGGTCCCTGCGTGGGATCATCTATCTGCTTTAAAAACCTTTCTTTACATCTGACCATTCCTCTGCAAGCAGTGAACCTGAGCTGCTCTTGCCTGTCCAAGAAATTGATTCCACCCCTTCCAGCTGATGCCTACCTTCTTTGTCTTCCTCTTTCTTTTTGTCCTTTCTCTTTCTTTCTTTCTCTTCCTCTCTCCCTCTCTTGCCTACTCTTTGCCCCCTACCAATCTCTGTCTCTCTCTTTTCCTCCTCGCCATGGCAGAAAGGCAAGTGCCAATTTTTCCGAGTAATTTGCGAGCTGGGCGGATGATGGGATTGGTGGATTGCGGCACCTGGCGCTGTTTTGCATTGTCAGCCAAATAATCTGTGATTTATCACTCCAGAGATGAGCTGAGAGTGGAGGAAGACAGAACAGAAAGAGTGGAATTGAAGTGGAGAAAAGAAGAGAAAACTGACAGGAAATGCAGCGTTCTGCTGGAAGAAGTAATGAAGTGGAAAAGAGCTGCCGAGATGAACACAACGCTTGATATTTTAAATGAGTAAAGTCATAAATACACATATATGAATAACAGTTATAAAATTTAATTGTTATTTTGAAGTTCATGAGATGTACTTTTTCATAACTGTTTATTTGTTTTACTTCCTTTAATATTATCATTTTTGCTAAAGGAATATTAATTATTCAATTTTTCATGTTACATAATGTAGTTGGATTGATATATATTTTTTATTATTTACATAATTATTATTTATGGTTATATACATATATATGTGTGTGTGTGTGTGTGTGTGTGTGTGTATATATATATATATATATACACAGTTTAAATATATAAAATTATATTTAGGAGCAAATTTCAGGTCCGAAAGGTCCAAATGGGCCTAACACAATTCATTTTATAGAGGTAATAGAATACCTCCAATTGTTTCTTGGGTTGTTCGCCTTTCTTGTTGAGACATAATTTTCTCTTTATAGTGCTCGTCTCCACAAAGAAACACTGGCCTTCATCTCTCTCTCTCATTGCCCAGTCTCCTCTCCCCCTCTCTTTAAAATAGAGACAGAGATTAAATCGATTTTTCAGTGTCATCAAATCCATGGCTCAGCTCTTTGGCTTTGACGAAGGGAAGTGTTTATACAGGTTCGTTCCGAAGTCACGAAATAATACAGCATCAGCCGCAAGATGGGGGAAAGGAGAGAGAAAACTGGTAAAACTATACAAGACCGAACAAGAGACCAGTGTCTCTTAAGAAAAACTTGTGTTAATAATATATTACATTATTTGGGTTTATTAATATGTTCTTAATGTAAATAGATATATTATGAATATATATATATATATAAATATAAAGATTATTTGTAATGAACTTATCAATACACAAAATGTTATTTAATTAAATAAGTATATAGTCTATTACGCAGCATGTTTGATCCGGTGTTTTCAGTGTCCTAGGGGCCATTTGCAAAACACCATTTTCATCAAAAAATTGGGGGGGAAATGCGTTTTGGTCATTCATTTACACGACAACTCTCTGTTGGGGGCCTGCAAACTTTTGAAAATGATACCGTTATCGTCTGTACAAAACTACAAAAACGTAAATTTGATGGTGATGTCATGCGCATGTGTATCAGTCAGTAGACATTGTAGTGCATATGCATATGTGCACAAGCGTGTAGTTTTTCTTTACAAAGAATATTATATTGAATGTGCTGTGAGTTTAATGTACATTTGAGAACACAATGGACATCAATTACGCACTGTTTTCACATTTGAATAATTCACTGATGATTACAGCATTTCACTAGATTTGTCATGAGGCACGTTTGTAAACCTGTTTTCACAAAAAAACAAAAAAATAAAAATTTTGTCCACTTTAAAGTCCAGGTACAAGTCAATCCAAAGACTTTTTACTCAATTTGAACACTGAGCATGGGTTGCAACTCTTAATTTTGAACTCTCAAAATTATGCATTTAACTTTAAAGTTTTTTTTGTAATATACTTTTTATATACTAATTAAAATTTTGAATTTCATTTAGTAGATTTTTAAGTGTTTTTACTAGTCTAAAAATGAAAGTCTAGAAATCTCCCATTGACTTACATTGTAAAAATGTTGAGCATACAAAATCTAATGAATGCAATGATAATGCCATTGCAATATTTGCATATACAACAATTGTCTCCATTTCATTTTAAAAATGGTGTCGCAATATACAATACATTGATTCTCTCTTATTCAAACTGACAGAAAACACAATTCAAACAGTGTTATAATGGTAACAGTGGCCGATTCATTTTAATTCCTTTTTTTTTTTTTGCCCGAGTACTGGATTTCCAGTGCTTTTTCTCTAGTGTTTCAATAAATGCAAATCTAGACAAATATGGTTTATAAAATGATCAACCTCATAGGAGAAGTGTGATGATGTGTCCCAGCTTCCAAAATGCTTTTCTCATGTCATGTTTTTGATGTTCTGATATGGCCACATGCCACTTTGGCTGCCATTTTCCTGTGTCATTAGCCTTGCGGTCCTCAGACCTGACACAGTCATTTCTGCCGCAGAGAATGACGGGGTGGCGGCTCTTAGAACAACACTGGAGATGATCAGAAAGATGGGTGGATTGCAAAAGGTGCAAATTGCAAGAACAGAGATGGAAGCAAAGGTAGAGAAATTGAGCGTAGCATCCTTGCAGGGAATTCTGGGTAATTGCTCTTTCAAGAGTCACACACATATACACAAAAACTTGAGGGCTTCTAGAGGTGCCTTTTATCAACTGCCATTGTCTGTGTTTGTGTGGTAGAACATTACATCCTATATAAAAACATCCACAGCATGGGATCTGTTATACATCCTCTCACGGCTTCTCTGTGTGTGCGTGTGTGTGCGTGTGTGTGTGTGTGTGTGTGTGTCTGTGTCTAGGTGGGTGTGTAAGAGAGTCAGTGCATTTACTTTGATGAAATGACATTTATATCTCATATTTTCATTCTAATTGCTTGTGTTGAATGAATCATGGTGCATTTTAGTTGGTCTTCCTTTTAAAAGGGTCTTTGTTTAACCGTCTGTTTAGAATGGCAATTCAATCTATCTTTTTCTCTCTCTCTCTCTTGCTCTCCTCCTCCCAGGTCAAGTATCTGCAGATCTTTTGACATTTATAATTTTTTTTTTCCCTAATTTATTTGCCTCTGTTAATTTGGTTTATTGTAAAAATGCAGATTCAAGTACCAAACATACGGTGTACATCAGTAATAGGAATAAGATTTCAGTTTGCTGGTTGATACCAATACCAATGAAATTTCACAGTATTCAATATTGGTAAATAAAATGAATGTGTTATAGAGCACAACAGTCTACCATTCCATTCATTTCCTCCATACAGTGAACCTTTCTAGACAGACTCCAAGGTTAGGCAATGATGTATGGTTCTGTTGAAACTACACATTTTTAAATAATCTTGCGTAATTGTCAAATTTATGGTGAAGAACTAAAGTACACATAATCCCAAGAAGCAGTGGAATGACCGCTCCTATAAAGCATGCAACTGATGTAATGAAGTCGATTACCTTACACTCTTAAAATATATGTGTATACCTAAATAGTTTGCAATAAACTTAAAATACAATGAATTAATTGGCTGTTTTGTATACATAAAACCAATGGCTATAAATTCATAGTTTGAAATTATGGTTTCATTGTCATTCACACTGCTTCATAGGATAAGCAGTTTGTTTCCCCATAAAAGAACTTAAGTACACACTCTTGTATCTTTGACTTTATATTAGATTTTCAAATACTTTTTGATTAAAATGTTATGTTTCGACTCAAAGCAAATTACTTTGGTTCATGGTTTACTACTCTTTATTGAAATATTCTTTGAAATACCTATGGAGAAAAGTAATGGGAAAGAAATTTGTGATCTTAATAATTATGTTTATACTGTAAAAAGGACGTCTAGCCTTTGGGTATTTCAGGTAATCATTGCTTCATGTTCTTAACAGTTAAGAGTCAGCGGTAATTTATGCATAGAACAAATATTTTCAAGAATCTAACCACAGTTATTGGCAAGTAAACATTCTGAAATTTGTAATCAAATGTAAAATAAAACTGCTTAGATGATTACATTGTGTTGCAAAAAGTATAAAAGCATGGTTTGACAGTGGAAAAAAATGGGTTGTTACTAGTCACAGTATTGCAAAAGACTGGCATTGTTACATATTTTTAAGTGTGGCCTGCTCTGAATATCTGTTTATGAAATAAAAGCATTTGACAAACCACAAAGGCTTGAGCATTTTGAGCCATGCATGATACACATGTACGTTCATTTCAAATTTCAGCATGCCCCTTTGGTGACCCTGAGCTGTAATAGTGAGATGTGACCACTTCTCGCTGCTTGAGCTTGTGTGTGTGTGTGAGAGATTTACCGGTAGGAAAATGATGGTGCTCTTCTCGCCATGACAACGTCACACAGACACAGCCCATCAAAGTGTCATAAACGTCCAGCGGATACAGACCACCATTAATCACGACAGAGAGTATAGAATAGAAAAAAGATGGAGAAGTCCATTATTAAAAAAAAGAAGATGAAAAAGGCAGGGAGACTAACAAGGAGACATTCACTAGGTTGTTTTCCCAGTTTTCACATAATTATGTGAAAAAGGTGCACTCCATTTTCTTCAGATAAATGTAATTGTGGATAGTGCTGGAGAAAAACATATAGCAAATGCCACAGCCATTACAAAATCAACAAAACAATCACAATTGTCTGATCCATCTCTACTTCACTTTTTCATGTCTTTCTGTTTTTCCCGCACTGTAGGTATCTGTTGGTTGTGATGAGGTGTTGGTGAGTGGGAAAGAGATGAGGGGGCGTGTCTCTCTTCAAGTGAACTTTACTTACCTCTATATGACCAGCCAATTAGAGCTCACCGTTTGGGTCCCACGGTTACCACTCCAAATTGAGGTCTCTAATGACAAGCTCAGCCAAGTCAAAGGATGGAGGGTGCCCATCATCACCAATAAGAGGTGTGTGTGTGTTTGTGTGTGTGAGCAAGCAAAAGGTATTTTTATATGTGTGTGAGCAGACATCTGAGGAGAAGGGCATACTGTTTTTAGCCACAGAGATCCAGCACCATCTCTGTCATTTTCATGGTATTTGCTGTGTGTTTGTGTGTGTGGATATGTCTGCTTTTTTTCACAGCCCAATTCTGCTTGTTGGCCTTCAGTCTGTCTGCTGGGCCCATTTTTCAATTTGGCCAATTTCTGTCTCTCTGCCTGTAACAACAAAACCACCGTTAACACCAGGAACCACACGCACATGCACACACATACATACACACACGCACACATTTACCCCCCACGCAATGCTTCCCCCTAGGTGAACTGGAAATTTGAAGTAATCACTGTTTCAGAGGAAAAAAAATAGAAGGGAGGAAAAGAGCAGACAAGGCAAGGAAAACAAAACAAAACCCAACAGAAAAAATAATAAAAATAATATTAATAAAATCAATATAAGAAAAGAAAACTTTTTTTTCTTTCTTTCTTTTAATGGAATGTTTTAATTGGCAGGAGTGAACATGAGATGTGAGAACAAGCAAATAATGAAGAAAAAAATTACCTCACACAGCTGGAATATAGTGTATAGGCCGTTTGGACTACTATTTTGGTATTTTTGTGTTGCTTTTTTGCTAATTTTTGGAGCTTGACAACCCCTTTCTCAGTTCACTTTCACTGTAAGGAAAAGTCCTTCATGGCCAATCTGCCTTGTATCTTTTGCTCAGTTTCGTGTAAGAAAGAAAGTCGAACAACCTGAAAGTGTGTAAATGATGCATTAACTCTCCCTTTAAGGAAACCGTGAAGCACAAGGAGATTTTTTAAGTTGTTATTGTTATTTTGACATTTTATTTTATTATTCTAATAATCTTATTACTGGTAAATGATTATTTCAACTTGAACAAGCAAACCCAAAATCAACCCATTTGTATTGTATTTATTGAATATTGGATATACATAATAGCATTTCAATAATAATGTGTCTCCCCTTGTACTTCAGAATACATGTAATTTTGAAATTTCATATTTTATTTGTTTCTGTGTTGCTCAGGCCGACCCGGGACAGTGAGGATGATGAGGAGGATGAGAGGAAGGGCAGAGGCTGTGCCCTGCAGTATCAGTATGCTCTGGTTCGTGTTCTCACACACTTCGTAGCCGAGCCAGCTGACCCAGGAGGGGAGCTTGTGCACATGCTGGGTTCTGATTGGTCAGCAGACATCACAGAGATGGTTCTGGATTTCCTAAAAGTAGAAGATACACGCACTGCTCGACTAATTGATGGAAGGGTGCTGGTGGGAAGAGACGTGGGCATGACCACTATACAGGTAATTGTCCATCCATCCATCCATCCATCCATCATTCTATTTATGGTTAACATACAAGGCATCTACATCTATTTTTTTTTACATCTGGCATATTAGTACAGTATAAATGTTCCCTGGGAATCAAACCCATGCCTAGTTTATTCATAGTCAGTTTGTTTGACTGCATCTGTTTGGTGAGCAGCTCAGTTTTGAAATAAAGTCAGCATACTTTATTTAGAATGGTCGCTGCTGACAAATAAAGAGAGAACCTGAGAGATAGTAACACCTGCCTTGTCAAACACACTGGAAATTCACCCCTCATTGCAAAGATGTTATTGCGTGTAAGTGATAACAATCTTGTTTGCCTACAGGTGTTAAAATCTCAGCTGTGTTGAATGTTCTTAATCCCCTAGTCAAGTGTTCTGTTGGGAACCCATTGACTAAGAGGCCCCTGTGTGTCTACGTTCATATTCTCTCCATGTGTGTTTTCATGTCTGTCAGTCTCCATTCGCACTTTATCATGTTTCACATGCTGGTCCAAATGTGTAATGGTTATAAAAGACCTTGCTTGTGGTTGAGAGTTGGTTATGTTTTTAGTTTTGTGTGGAATTCTCTCCATTCTTTTTTTATTGGTTGTCTCTCTCCCTATCGTTTAGGTTTTTGCCACCCCTTTGATTTGCTTCCATTTTTGTTATTTTTTTCTTTTCCTCCTCTCAGCTTGGGAATCCTCATGGTGTCAGTTATGTCCACGCTAACAGAATATGATGCTCGACGATGACATATTTGTTCTGAGAGCTCTTTGTACACCTGTCACACTGCCTGTCTGTCGTAGTAAAGCAATTGCAAAGAGTCAGTTTGTATCTCCTCGCCTTTGCTTTGCTTTTTGTAAGGATGGGAGATATTATATAATGGAAAGAGGGACAGGAAATGGTTATAGATAGATGAATAGATGCGTAGATACATAGACACAGAGTGACACATGCATTTTATCTGCAGTGTGTGAGGATTGGATCATTGGTGCCTCAATTTCTTTGTATTTCCCAGGTGATATCCCCTTTGTCTGACTCCATTCTGGCTGAGAAGGCCATCAGAGTGCTGGATGATAAAGTGACCATCACTGATCTGGGAGTTCAGCTGGTGGGCTCTTTGAGTCTCTCGCTTCAGCCCAGTTCCAGCAACAACAGAGCCTTCTACATCACAACCACTGCTCAGGACTTGTTGCACACACCCAAACAGGTGAGAGCCATGAGAAGTGACCACCAGGCTCTTAGTTAATATCATTGTAACTCTGACATCAGAGCACAGTTGAATAATTAATATATTCAAAATCGAAACATTGGGCTGTACAATTCTGTCCTGAATCAGGACATCTTTTAAACTGTCCAGACATTTCCTTGACAGCTGCTCGACCTGAAGAGTTTTGACTGTGCAAAGGTCTGTATTATGTTCTACAATTTGTACTCCACGAAAGACGTGCTATAAAGTGCAACACGAAGATAAACACATTATTGTTGTTAATTTTAGTTGTCAGATTGTGGATCAATGAATGATGTTTTGTCTGTCATGGTGTGTTCATGAACGAGTGTAAAATAACTGCTAATTACATTTAATCCGACTGCTTGTATTGGGCAATTTTTGGATTTAAATAGGCTTATTTTGACTGTTGACATTGAAAATGATGTCTTTTCCAAGGGAAAAGTGGAAAAGTTTCCAAAAGTGGAAGATTCTATGAATTGGCAGCAGCGATCTAGAAATTGAGCTAATATGAATGTTTATTGTAAATATGAGTCTATTGTAAATTGGATGGAATATTTTAGAAAATGTTTGTTATGTCACTGTGTTTGCAACATCAAGCATTATAATGGACTGTTTTTTTTTACAGTGAAAATAACCGTCTGACACTGGAAGCCTCGAACATTGAAGTTGCAAATGGCAGAGTCTGCTCTAACATTGAAAATAAAATGTTTAGAACCAAAAACTGAAGCTACCCTGAATTTATCGAAACATAGTAGAACGTTGAGGTTACTGTGAAGTGGAATGCTTAAGAACTGGGAGAACAAATAAACTCAAATGGAGGCTGTTAATGACAGTTACCTAAAGTTTTAAGGAATCAAGTTGAAGCCAGTGTGTTAATTTAACTGCAGTTTTAATGCATTTGTTGGAAAAACAGCTGCAAGGAAACCTGCTGATTAACAAAAGTGTCCACATGCAAGAGCTCTACATTGGAAATAGCCTCTAATATTGTGAAACTTCAGAATACATTTTCATTCACGCTACATGGTGGATTTTTTTTTGAGTCTGTGGCTAAGGAGAGAGTGAGAGGTATTAGAGGCAAAATGTAGAGACTAAAATGTTCAATAAAAAGTCAGGTAAAGGAACAACTTGAAAAATAGCAAACTGCTTCTCATATACTTTCCTCACCATGCAACATTTTGAACCAGTCATTGCAAAGCACACCTATCAACCGTCCACAGTCACCCCTGCCAACAGTACAGATACCATTGCAGAAATAATCCAGTATGCAAACACATTCTGCAAAATGGCCTCTGTTTGCTCTATTAACCCGTGGCCCCTGAATTGAGGCACCGGTGTTCGTTTTGGCTGGCCTTATTGTAACTGAGAAGTGAATAAGCTCTAAAATTCTACTTCCTCATACAGTGCTGTTTGGAATCATCTGATTAAAGTATTTAAAATAGCGGCTTTGCTAAAAATCGAAACGCTTCCCCTGGCTTCTGCCAGCGTTTTCCCACGCACAAGGCCCAAGGTTAACTATGAGTGAATGAGAGTGGGCGGGAAAATACTGCAAGAGTCTCATTTGGAGTTGTTGGCAATTACGGATATTAAGAAAACGATTTTTGTCTCATTTGAAGAAGCTGCCAAAATCAAGGTGGCCACATATCTGGAGGTTGTTCTTGTACACTATTTTTAACACTAGCGTAGTTGATTTGCAGTTTGCGTTTTCACTCTCTTGAGCGTTTTTGATTAACTACACACACTCTACATCCTATATAATTATAATCCAAATCCTATAATTACCTCTCTTTTTCCTAGCATAGTATTTAGTATTTATTAAATTATATATGACTACATGTTTAGATAAGCTAAAATTAATTTGCACAATTCATAAGTTCTGTTACATATATTTTTGTCCGCTTCTGGAAAACTTGACTTGAAAACTTTACTCGAACATGAAAATGGTGTCATTGTTTACACACTTTAATGTCATTATGAACTCTATGACTTTATTTCTTCTGTGGAAATTTTGAATAACAATAAACATGCTTCTTTTTTCCCATACATTGAACGCTTACAAGGTTTGATTGTTTGAATGTCTACAAGCACAAATAAAGTCATAATATAATGGGTTTAAAACAACATGGCTCAGTAAACCATTACAGAATTTTGACTTTTGATTGAACTATCCTTTTAAAGCAACTCTTTTCAGACTCATTAGACTGTTGGGTTGTGTTTCCCTGTAGTTGGTGGTGATGAAAGATGTGAAACATCATTTGTTTCAGCAGGGACTTATTCCCAGAAGATGATACTTTTGTGCTGCCACCTTGAATTTGATCCTGTGACCAAAGAAATGGCATGCAACTCCATTCTGTTCTGTTAATGTAGTTTTTTTTACTGCAGGACTTCCTGTTCGGCACACACTTTCTCCTCACAGTCAAGCGAAGAGGAAGTTTATTGTTTACAGCATGCCAACTTAATTTTCTCTTCCTTTTTATTTGATGTATAAATGACTGAGACTTTTAAAGGTAAATCTTACCTTGTAGTGCCCCAGCTTTTATCATGGGACATTTTTTAAAACATTTATTAAGAGAAATAATCTTGACAGCATGGCTATTAGATGTCAGTTCCAATCACAGGCAGTTTGTCCTTTGATTCACATGTTCAGGGATTTGAAATGTTTCCAGAGCAGAAACCCTCATTTTCTCAATGAAATGACATGTACACTATATAAAACTTCACTCTCCTAAGATGATGATGCAGTACCTATATAAATAGGAACGTTTCTAGCATTTAACTCATTTGGTTTTGTTGTTATAGGGAAAGTTTGCCCAAAATGAAAAATTCAGTCATTTCCACGCAATTACAATGAATGGATACTGAGTCTTGAAGAGGCTTCAAAAGGGATGCATAGCACTGTAAAAGTATCATAAAAGTGGTCCATATGACTAATCATCTCCTCACCTCCTGTTAACCTGAGACTGAGTCATTAAGTTGAGAAACAGATTTGTGAGCAAATCATTCAGACTGGTTTAGTGAATTGGATCGATTAGTTCAATGAAAATATGAATCAAAAGAATGATTCATTCAATAAAGAGCGAGCAGTATAATTCTTTAGTGATTTTTCATCTTGTGTTTGACAAAAACGTCATATGATTTTGAAACAACATTTGAGTGAGTAAATGATGCCGAATTCACATTGTGGGCAAATTTATCCTTTAAACCATGTGTCTGTTTCTCACCGCCTCTCTGTTTTATTATAGGAGGCCATCATCAGTGCGTGGATTCAGTACAGCGATGGCTCTGTGACCCCTCTCGACATCTATGATCCCAAAGATTTTACACTAACCATCACCTCGCTGGATGAGAGCGTGGTCTCCACCTATCAGGAGCAATCCCAGCACTGGCCTGTGGTAGTGGCGGAAGGCGAGGGCCAGGGGGCGCTGCTGCGTGTCGAGATGATGATCTCAGAAATATGCCAGAAATCCAAGAGGAAGAGCATTTTGGCCATGGGCATAGGAAGCGTACAGGTGAAGTTCGGACAGAACGACCTGGAGCAGAGGAGTGGAACTCAAGAGGAGAATAGTCTCGACAACAGCACAAATGAACAGAGACATAAGGTACTAGAACCGGATAAAACAGGTGGAGGAGATAGCTGGAAATACACAAACACCGCGGTAGAACAGGAAGAGACGGTCCTGAAGAAAGTCAGCACGACAGCAAAGACTACGCTAACTAGTCGTTCTGGGGGCAACAAGCAGGGTGGGGGACAAAACAACAACCCTGTGGACTATACCAGTTACCCAGCACAGGTGGACCTACCTGGCGGGGCAGAGAGCGACTTGACCCAGGCTCCAAGAGGTCTGTCAGATCTAGAAATTGGCATGTACGCCCTGCTTGGAGTCTTTTGCCTTGCTATCCTCGTCTTCCTCATCAACTGTGTCAGTTTCGCCTTCCGCTACCGTCACAAACAGCTTCCTGTTCTGGAGCAGGGCAACATGAACCACGCCCATGATTGGGTGTGGCTTGGCAATGAAGCGGATCTGATGGATCATCATGGCGATCATGGGCCGCTGGCACACAACGATGAGTGCACGACTGCGATAGATCGCAATGAGGGGTGTGAAGAGAGCAAGTATCTCCTCAACGGGAGCGGTGTTCAGAAGAGCGGCTCTTTGCACGGGCGCGGCATCCCCCATGTGCACTCCGATCCACGGTCTTGTTCGGGAAACGATCCCAGTGGAAAAGTCGAACCCCTTAACAATTCTCCCAGCGCTGCCAAGCGCAAAAGGGTCAAGTTTACTTCCTTTGCCACAGTACTACCAGACGAAGGTGGGCCATACACCAACTCCATCCTTATTGGTAATGAAGACGACATCAAGTGGGTCTGTCAAGACATAGACCTGGGACAGTCGGCCGAGCTTAGAAGCTACATGGAGAGACTGCAAGACAATCTGTAGAAGCTGGGAAGAGAAAGAAAGAAATGGAAAGCGAGAGGGTGGACACACAAAAACTCACCAGAAATGCCTTTGCACTGTGGGAGGGAGGGGGGAGGGGTAGCAGGGAGAAAGGAGGGAATTATTAAAGAAACGAAAGTGAATGCAAGTAGGGAGTAAAATAAAATCTATTGGGAGTCTCGAGATAAGTAGGAAATTCACAGAAAGGGGAAACGGGTGAAGAGAGACTGGCACGTTCGCTCTGGCTCCTACGATCGGTCCAGGTGGCGCAGAGAGAGCAGCTGCCAATTGGCTTGCGCAGGGACAGAATGCCAGTTACCGACACCCTGAATAAACAAGCCCAAACAAGACCAGCGAGAAAAAGAAAGGAAACAAACTTGACAGCTGTACAGAAAATCACAGTCCATGAAAGTCAATGAACGTGGGTTGTTATTTCTAATGTAATTTAGTTTTTTGATTTATTTAGATTCAAATCATAGGATTGTGGAAGGATACAACAAATCTTATTTTTTGAGATAATCCCAGAGTTTTTCCAGATTAGTATGTAACTAGACCAAAACAGGCCCTCAAAGCACCCAGCTGGCCCCAGATCCAGGTGTGTGCTTGTTTTTTAACGCTTATTTTGTACTGTCTGTCCCTCCTGCGTGAATTCCAAGATGGGGTCGTGGACGTGTGGGATTCCCCCTGGCTGGAATCTGTACCAGCTATATCTGCACACACTGTTTAAGGAGTCGGTAAAAAAACACCCAAAACACCACAGTCCTCCCTCTCCATCTCTCCTCTGTGAGAAAAACACAAGACATAGATGATGAAAAGCAACATGAGAATAAAGACTCCTCATGCACTCTCCATTTGTGAATGTGGGGAAACAAAGGACTGAGGACTTCTTTTGAGCCCCATCGGGAGGTTGTTCATTTGCACAATAAGAATAATACAGAAAGTGCATATAGTGGCCCTCAGCTGATCTGAGACTGGCCCATTTGACTGTCCGTACAGCAACTGAACCAGAAGTACTGTACAACCTGACAGTTTGAAGATGCGATGATGAACATGGGATGGACTGTAGAAATACAAGCCCACAAAATTGAGTTGTGTGTTATAAAACCTTATGATTGCTGTGATAGAAAAATATACAGAGTAGATATGGTCTATTACTCTCCAGTAAGGTAAATGTATGGATGTTTCTCTTTTTATTGAGGCGAAATGTACATCATTTGCCCCCTTTTTACGTAGCCGGAGCACCTCCCCATGATTTTTACATGTCCTATAGGTTTTAAAGCAACTTTCTATTTCTGCCTCACTAACCCCAGCATTTACCCGGCTCCTTGAATCCTTGTTGTTTATATTACTGAAGAGTTGTAGGGAAGGACAGATGTGGAAACCTTCTCTTTGAAAGCTCAGGTGAAAATACGCTCACAGATGAACAGTGGTAGAATTGAAATGTAGACTGTAAGAATGCAATATTTATTTGTAAGTGTAATATGAGATAGGATGTAAATAAAATGATTCAAAATTTCTTGTGGACACTACAAGAAGGCTGTTGCCTACGTTTTCACAATCGACACGCAGAAGAGACATGGGGCCATTTGAGTGTTTCATATGTCCATATGAATAAAAATGATAGGCGTTCAGACATGTCACATCGTCTGATTTCCCATTTGCACAGGGTTCAGTCTTTTCATTTGGTATATTAATTAAAACGACAGTAGATGTAGGGGAGAGCAGGGCACATTGAATTGTACATTGTAATTGTAATTTGATTATATACATACATACACACACACATATTTTATATATATATATATATATATATATATATACACATAATGTGCGTGTGTTATAAAAATGTATTACATAATTTTTTTTAAAGCACAAATATTCAATGTAGCATCTCAATTAATTTGAGGTTATAAAATGGCATAATCACAAACTAATTGTTTATAGCAAAATGCAATGTATTTTTATTGGCTGCATTAAATTGTGTGGGATTTTGAAGAAATGATAAATGGATATAGGATATATGATTTGATTGTAAATAAAATTGACCCTAAAACTCTCCATTACATAAAACATTTAAACTGGACTTTTAACTTAAATATCTGTGTCTGTTAATAAACCTGTCCATTATTATTATAATATATTTTTATTGCTCCTGCACAGACCTTCCAGGGCAAGGGCGAGTGCATTGTGCGTTTATTGCGTGTTACATTTATACTTGCTCTCCCCTTCTGGTAGGTGGATCCCCAAGACTGGAGCTGGGAAACACTGGTTTAAGGGACAGCTGTTTAAGAATTCTTCATTCCAATAGCGACAAGTTAATGGGGTGATTTTAAACCCACTTTTCCCCCTAAAACATGCATAACTCATTTTATCAAGGTGAAGTGACAGGATATCTTGTTTTCCAGGTTTCCTCATGGGATTGGTTTGACTTCTACCATATGAAGTTTCATTTAGTTCTGGCCTTGACTCTCGGTACAGCAGAGAGACTGTTTCCTTATTATGTTGCTTGGTTTAAGTACTATCCAGTTTATTGTCAGTTGTGACTGTAAATTATTAAGAAACCGTATAATAGAATGTGCGAGAGAGATGTTGAGCTCATGTGTTTGCCAAGGCCATCTCTGACACCTCTTCAACCAGAATAATATACTGGATTATAACAATAACGCTCTTCGTTCACCATCCACACGAGGCCTTAGGTGCAGTGTCACAATGTCTAATGACTCAAGATGGAGAATATGAAATCATCTTTATTCCATATTCATCCGCTTAGTAATATTCTGATGTGTTTTCAGATAATCTATTCCTAAATACTCATTCAATATTCAACATTTTCTCATAAACCATGTCATATTCTGATATGTGTACCTGTTTTTGTATAAACATGTCCATCTAAAGAAGCAGCTCCGTGTTCATGTATACAAATCTATATTTTCATATAAATACGTTTTAGCACCTGAAGACGCCATGATTTTTGTACAAACATACAGATGTAAAAGCTGAAAGTAAGGACATTACACACCTGCAACGCTCTACATTCTCATTTTACGGAAGTTCCAACATCCGTTAACATTAATGTCCCTTTGCTGGTATTTGTTCAGTATTACCCTCATTGTGTACATGCTTTGTCATTAAAGTTGTTGCCTACTGACATGGAATTTTTGTTTCTTTAGTTTTCCTTTAGTTTCAGCTTGTCCATTAACTTTTCAAATGTAAGCCAGCTACTTGAGAACTAGCTAGCTATTCATGTCATATTATCAAAGGAGAACCTGCGCCGGATTTTAGAAAGTGTCCACCTCCAAAATACCAATTTAACTCCTGTATTAAAAGTACATTAATTTATTCTTTGCTCACTAAATAATTCAATTAATTTCTATAGATGTGTGACAAGCAGGGCAGGACGAGAGCCGTGAGGGAACGGCGCGAGGGCAAGTGATGATGAGCGTCAGCTGCGGGCTACACCGGTCTCGTCCTTCACTGTAAAGACGAGAAGGCATACAGCCACGGCCACTGCACATGCGAACATCAATACTGCGTCATTTAATATTTATTTATTTTATTAACTGTGTTGTAAGGGTAGGTGTAGATGTTGATAAAACACAATTTGATAAGTAGCACATTTAATTTACTGTTATTTATCCAGAGATTTTGCCTCACTTCCGGCCGTAACTGTATCCCTTGTCCCCTTTTATGCTTCCGGAGCTCCTCCTTGAGAGATACGAGACCTGTGCAGTGCGCAGCTGACGCTCATCGTCACTCGCGTCACCAGCCTCACGCCGTTTCCTCATTCATCATACGTATGTATAGTCTCTGATATCGATGCATTTTATTTTTCAGTGCAAGGAGAGCAGCTTTGATGTACACCAATGACTAAAGTTAAGGATGGTACACCAGAAATTCTATTAGCCCCAGTATTAGCATCAGTACAAGGTAAAGTTTGTGTACAGTAAATTTTGGTGAGATATACAGCACTGTACACATTTCATTTGGACTGTTTCAACAAAAGATGGAACAAAAATACTCTGTAATGAACCCTACTATCTTCCACTTGGACTTCAAAGTCATTTTTTGAAATTTGGACCCATTTTTCCCCTCTCAGAAATGATGGAACTGTCATTATGCTGCTGCCGCAGAGAAAAGGTAAGGGGCTGCATTATCATTGTTTTACCAAATAGCTATCATTAATTTAGTCAAGGGGGCTTTCACAGAATATTACATTATTTTGGGTACAAAAAAAAATGTTGTTCACTGACATTCCCAGGTATAGAACATGCATATAATATGATTGTATGATATAAATTAAAAAATTATTAAATTGTAATAATAAATTAATAATTGATAGGCTTTTAAGAAGAATGTTGAAATTATGCATTGTAAAGTTACTTAATAATTTGTTAGTATTGGGATAAGAAAAAACTCTCGCTCTCTCTCTATATATATATTTGCAGGCCTTTACATTTTTTATATTGTTTAACTGAGAGTCTGGCTTGGAGTCACTGGCTCTGTAAAGATTGAAAACCCTTGTTTTAATCAATTGGACCATCCTGTTCATTTAAAGAGCTTTCTAAGTGATTCAAAATGGAAAATTAGCTTCCCCTCACACATCTCTTTTTCCTTTTAAATCGTCTCATTTTGCTGTGACATAAAACAGATGGCTTAGTTTTTCTTGCTCTCTCAGCCACTCATTTTTTTTTTTCCCTCCCTTCCTAAACAAATTCTATTCCAATTTAGTGGCTTCCATTAACATGTGTTTCTGCACAGGGCAGTGATTTACTGCTGGTATCAAATACATATTGCCAACGAAGTGAGACATGCAACCTTTCATTTTCACGCCGTCGCGTTACAAATTCGACATGCTACATTAACAAGAAAAATGGTTGTGTTTGGCAAAGCCAATGGGAAGTGGCCTGTGTCTTTGGATGACATTTCGTTTTCATTCCGCATACATTACTGCGTGCTGTCACTGCCACGCTTTAAGTTGTAAGAGTGTGTTTTGCTTTATCGCTGTGAGTCATCACGAATGTGTGTATGTGTTTGTCAGAAACGCATAAATGTGGCACTGCTGAAGTGAAGCAGACCAAGTTGCCCCACGTTGAACAAGGACCTTACCTGTGAATGACCACACTTAAGCCTTTGCCTGTAAATGATGCTTCACAGAATATTAAAGTAATACGTCTCCATGAGGGGAAAGGAACTGCCCAGAGCAAGAAGTTCACTTTTACTCTGAAATGAATGCACTTTATTTAAGGTTTTCAAATGATTATGGTTCAGGACCCAGGTTTTATAGTGGACATCAAGTGCTGACCCAGCAGAGTACCGGAATTCATTATCATACTACAGTAAACAAAAATGCCCTAAAAAAAAAACACAAATTTGAAATATAGACGGATAGAAGAATAGACTTGTGCTATCCAAACTATGCATTAAATTATAGATTAGATGCTTATTTTATTTTCATTTGCAGTGTTTTTCCTTGCTTTATGCGACCCTTTTAGAACAGACCTGTGACCCATTTTTGGGTTGCAGCATCAGCAGTTGAGAACCACTCATTTACAGTATGTTTTGTGTGTGCACTTTGAACAGTGTTGTTTCTCAGAACATCAGCTTGATCATTTGCATTGCTGCAGTTTCAAGCAATGAGCAATGAGTTTCAAGTTTGTTTTTAAGCTGCTTCCACAAGAAGTGTTTATTGAACCACAAAATGTGTTTGGAGAAATACAGACCTTTTTTCAATGATTATTATGAATTTTGTTAAAAGAGTAGGATCAACAGTAACATGCTGTCTCATGCAGTTTGGGGGGTAAAGCATTACAAGTAATGTGAGTGTAATGTAATCAGATTACTTTTTTCAAGTAACAAGTAATAACTTATTGCAAGAGAATATCTGAATTACTTTTTCAAATAAGTAATGCAAGTTACTTTGTTTTTCCATTTATTGACTGACCCCTTCTGTCCTCATGTTGACAGAAATCCGAAGTAAGCGCAGAGACGTTGTGTGCACTGTGAAAACATGATGCTCATTGTAGTTTATTTTAGTCTAGACTAAATGTGAGTATGTACTCGTCTCATTTGCACAAAAACAGATTCAGTATGAAAACAGTGAAATGCAAACTCTAAATATTACACAAACCTGCAACAATTAAGTATGTTAAATAGCACAAATACACTTTATGAATTTAATCTCACTTTATTAACCCTGCTGAAGTAAGAGTTGAAGAGTTCTCCTACATCCTATTCTTCTGCAATCCAGAATGGCAGCACAGCTGAAAGGATTGTTTAAGCTGTTTTGAGGCTTATTCATTTCACTTTTGGTGTGAAAGAGCCTCTACATTTGCCAAAAATATAACTTTTATCATTATAAAACAAACAAGCAAGCCCAGCCGAGATGTGAAAAAGTAACACAAAAGTAATGTAACTAAATAAAAAGTAACTAATTAGTTACTTTTTTAGGGAGTAACAAAATATTATAACGCATTACTTTGTAATTAACAATAACTTTCCCCAACACTGGTCTAATTCAGGACACTATTATATTACATGTAACACTTTAGGGTATAATTCAGTTCCACTTTATTTTAAGGTGTCTTTTTTACACTGTAATGATACATTTAAGTATTGAGTAATATTAATAACTATATGTAATTACTATAGGTTTAGGATAGGGTTTGGGTTGGTTTATGGTTAGTGTAATTATGCAGAATTTATAGTTAATACTATAGTAACAACATGTAACATATTTAACAATGACACTGTAAAATAAAGTGTTACCTCCAATTCTCACTATTAACTAGTTGCTTATTAGCATTAATATTTCTAGGATATTGGCCTTATTCTGCATGACCTTCTATAGCCCTTAATCCTACCCAATACCTAAACTTAACTACATTACTAACTATTAATAAACTGTAATTAGGAGTTTATTGAGGCAAAAGTCATAGTTAATAGTTAGTAAATAGTGATAAATGTTATATTATATATATATATATATATATACACTCACCTAAAGGATTATTAGGAACACCATACTAATACTGTGTTTGACCCCCTTTCGCCTTCAGAACTGCCTTAATTCTACGTGGCATTTATTCAACAAGGTGCTGAAAGCATTCTTAAAAATGTTGGCCCATATTGATAGGATAGCATCATGCAGTTGATGGAGATTTGTGGGATGCACATCCAGGGCACGAAGCTCCCGTTCCACCACATCCCAAAGATGCTCTATTGGGTTGAGATCTGGTGACTGTGGGGGCCATTTTAGTACAGTGAACTAATTGTCATGTTCAAGAAACCAATTTGAAATGTTTCAAGCTTTATGACATGGTGCATTATCCTGCTGGAAGTAGCCATCAGAGGATGGGTACATGATGGTCATGAAGGGATGGACATGGTCAGAAACAATGCTCAGGTAGGCCGTGGCATTTAAACGATGCCCAATTTTCACTAAGGGGCCTAAAGTGTGCCAAGAAAACACCCCCACACCATTACACCACCACCACCAGCCTGCACAGTGGTAACAAGGCATGATGGATCCATGTTATCATTTTGTTTACGCCAAATTCTGACTGAAATACCATCTGAATGTCTCAACAGAAATCGAGACTCATCAGACCAGGCAACATTTTTCCAGTCTTCAACTGTCCAATTTTGGTGAGTTCGTGCAAATTGTAGCCTCTTTTTCCTATTTGTAGTGGAGATGAGTGGTGGGGTCTTCTGCTGTTGTAGCCCATCCGCCTCAAGGTTGTGCGTGTTGTGGCTTCACAAATGCTTTGCTGCATACCTCGGTTGTAACGAGTGGTTATTTCAGTCAAAGTTGCTCTTCTGTCAGCTTGAATCAGTCGGCCCATTCTCCTCTGACCTCTAGCATCAACAAGGTATTTTCGCCCACAGGATTGCCGCATACTGGATGTTTTTCCCTTCTCACACCATTCTTTGTAAACCCTAGAAATGGTTGTGCGTGAAAATCCCAGTAACTGAGCAGATTGTGAAATACTCAGACCGGCCCGTCTGGCACCAACAACCATGCCACGCTCAAAAATCACCTTTTTTTCCCATTCTGACATTCAGTTTGGAGTTCAGGAGATTGTCTTGACCTGGACCACACCCCTAAATGCATTGAAGCAACTGCCATGTGATTGGTTGATTAGATAATTGCAATAATGAGAAATTTAACAGGTGTTCCTAATAATCCTTTAGGCAAGTGTGTGTGTGTGTGTGTGTGTGTGTATATGTAACCTCTATATATATATATATATATATATATATATATATATATATTTACATATATTATAATATAATATTATATTATTTTATATTAAAAATGCCAAATAGATTTTCTCAAATATTTTGATCCCACTGGAATCATGGAGTTTGAATTCTGTCTTTGGCTAATGACCCTGTTCAAATCCATAACTCACCCGAGACGTGGGTCATATTTCGCTCATAGTGTTTAACTGAATGAAGAGTATATTATAAAAACTGAGACTCAGGTCCACTTACTCTCATAGCAGAGAGCCGTTAGCAGACATCATAAAGTGCAGTGTTTCATGCTCTCTCATTCTCTGTCCGTCCCCCGTACCTCATGCTCCATTACCTCCCCTGTGAGCAGAACGCAGAGAGCCCCGGTTATTCACTCTCTAATGTCGACAGCGGCTCTAGTGTGTGTGTGTGTGTGTGGAGATTTAATGTGACGTTAAATGGAAAGCAGCCTTGCTAATTCAATCCTTACTTCAATGGAGTAAGGCTTGAGAGAGTTTGCCTCTGATGGTGTTTTAAGACTCACAATGGCTCAGAAAAGAGCGCTATTAAAATCTCATTTTGTTCATCTAAAGGTGTACAAACTGAGACCTAGCGTTGTGAGGGTCACCAATCCTTGCTTATTTGCCTATTTAACAAAATTAAAAGTAATACGTCATAATTTAGCAAAAAATAAAATTTATAAAGAAAATATGAGTGGTGCTTGTCTGTGCAAACTTGATGCTGTGGTGTTCTGGGTGGTTGCCAGGGTGTTGCTATGCAGTTGCTAAGAGTCTGTAATATCGGGAGGAATTACATCATTTGACAATTGATAATCTTTGACATCGTGACATCACTGAATGTTAAATATGCACAACCTCAAACCCTTTATAGCAACTATGTTGTCGTCAAAGGTAGCAGATGGAAAATGTTAGCCCTCTGGCACAGGCTAAATGCCTAATATAACTTTATACTTACTTATTTTTACATTAAATGTGCATATGCTGCTTGCAAAAAAATATGTTTTTCTCTGCTGCCTCCAAGTCTTTCTGGACCTCTTTCCGAGTGCTCCTTGGTTCTTGGGCTACACCACTGACTAATCTTCTGACTCCTTGATCAGAAATCTTGCGAGGAGTTCCTTTGCATGGTCTGTTGATGGTGGAATGATGTTCCTTTCAGTTGTGGATAATGGCCCTAGTGGTGATTACAGGAAGATTCAGGAGTTGGAAGATCCTTCTGTAACCAGTACCGTTGTTATGCACGGCAAAAATCTTGTAGTGAAAGTCTTGGGAGAGCTCTTTGCCTCTACCCATCAAAAGATGTCGAATACTTGCATTCAGAGGTGGGAAAGCCTTTTTATAACCAAACAACATCCACTAACCGAACTGATTCTAGTTTGCACAGGATGCACAACTACTTAGTGAAATCTGTTGGTTTCTTGACTTGCCTTGCCTAGTGTACTGCTTTTTCTTAGTGTGTTCAATACTTTTTTCCCCTTGTCATTACACTTTATTACGTAACTTTTTTTATGGATTGTAGGATTATGATGTCCTTATTTGTATTTATTTCTTGAGGTAATAACAATGTCTAGTCAAAATTTTATGTGAATTGCTATATTGGAACTTTGTATGGTAAAAAAAAAATGTTAATATATTCAATACTTATTTTACCTGCTGTATCACTTAGAATCCCCTAAAACAGTCAAACGAGTCTGCCTCTTCTATCAAGATCAGCATAATGACTACATCAAAGCTGCATTATTAGCAGACTAATCAAGAGGCGTGTGGATGTTTTAGCATTCTAATGGCTCAATCACAATGTCCTCTGAATAGAGAGATGAACTGGACCTTTGAAATTCACTGGGGAACTAATTGCTACAATACATACCTCATAAATCACAAATCTCTCACTTCACTACAAACTCTGTCCCCTGTTTCTCAAGTTGTGGCTCTATAAATACCACAATGTTCATTAGCGGAAGGAGAGAGCAGCGATAAAAGGGTGAGAAGTGTTAAAGATGAAATAGACCAAACTTTACACTTACAGTAAACCTGAATTTTAAGATCAAACCAGAGACTGGAAGAGGGTGGTGAAGATCAGGAGTGAAGAAAAGAGGTAAGGAGATAAACAACAGACAAAAGTATTGACAATTTCGGAAACAATAAGGTACCACTTGTTAACTTTACTTCACATTAACTAACAATGGAAAACATTTATTAATCTTCTAAAGCATTTATTAATTATAATCACGTTATTTTTTTACCATTTACTAATACATTATTGAAATCGAAAATTGTATTTATTTAATCAGCAAGCAATGAACAGTTGTATTTTATATTAACTAACGTCAAGATTAATGAATATTGTAACAAATGTATTGCTCATTGCTAGTAAATGTTAACTAAAAAGACCTTATTGTAAAGTGTTGTGAAAGACACATAAACATAAACATATCTCAGATCTCCCAATAGATTTCAAAGGGCAACATTTCTGTAATGAATCCGCTCTATCTTTCGTCCACTTGCCACTAGCTGTCGCCCTCCAATTTCATGGACTCTATCCACCACACTACATTTCCCATAAGTCCCTTATGTTCATGCTGATTACTGCCCAACTGTAGCCTATCTAGTTCACTATTTAAGTTTACTCTGTAGCCCATGTTATTTGCAAATTCTTGTTAATCCTTGCATTGCAATTCCAAATGTTCTATCCCTGTCTTGTTTGCCTGTTTCCTGATCCTGTCTGTTTCTCTGTTTTTGATGTTTATCTGCCTGGCTTTTGACCTATCACCTGGATAATCAATACGAGCCTGCCTGTTTCCTGCCACTACTGTTTGCTGTTTGATTGACCATTGCCTGTTTTGACCACGTTTTGTCATTGAAGCTCGCACTTGGATCTCATCCCGCTCACTCGGCATTACAATTTCAATATGGTAAAGATGCACCCATAAAATTTTACCTGTAAAATCATTGAAGTGCGAAAGTAGCATCATTCAAAACCAAAATTTTCAGTTACTATTGCCACTGTATAGAAATTTTCTATTTCATTCAGCCATGACTTATTTATAACCTGAGTGGTTACAAATGAGCTGTATTTACCTGGTCATGCGATTTTAAAATGGCGACCATATAAAACAACACCTTCCATGTATAATAAAGCAGCTTTTATTATGCTACTGATGAGTTAACTCATTATGTCACATGACTGTACATGATTATAAGAACATATTTACAATATATAAATCTGTATTGTTTACCGTTAAAAGTATGAAAACCACGGAGAACAAAATATCAGAAATATTGAAGCTGCACCTTAACGTAGAAACAAGGTAACAAAATGCTAAAAAAAAAGGGGTTTGGTCCTGGTTTGACTGTTTAGCATAGCCCAGTTAGCCCCCTGTAACTACACTGTGGACACAAAAACATTTTTTTCTGCTGCTGGTAATTTAAAAGTAGTTGTAGTTTCTAATAAAATCTATAGGAAATATATTCCGCAGCCACAGCCTCCATGCCCGCTCACCACAGAAAGCTTCCATTATTAAAGAAAAGGCAAGTTGAAGTTGACACAACATTTGGAAAGGTCTGAACCACTGGGATAATTTAGTGTGGTCAGATGAGACAAAAATTGAACTTTTGGTAACAAAAATGGTAACATTTGCATATGATCCTAAAAATACCACACCAACAGTGATGTTTTCGACGTGGAAGCATCATGCGATGGGGCTGTTTCTCTTCTCATGGCACCATCAGAATCAATATTATTGAAGGGAAGATGATTGGAGCCATGTACTGGGAATTCTTGAGATGAATTTGTTGCCAATGAGACTCATGATGAAGATGAGACTTTGGTGGACCTTCCACCAAGACAACAATCCAAAACACACTGCAAGTGAGAGTTTGGATTGGATAATTGGATAAAGTTGTTAGAATCTCCTAGTAAATCACCAGACCTAAACCCAAAAGAGCATTTGTGGAAGGAACTGAAGATCAAAATTCACAAGACATTTAAAGGTTTAAAGTTTGGTCATACAGGCTTGGGCCTTGTGAGTCATTTCCCTTTATTACACATAGCTTTTTTATGGATTGGAAAATTATGATTTACTTGTCTGTGTAGAAATTTATACATTTGCAGTTTATATCAGCACTTACCATTTAAAAATCAGGAGAGCTGAAAGCTTTTTATCCTACTTATAGAAACACGAAGACGGTGTTATCTTACTGTGAAATCTACTAAATATCCCCAACAAACCGTCCCATACCGGCGTGATCAAAAAGATCTTAAACTAGATGGAACTGGATAAAATATTTTGACTGTTGCGATTCCAAATCGGTTTAATGACCTGTAACTCTGCCTGAGTATCGGACAAGTGTTCACTGTAGGCCAGAGGAGAACTGGCCCCCTGACTAAGCCTGGTTTCTCCCAAGGTTTTTTTCTCAATTTGTTGGAGTTTTGGTTCCTTGCCGCTGTTGCCTTTGGCTTGCTTAAGTTGGGGACACTTGCTTGATTTTCAGCAGTGTTTTTGATATGCCTGCATTTGGCGCCATTGTATGCGAACTGAGCTGAGCCGGACGATTACGTCACTGTTTTCTGCAGTGCTGATATACATAAATTAACTAGACTAATAACTATTGATCTTTGCTACGGAATGAATCAATAATATATAGAATAAACTGGACACTGACACCATTTTCTTTGGGAGCTGCTGTGCAGCCAAAATTATTTGCCAATTATTAATGTAAAGCTGCTTTGCCACAATTTGCATTGTAAAAAGCGCTATATAAGTAAAGGTGACTTGACTTGACTAAAGTTTTAATTGCTACTAATTCATATTTCACTAAACTAGACCACCTCTCCTTGGTTCCCCAGTATCTTTTCTTATATGTTCCCCATATTCGGAGAGCTTTAGAGCCATTTAAATTTGAGCACTTCCGTGACATTTTAGCACTAGTGATTTAGGAAGTGTTGCTGCACACATGAGGCATTTGAAATGCAGGACATTGAATTCTAGCCCCACGTTCAGGCAATAAAATCCATAGTGAACTTCGTTCCACTGCGAACAGCTTATTAAAAAATCGGTCACTACATTCTCGACAGGAACGTGGGGTTACGACACAGAATGTCACTTTGCTGTGATTAATCACACAAATATTGTAATCACACATACGTGGAGATTCGGAGCAGCTGAGCTGGGTGCTTTGTGCAAAGATAGATGGTGTCCTACACAGGGGGCAGGACACCACATAACCACCCACACGCTTCCCTCTCATTATAACGGGCCAATAAAGAAAGACAAATGATGTTTTAATAAGCACAGGACTTTGTTTGTCATCGGGCCCTGGGTAGTTTTTTCGACAGAAATAGAACAAAGACTTTGGTATCCCATGGCATAGAGATGAGAGGAAGCTAACGGTTAGTTCTGCCCACCACCCATGCCACAGTTTTTTTTCCTCTCTCTCCTCTCCCCTGCTCTCCCATCTGCGTGATGTATAGCTTGTTTCAAATGCGGATTACTCAGATGTAGTGTTTTCCCTCGCTCGCTCCTGCTCTCTAAGATGCGGTTCTGTAAAGGATCTGAAACAGATTAACAGGCCCTATCCTCCCCGGCTGTTCAGCCAGTGTGGAAATGACTTTTCCATGGCTTGCTGAATGCTCATGCGAGCGAGGCATTTTATTTTTTTGTTTTAGAGTGTTTGGGAAACAGCCATACTATTAGACTATTTCTCAAGCATGGCCATGGAGCAGGTCAGATGCACTTCAGCCCTGTTACATTGACTTGCCCTCACATATTGAATGAGGTTTGAATGTCTGTCATATCCTGAAGGACAAGTGGGCATTGAGCAGCTTTGAACCCATTTTGAAGAAGTAACAATGTGAATGAAGTGCGTCGAACAGCTCACCTCAGCAGAAACCGCCTGTCAGACTCGTACGTTCGCTTCCCTTTTGTTTCACGTTTCTGCTTTTCTTCTCCTCTTCAATGGGGAAATCTAAACGTTTCTTATTGATAAACTCATAAATTGCTTCTTTATTGCTCCATAATAGCTCGCAGCAGGAAGCTTTTTTACTTAAACTAATTAAGGCAGGATAGATAAAGCCATATAAAAGCGAGGAATAAAACCTACATGGCGAGTTTTAGCCTGGTGAAAGCTCTCTGCAAAAACACAGTCAGAGATTCAATTTTAAAATGTGGCGATGCCTGTAAATGTAGCGATGTGCTCTTGGCACGCTATAGAGATAAGATGAAATAATCTGAGGGACACGCCTGAATCCCTTTCCTGAAAGCAGGGCTTTTTCTGAAAAGTTTCAAACTTTGTTTCATATGCCCCAAATTGTTCAATTTGGTCTCTCAATCCATTTTCACTGTTTGCAATTTGGTTTGTTATAAAATATTTCTCTGATATAGGTTTGTTAAACAGTTGCTATATACACCATTGTATTATAATCAACGTGGAGTTTGCACGGGAAGCCCTCAGTTAAAGGAGTAAAATATCGAATATGACAACTGATTTATTATTATTGATTTACTTCTGACTGTTCCAAAGCCTGCTTGATGTTTCTGATCTCTCTGCCTGATCTGCATGGAGAAAATAGTCAAGAAGTGCAATCTCAGGTCTCATTTTGTATGAGAAATGAGTTGCTCTGAAATTCAGTTCATTAATCAATATCTACACCCGTAACTGTATATAGTTCACAATTCATGGCTGTTAAACCACTTGTATTTGTTGTAACTGTTCGATCATCTGGCCAGTGATTCTGAGTTTACAATCTCTGCATTAAAGCATAACTTTAGGGTTAGATTGGTCAGCGACGCATTCAATTTCTCCATTAGTTTCAAGCTGTAGAGGATAAAAAGTCAATTTTATGGAGACCAAATTCACCTTATATTGTTTTGTTACTATTTTCTACAGCTTGAAAGTGTGTAGCTCCAAAACACAAATGATAAAATGTGTCTTTAGCTGATTCATTTCTACACCAATGTATTTTTCCGTGGAAAATTGACCATTGCAAATATTGTTAGTCCAGAATAAGCCCTCTGGGTGGATTCACTGCAGCAATAACAATTCGGTTCACCACTAAAACTTTTCATCCGTCAAAGTCAACACAGTGTCCTCATATCTCCCTCTATCTATGTATCTATCTGTCCGTCCATCCATCTTCACATTTTTCGTTAGCTGTGAGAATTGTGTTATGGTGACCTTTGTGGATTTATTTTCTGTTGCGCCACCAAGTACAAGGCCCGAACAATGGCACAAGTCTTATTGAGCTTCAGATCGTTCTCTTAGTCCCCTGCGTGTCGTGTCTCAGCGTTTCCCACCCTGAATATAAATGTGAGAAGAGAGAACATAAAATGCCTTCCTAGAACATGGCGAATAAGAGATCTAGTAGGAAAATGTGAATAATGAGACCAGGATTTAACACTTTAATCAATGTTTGATTAATATTTAGCAATTTTCCTGCTGCAGGAAGGCCATTCTAATGGAATATCTACTGTTTCCTCCTTTGCTGCTTAAGCCTCAGGCTGGACAAATTACACCAGTGTGCACGAAGCTCAGAAGACAGGAAGTACACCCTGATATCCTACCAACCAGGTCTGGAATAGTTCTAAATCCTTCATGAAAATCCACCCACAATACCACCACGTACAATCCGTCCCTAAAGTGCGCTCCTTCGTTAATGCTCATCAGAACTAATTCAGCACTCTCTACACCCACTCTCACCCACAACAAAACTCTGCTGACAAGCCTTTCCAGGTTTACAACAGGTCAGCTTGTGAGGTACTTTCATGGAGGATTCATTTGCTCAGAGGTTGCTCAAGAGAGTTCTTCTTTATTTTTAATTTGAGCATCAACTTTGTCTCAAATGATTAGCTTGACATTCCTTAAACTGTGGGTGAAATTATAATTGGAACAAATGGGACAAAGTATGCAGTTGACACATGACAATGTGTATCTTTTAATCAACATCATGATTCTCATGACTATAAATAGAAAAGCATATCTTTTATCTTTAGTTTCTACCATTTGTTTTAAAGTGCCCCTATTTTCCTATTTCAAAGGTTTCTAATTTTGCTTTAGAGGTCTCTTAAAATAGGTTTACATGCCTCCAAGGTCAAAAAACATTTCATTTTCTCATAATATACATTGCACATTTCTCAAAGAGTTTGAAAACAGTTTGTTTGAAGATTCAGTCTCTCTAAACCCCTCCTTTCTGAGAGCATACTCTGCTCGGATTGGCCCAGTCTATTGTTGTTCTACCACTTACAGTGTGTGTCAGTATCTGAATATCTGAATTTCAGCTCCGGAGGCTTCCTTCTACTTGATACACAGAGATATGGACAGTAAGGATGGCATCGGTTTTACTGCATCAATTCAAGCCCGAGTCCTCATCCTTTGGACTGAAAAAAGCCTCTTCTCAACATGTCTACACCACAAAACAAACTCTTCCAGGCCTCAGATACAACTACAGTGTCAAAGCAGACGTTGTTCACGGGCAGCCAATGAAGACCGTAGACCAGCATTGTGCGAATTTGGTACGTAAACACTGATATGAGCTCCATAAGCGTAAAAGATTTATAAACCTGCTTAGATTTGATTATTAGAAACGTTTTACATTAAAGGGATCTCATTTGTGTGTTTTCTGTGCTATAGTTAGGCTCCTCCAGTCTCCTGTCAATTCAAGGTTGAATGAGGTTGCCTGAAAATCTTGATTAAAGCTTAACGGTGAATATTACACGTGTGTGAGTGCATGTTTGGGTGAAGTTTCATGCTTTTCCCACACTCTGATTTCTCTCCTCCATCTGTTCGCTCATTAATAAACTGACCTTGGAGAGTCAGTGTTAGACAGGCTGCTGGAGGATTTAAAGATTAGCTTGCCTCTCGCTTCAGTCTATCTTTTGTGCTCCACCTTTATGGAAGTATGATATGTTTATTGGCCTGCCAGACACACAAGAGAGAGTCATATAAAACCCCCACCAACAGCCTTCGCCTCCCTCTCCATCTCTCATTTTTTGTCTTTCATCCATTATCTACTTCATCTCTTCCAACCTTTCATGCACTCTCTTTTATCCTGTGTCTTTTCTTATTAATTTTCTCTGGCTTGTGCTTTTCTTTCTTTTCACTCTTATATGAACTGCAGATTTACAGCTGATAATCAAAATCACCATCTTGCCTGTTCATCTCTATTTCTGTCTTCATCTATTTCTGTTTCATTGTCTCTGCCTGTATATCTTGACACACAGACACATAGACACTCAGACTAACTTTTTATGTTACAAACTGGATTAAAAAAAAATCAAGGGGAAAAACAAAGCACTGGGATTTCAGAGATATAGTGAATCTGTACTGATTTTTTTTTAGTTATTAAAAGAATCTTCCCTTATATATTTTGCTTACATGGGTGCTCATAGCGACCATGGATTGACCATGGTTTGAAACAAGATGAGAGTAAATATATCATGACAATTTTGGGTGCGCTATTCTGTCTATTGTATTCTGGGTGTCATTTGCTTTATGTCATTTGTTCACAATAAGATCTTTAAAATATAAAAAAGACAAAAGATTTTTAATCTCTCTTTAACATTTTTTATTACAGTTGAGTTCACATCTCGTAATTCTATGAACTAACAATTTTCCGAGCAATAAAGTCAGAATTTCAAGATGTAAACTCGTGATTGTGAAGTTAAGTACAATTCTGAGACAAAAGAATCTCCTCACAATTCTGACATTTTCTCACAATTGACCCTTCGCAAAGACCCCCCCCCCCTTTAGTTACTGTTGCTATGTCCGACATGCCATGCGCTCCCACGCCACACATCATGTTCTCACGAAGTAAAAAATACATCGTGGAGCAAAGAGGAGACTGACAGCACGTCGACAGACAAGACAGAGCAGGTTACTTTTGATATGAAACAGTTTCATATTTAAAATATTGTACTTTTTTTTAAAGAAGTTTAAACAATAAATAGCGTATAGTGTCTCTTTAATGTGCCGTGACAGATCGCTGTAGCTCCAGTTCAAGTCTCTCTTCATACTAGTTCATTTATAGCATCAAATAAACATGAATGGACATCTGAAGGAATGTTGTTTCAAGCGCAGAAAGAATTGAGTACACACAATTTTTCAAGTTCAAGTTCACCAACGTTAATTTACTAACTCCCCTGACCGCTTTGTCAGACAAAATGGCGGATTCTGAGTTATGATTGGTTAGATCGCCTGTCAATGAAACTCCCGGCGAAGGGTCAATTGTGAGTTCAGGTCTCAGAATTCTGACTTGTAATTGCAACTCAATTATTGATCTCACAATTCTGAGGAAAAAAGTCAGAATTGTGAAATAAAATGTCACAGTTACGATTTTATTCAGTGATGGAAGCAAGTGTCCGTTATAACGTGTATTTAGAAAATAGATAGGGTGAATTTTAATTCAATGCCAACTTTATTAACAGGATAAGTGACATTTAAAATGTAAATGTCATTTTATTGGACCACAACTGTTTCTCAATTATATAGTTATATCCACTAAAACTGACCTTCAGAGTTCCTACCTGGATCAGATTCTCAACATGTTGCACATCCACTGTACCAATCAAGCGGGTTCCTTAAAGAAATACGCTGATAAATCTTCTACCGAAAGAAAAAACGTTCTGCACATTTATTAAAGAGGGTAAAATAGGTGAATGAAGTGAAAAGCATATGATGCATTTTCTCTGATGAATAGCAGTGTAGCTCAAAGGCTCTTTAGCATAATATTCAACAATAAATCAGCCCACAAGAGATGAAAAAGCCTTGCTCCAATATACTGTAGCTCTGGGTGGCATACAGCATGATGTCTTCAGTGTTTTTTAGTACAGATCCCTGACTCTGGCCAGGTAAGTCATGCTTTGATAAACAGCCCAACACTATTCTCAACCTCCATCTATCTTAATGTTTTAGAAATCATCCAGCAGAGAGGCAGAACCACTTAATCTTAACAGGCCTTTAGGTGAAAGAGGGCCGAGCCAATGGTGTGTGAGCAATATGAGCTGGAAGGTCACAAGATAGACGTGAAGATAGGCTCACTAAGACTATTACATCAACATTACTGAACGATGTCATAAAATGGCCATCAATTATCTGAAATTTACAGGCTGACAGGCTAAGTTGGCACAGGTATGTGGCGTCAGGAGGGGTTTGTGTGATGGGGGCTGGAAGAGGAGAGGGAAATGAACAGTGAAAACAGCTAAAAGGTGAGAACAGCTCCACTAATTTTTTAAGACATTCATTATCACCTGTGGCAATGCTGAAAGAGCCTGCTTTGATATCTGAGTCTCTCTCTTGCCATCACATACACTTTAAGATGTCTAAAAATAGACAGTGACAAACCGGAAGGAACACCTAATCAAAGCAGATTTGGTTGTGGATGAATCTTAACTGGCCTGAGGAGTGTGGTCGCAACCATACGCGAGCTGTGTCCGAAACCAAAGGCAGCTGCTTTGATGACTTTCTGGCCACTAATGAATATTAGCTTTTCACTTCAAAATACTTTTTTTATTAAAATTAATGTATATTACTAAGCATGCTCATGTTATCTTACCTTACATATAGGCTACTATCGTTCAAAGGTTAGGGATCGGTAAGATTTTTTTTTTGTAAATAATATTTTTAATATATTTAATATTTAAATGTTAGGGAGTGACAGCATAAAGGCGCCGCTCATTACTAAACTGTCCAATCAGAACGGATATTAATATTCTGTTCAAGACGTTGCCAATCATTACTTTGGGTAAGCCAATCCTCTTTCAGGATAACCATGTGTCATCAAGCCAACTTCTGTTTAGGACAACAGATGAAGAGAAATTCTGCCAAAATTATCGATGAAATACAAATTAATGACGAATTTGTAAATGACTGAGACTGAACAACAGGGACGTTATGAATTGACCCTTTGCGAAACCCGCTTTCTGTTGCTATACCCGACAACCCATGTGCTCACGCAGTGAAAAATACATTACGGAGCAAAGAGGACACTGACAACATATGAAACAGTTTCATATTTAAAGTATTGTCATTTTAAAGAAGTTTAAACAATAAATAGCGTATAGTGTCTCTTTAATGTGTCGTGACAGATCACTGTAGCTCCTTCAAGCGGCTTGTGAATCGATCATCTCTTCGTACTAGTTCATTTATAACATCAAATAAACATGAATGGATCAGAAGGGATGTTGTTTCAAGAGCAGAAAGACGTGAGAACACACAATTTTTCAAGTTCAAGTTCAAGTTCACCAACATTAATTCAACACTAACTCCCCTGACTGCTTTGTCAGATAAAATGGCCATTCGGGGTTATGATTGGTCAGATCGCCTGTCAATCAAACTGTGAATGGCCAATTAACCATAAAGAGGCAGTAGAGAATTTAAGCATATGTTTGTAGCTGTTAGATGGAACCGAGCCCTCCGTTCAAGTACAAACATTGATGAGTTTGCATATTACACTGCGCAATCTGTTTAGTTGATATTGGTTGGAGAGATTAGGCTAAAACACGTCAGTTATATTTTAAGATATTAGGGGTTGCTATCTCTGCTATAATTAATTGGTTCGATATTAATTCACATTCAAATTCCCCAACAGAGAGCGCATTTGTTGGTGAATAATGCCTGGTGACATTGTTCAAGGGGTTTTATTGACATCTTTCCGTGGTTGGAAATGCTGATAAATTATTACATTAGAGATGACCGCTCTCACGTTTGAACTGAGGTGAACCCATGCATGAAATTGAGTCAAAACATTTTTTTTTAACAATGGACTTTGTTTTGCCTTCAATCCCAACATGTGCCATTGGAATGATCGTAAATATGAGTTTCTTAGTCAAAAATAGGACATGAACCATCGTATTGAGCCGCGGTCACACTAGACTTACCTGCTTAATGTCATCAGATGGTGCAATGGTTGTGATATGACGTCACTGTCTACAGCGTCGTTTTTATAAACATGAATTCAACATATAACATATAATAATACGTTCATAATGTAAAAATATACAACATACTCGACTTCACTGCAAAAATATCAGCCAAGCGGTCATGCCGTGACGAAACACAGAGTTCACCAAACTTGAACTTTGGAACGCAGCGAAATGCGAAACTTTTCGCACGAGCTTGCGTTTCCGGTCTGAAGCACTCGTATGCATATAAATGAAAGTCAATAGGTTGAAATGTGGAGGGTGACCTCAACTTTACTAATGGGAAACGGAGATCATTTTGATTTCCGAGTTGGCGTAACATAAACTATAAAAACATGGCACAGTGGAGAATGATTGCTGCTGTGACTGGTATTCTTCCAGTTTCTTCTAGTTTTTTCCACAACAGCTACATCAACTCGTCTTGTCCTTAAAATAGTTTATTTACAAATATGAGTAACCATTTGAAGCTTATATGTTTTATAGGCAGCATAAACCACATGTATTTGACCGAAATTTCAGAATCTTCAGCAAGCTGACTACAGTATCTAGCTTGGTGAACTTTTTTTTTTCTCTCAAAAATTAAATGTATTCAATACATTTAGGCTTTAATGAGATTTCCCCAATAAATAGGCAAGAATAAGCTTGGTGTCCTCATGATCTATCTTCACTTTGATAGTGGGAAGTATAGTATGTGAAAGCAGCATTATTTCTCTCCCTCACAGCCTTCCCTTTTTTGCAATATCCAACCTGATCTCATAACGGCCACCTAATGTTGAATACTGTTCATGACATTGATGTTGATATGCATTTAAGATGAGTGTACGTTGTAGTGTGCACGCACAGAGATAGAGAAATGTTTGAGTGATGAGATTGATGGCCGCTCTACCGAATGCTATTACAGTTAGTTTCTTTTCCACTTTGATTCGTAGTGTTTCTTTTCCTGTTTTATTACTTGCTCTTTTACATCTATAAAGACTCGTGGGCTCGTCAAGTTCGTTTGCCTCCTGTTTTTAACACTTTTCATCTGCGAGGTCCCCAAGCCCTCTGACAGACGTTTCAATCTCCTGAGAAGATTTTATGCACATTTTAAAGGAATTTGATGCATACAAAAATGTTAGAAAAAAAACACTAAGCCTCACGTTCCACCCTAAACATAACACTTAATGGATTGCACGAAAACGTCCGCATGACGTTGTGAAAATTAAAACGAATTTACCACAGCGTAAAATAGTTTGGGTTGCCATGAGATTTTGTGATTCAATTCTAGGCCTAATTTGAAGTATTTTCAAATAGAAATTTTTTGATTTCATGGGTAATAAATACTAATAGTCAATTCATATCTAAAATGTATAATAATGTATCACTTGGCTTTTGGCATTAAAATATGACACAGTTTTAGTTTCATATGGTTAGAAATAAAACTAAACTAAATAATAATGATAATAACAAATGCCACTGAATTAAGTCCATAACACAAAAAGTGTCCCTTAATGGAAAATGTTATTTTCTGACCCTGATTTGCACTAACACTGATGCACGTCAATTATCCACATATGACTACCATTTGCATGAGTGTGATTCACTGCCATTGTCTCTTCCACATGAGTGCCCCCTTTAAAAAGCCTGCATGCTCTGCTGTTTACAGCAGGCCTTAAAGAATCCCTCACGGAGCGATTAGCGGAATCTGCAAGCTGAGCATAATGAGAGACTTTGTGGCATTTCTTATTATTATTTTATGATTGTTAATCTCAGCGCATCTCTGTTACTCTGCAGCAGGCATCTGTAATGTCCTCTCTTAGGACCGAGGTATTTCTGCTGGGCTGGTAGTAAATAATCTCCCTGTGATTGTGCTGCGTGTTTATGGGCTATCAGAGACAGCTGGGCCAACTAAACTTAATCAGTTTATTAGTAGAGTGCTGAGGAAATGTGATATATGATGTCTAGGGTAATCAGAAGTCATCATGCTTCACTGCCCGGCCTCAAATTTCATAACAGTGCCAATTATTCCTCAGTTATTAATTATAAAACATATTTTCCTTTATTAGCGTTTCTATCGCCCTCGTTGTAGATTTTACTCCTGGAGAATGTGTGCAGGAACAAAGCCAGTTGCCAGTACCTGTGGTAGTACATGAGAAGAGATAATTAGCTTCCCCCATCCTGCAAAGGGTTTTACACCTCTGTGGGAGTGCTTTGAGCGAGCTGGAAACTTGGATTGCGAAATCAACAGTCCTGGATTTGAACCAAGATATGCCATTTCGGGTAAAAAAGAAAACTTAGCTGTATTATGCGAGTTTTCTTTTTGTAAGTCACGACCTAGCATGATGGCATAATTTCAGATGTCATAATAACTCTTTCCATCAAGCTTATTTTTGCTTTGTGAAGAGACGTGAGTGAGTTTGACTATACATGCTCGAGGTCTTTGGCTGAGCCCATTTTCTTTTTGATCGTGTTTTCATTTCGGGTGAATTGCTGCAATTTCCCGGCTGATCTGACGGTGTGTTGGTGGCCTATGATCAGAAAGAGCAAGGAGTTTCAGAGTTTGGGGTTGCCACAGGAATAGGAGAAGTCCTCTTTGAAATTCCACTGCACAACCACTTTCATTTGGAAACTTTCATTGTCTAACAGAGTGAGTGCAGCTCTATGTTTAGAAGATTCACTTCATATAAACATCTACATTGGGATGTCTTGAAATCACTTGCTTTGCATACATATGCCTGTTAGGCATTGGTCCATGTGTCTCCCCTGTGAAAGGTGTTTACAGCATTTAAGATGCAATATTAGTATTCTCACAGACAGAAAAGTGAGTCATTTCTGGACTGGTGTATTTAAAATGAAAGAACTGAGGAGATTGGTGAAATTACCATCACAGCTTCTTGTTCAGGTTTAAAATGCAGTTGTTTTTCTTTTCTAATTGTTTATTGTTGTTGTTGTTGTTGTTAATCGTGTGTAGCATGGCTGCAAATAGCAGGCTCATTGGAAACATACCTGTGGTGACAGACATTTTATATGACTGTGATTTGACAGTTTTATATGAAACTGATAAGTGTTTATCTGTCAACGTAAAAATAAAATATTGCATAGTCTTCACTGTATGAAATAAACATAAATTTATTCTTATTAAAGCTAAAAAAAGGTTATTCAGTCAAGAGCAGTAAGTAAGGCTGCTATCATTTTAAGACAAAACGCACGGATCCATTATACTGATACACAACCAGTTTAAATGTTTACTTTTACCTGAGACATAACCAGCTGTGTTTACATGAATACTCCACATGATGTGCATTTTGTCAGCACGTGCGCCCCCATTGAGTACTTTTTCACTGTTGATTGTGCTTAATAATACTTTTTAACACCGAACACGTCCCAAATTCGCTATCATTCTGTGCACGCACTCGGACATTGTGCCAGCCAGAACGAGCACATCTCTGAGTTCCTTTTCACATTATTTTTTGCAAGCACACACTATTTTTTATTTAGATTTTTAGACTGTTTTTTTTTCTCGTCAAAATCTGCTAAGGGAAACAATAGTTTTAAAAAGGGATTTTTCCCTATTGTTTACAACAGGATCTGCATTTTCATGGGTTTAAATATAAGATGTAAAAGAAAATGCGTATAATGAACTATGAAAAAAAGCATTTTAAACGTCTACAGCACATGTTAAATTGACCCAAAAATCAAACATAGTTCAACCCCTTACACACTTCCATCAAAAACAACTACCGGTTGGAATATTAGAACTAAAAATAACACATAACTCGTATGGGCATCAGTCACTTCACTGAATACTTGCTGGCTAGGAAATAAATAAATATTACCTTACAATCCATCTGTTTTCATATCCACATCATTTGAGCATCACAACACTGATGTCTGTCAAAAAATAACGTGCACAATACACAGTAGTATTTACGGTCTGGCGAGTACACACATTTCTTGGAAAGCCAACACTACCGGATGTTTTAAATGCATCGTTTCTGAGAAGAGGGAGAAAATGGCGGCCTGAAGCCAGGCATGAACTGCGATTTCAGCAAGGTACCAACTGACACTGTACGAGTAGATCACATATGATGCAAAGCCAAAACTCAAGATTTATGTGCTCACACTATGCGGTCCGATCATCGAGCTGCAACTTGACTGCTCACACTATGCGTGTGAAATACATGCACTAACCAGATATCATGATATCAAGAAGACTTGGCATTTCCAATTTATGAATTAAATTAGTAGACACAGCCACAGTGAGAGAAAAAACACTGAGTTATTGCAATCGGTTCATAGTTCACAGCCCTGCTTCAACTGTGCGATAACCTCATGGGGGCGACCAGAAATTTATCCGACCATCCGATTGCCGGTCGGGAGAAGTTAATCTCCTCTCGGTTCCCCCTGTACACTGCACGAAGACTGCACGACAAAGCAGAAATTCAGCAGAGTGCATGCCCAGCTGAAGCGGCTTCAACCCTCCGTCTGTCAGAGACGGTAATGTGCATAATATATAACGCATGTGAGGGTAAATTTGTTCTTCACTCGCTGAAATTGAACTGGAATGGAAGTTTTTTTTATGCACAAACTACATTCCTGTTTTAAATTTTGAAAAATATTCCAAACTTTTCCATCGTGACTACTGGATTCGGGGCCTGGTTGAGAATGTCACTATTAAGTTTCATACTCCAGGTTGACTGAAATTATTCTAGACTACGGTTTTTGAACCGTATGTTTGAGTTAATCAGCAGCATTGAGGGTGTATGTGGCAGTCAGTTAACCTTTCTTTCTGAGATACTCACCCCTGGTAACATTGAAAATGAGTAAGCATTGTTCATTTACTACCCACTTTGTAACATTACAAAGCAGGTTGAAATTCAGCCAAGTTATACTTTAACCGATAATATTAAAAGCAAACGTGAGATGGAAAAACCCATTCGCTGAAGCAACCATATTATGTTTGCTAATGCAAGTCTTTGAGCTCTTTATGTTACTGTCAGTAATGTTCATTTAAGTTGATAACTGCGGTGAATGCGTGTATGTTTTTGGAGTTTTGCAAAATTATAGGTAGTGGCAAGTTTTTCCACGAGCCTGTGTTGCCAAAAAGCGAACCTATTATTTTACCTATTTTTTCACTAGAGAGGTGATTGTCAGAATGATTCACTCTTTTCAAAGCTTGAATTATTCAAACAAGTTAGCAAGTTAGCGAGTAATTTATGCACTGAATTGTTATGATGTTCCTCACTCAGTAAAACAGTACAGGGATACTTGAAAACACAGAGAATGTGATGTGCTGAATGAAGGAGTGAAGCTAATTTTACAGTAACATGTATTAATTCCAGCTGACTACCTTTAGTATTTCACAATTATTTAAGCTTTTAATGTGCATATACTTTGTCCATGTAGCTTGTACTGTGACTAGCAACTTTCTCTCAGCCTTTTCAACTCGAAGGCCCCCTGCTATCCAACTATATTCAAAGGCCCCCCTCCTCCCACACAGGCTTCGATAGGCTATAAAGCTACTCATTTTCAAACAAGTTTTTTTTTTTTTTTTTGGAAAATTGGGAGCATTGATATGTTAAATTAATTACAATGATTCGTTTTGTGATTCAAGAAATCAAATATCCTTCTATAAGATCAAGTTATTGAGGGCCGAAAAAAATAGCACATCTTGATTTGAAGTTTTTTTTTTAGCTTTTTAATTTAGATTAGAGTTGTTGTTTATTTTCATATATTTATAATAATTAGTCATTTAAATTGTTTTTGAGGCCCCCTGGTTGAGAACCGTGCCTCTAATTGATAGCTTTCAACTTAGCTTAGCTAATCTTCCTGTAGATTAGTTTGTAGTTTAGCTAGCTCATTAATTCATCCTCCTAGTAATCAATTTATCTTATCTGAAAATTACTAAGTGTACAGGAGTGATCAGAGCGATCTGGACCTAACGTGAAGTCGAGGAGTCTTGTATCATCCAGAGGGCTTTATGTGATAATGACGGTTTGACTGGGAATTATCCTGCTTATTAATTATTCTATAATGTGAGAACTGCAGCGTGTCCAGGATCACAGAGTTGTTCTATTTATTCTGCCGTAAAAACTGTGGCTATATTACATATATATATATATATATGGATATGAAATATTGATTTGAGTTGACACTATTTTCTGAGCTTACTTATAGAGACTGTGGAGGGACATGAGCACAACTATGTACAGATTTTCCTGTTGAAAGGTCAGCTATGCTGCGTTGCCCTGAACAATGATCATTATTCAGAAATATTTTACTGTGCAAAGAAACTATTTGCCTTTTGTTTTACTTTTACTGTAAATTCATCAGTCTGACTCAGTCTGGTTGAATTAGCGTCTCTGATTTGTGTTTGTTGAGGATAGTATTGCGTGGCTTTGAAACACAAAGCCTGTACGAGCCGAATTTTAACCAGGTGCTCTCATGAAAATAAAGGTTCTTTATCAAAGTGCCTTTAACATCCATGGAATCTTTTGATTAAAAAAAAAGCTTCTTTATACTAAAAAAAGCTTCTTTAAATGTTCTTCACACTAAAAAAGGTTCTTTGAAGAATTGCTCAATAAAACGTTCTTTTTGGGAACCAAAAATGGTTCTTCTATGGCATCGGCACTTTTTGGAACCTTTATTTTTAAGAGTGTAGGCCTGAGGTTCATTAGAGCCTGTGTGTTGCTGCGCTCTGACAGCGTGTCAGCAGAGACGACAGCAGCTGGTGCACAACATCACCTGTGATGATGTGCCTCTAATCAAAGGCTTCCTCTTTGGAGGTGAGCCGTCTTAGATCTCACACCCTTAAAATAAGGACAGAGATCTTTATGAATATATAGCAGAGGCGCTCGTGCACACACAAACCCTGAAACAATGCTCAAAGATATTCTGCCCATGCAAAACCCTCTGGTAATCTCTCTCTCTCTCTTTTTTTTTCCTGAAAAGTCCAATTTAATTTCCATGGTGGTCCAGGATGGTTTATGTTGGTCTCTCTGGAGGTATTACTGATGTTTGACCAAGACTTGTTGGTTAAATTGCTGGTGGTGACATTATATTATTATAATGTCATTATTGTATTACATTATTTTATTATATTATATTATATTAAAGTCACCTTTATTTCTATGGCACTTTATACAATACAATATGTTTCAAAGCAGCTTCATGGTAATAAACAGGAAATTAAGGATTAATGGTACATACTTTGTCATATATGAGACAGGAGAGATCAATTGGAATTTATTATTAATGACAATAATGTTACATTAATGTCTTTTTCTCTGTTTTCGTTCAATCTGTATCTGCATCCCTCTAATCTAAAGTTACGTTACTCAGGTAAATAAGTGAACAGCTGTGTCAACCTGGCTACATTGCTCTCACTGTCTCTGTCTCTTTTTCTGTCCTTCTGTTTCACAGAGGTACTTATAGCAGTTCACATTTCCGCTGAGTGACACACACCTGAGACTGAAGCTGTGATTGTGTGAACGTTCGTATGCTTGTGTGTTACTGATAGACCATCCAGATGCCAAATTCTGATTCTGATTCTGACACATCCATGGCGGTGGCTGATCTATGTTATCGAAGTTTGTTCATGTGTGCTTTGTGATGATTGAAAGTCATTAAACCGTGTGCATGTGCACTCACACGCGAGTGTGCTCGCTGTGCTCTAAGGGTTTGTCACCTGAGGTGTAGCCAAATAAACTTAAAAATACAGTCTATTACCTTCAAAATATCTTTAACAACTACCAGGCGACCTTTAAACATCTGTTTACTTAGTTTTGCCAATTTCATTAGAGGAGTTTGGTTTTACAGCGGGAATTACAATTACAGTGGGAGATCTACTGAAATATCAAACCCTACAATTTTACATAGACTATAAACAATTCCTGGTAAATGTAAAATTTCAATAAATGGGTTGATAAAGGGTTGTTTAAATGTGCTTCACTAAGTGTAAAATTAGTTGACAAACATTGGCAAATTTAGAAGTTCATACTTTTAATTCCTCAATTCACATTTGTGTTGTCAAAAGTTCCAAGTTGGTACTTAAATTCTGAAAATGTGACGCTTTGAGCCCTTTTTAGCGGATTTGTAAACACTTCTGATTGGCAATTGTGTCGATGCGCTCATCAGACATGTCTGTGATTGGCTACAATGATCAACGCTTCAAAAACATGTTGTAAATAGACACCAATGTCGCTCTTCACCAAACACTTCACTGATATACACGGGAGCATTTGAAAGCAGGCGGATCTATTAGCGGACCAGTCCACTGAAAGACGCCTGCTTTCAAATGCTCCCGCTTTCAAATTCAAATACTTCTGTGTGCTTTCAAACCCCCCCATGCGTTAATCACTGTAGACAATCGCAGACATATCTGATGAGCACGTGAACACAGAGGCCAATCAGAGGTGTTTACGAATCCACTCAACAGCGTGACATTTTTAGAATTTCAGTAGCGACTTGGAATCGCGGTCAGTACTTTTGACAAAACTAATTCACATTCATTTCGAATTCATAATATGCACACCATTATTCAGTGCGGTCGGATGGAAATTTCAAGTACAGACAAAATTTGTAAATCTTAAAAACGGATAGAATTTTTTTATAGTGGTCAAAACTGAAGCATTGTGTAGGCTATTTGTTGAATTACGCTTCTTTCTCAGTAAACCTCATTTACTCATTTTTTTTAATGTACATAATTTATTCTATAGTAAGTCACTTGTATTTTGATTTCTACGTAATCACCGACTCTGCATGTAGTACTATTTGAACTCTGTTTAAACTTTAAACTTTTTGAGCATCTCAACACAGCAACATTAGCCCAACTAGTGATGTGAATTTCAAGCAGGACTACTTTGTTGTTTCTCAATGAAAGACCAGAGTGAAGCAGTCATTATTATTGCAATTTTGTTTAATGACACTACTGGTACAGAAATTACATACTGAGAATATTAATGGCTGGTTCGAGAGCTTTAAGTATTAAAGTTGCAAAAGAAAGTAGTTTTTGGGACATGTTATTTAATAATTTGTTTCTCGAAATAATCTCTCATGGACATGCAACTCTGTTCTTGTAATATAATAGTGCTTGTCACAAAATAATGCCCTGCATTAGCCTACAGATTTAGCCCTGTACTTCTCAGAAATTTGCAAAAGTCCGGAAAAAATGGAAGCCTTTTTTGGATGTCAAAGCTGGGTAAATTGACATTAAAGGACCATGGACCACATCATTTCCTGCATCCAACAGAAATAGTCTTCCAGATGTATTTTACGGTGTAGAGATTTTGAAAAATGGTTCATAGGCTGTTTGATCTGGTTTCTGATTTTGGCTCAGCACTTATATTGGCTCATGACTGTTGCTCGAGATTTGCTCTCTCGGTGTAAATATTTGCAGGAACAAGTGCTCTCAACTCTCCGTCTCTCGCTCTCTCACACACACATTTTGAGCTAGGAAGCTGTGAGAGGTGAGGTCAGAATGACACGCACCTGACAACACTCCAACGTCTGTCATCACACCTCAACAGCATCTCCGCTTCATGCTGACATGCTTATCGCAACATTTTTACGTATTGGAAGCATAACAAACATGTAAATTCTTTAAAAAATTAGGAAAAATGAGTAGAGCTGGCATATTATATGGAAGCCACTGTAATTAACAGTAATACTTTATTATGCACACTCACTAAAGTAAAAGCTGAATCAAAACTATAGTAGCTTACAGAAATAGATCATGGATGGTATATAATATATTCCAGCAGCTCATGTTAAAATTTATATTTGATGACAGTAGGCTTTCACAGTACAGTAAAGGCCTGTCAACATGACATATGCTGCAATTGGACCATTCTGTTCAGCAAGACACATCTTAAAATGGATGTACGTGTGTGTAAATCCAGTATTTCAGCGTTTGACTGTGCGCACATGTATTCAGGGAGTGTTAAGCTATAAGGTGGCTTGCTGTTTTTCATGAAAATAAATGAAGCATGAGGAGGTACGCTGAGGTTTGCTGGGGTGTATGATCATGCAAGGTCTATCAGCCAGTCAGATTCAAGTATTTTTCCAAAGCTAGTTATAATGCTTGATAATTCACCGGCCATGTATTTAAACACAGACCCTTAATCTGCTCTCTTAAAGTAAATGAAACAGTGCTGTGATCAACAGAGCTGCTCTTTAACAGGCAGAAAATGGGACTCCCACTTTGTCCCCCACCCCAGCTCTTATGGCTATTGTGCAGCTGTCAGCGCTAAGCTCCGCTGCCATGCAAGACACGGCATCGTAACGGCACACAACCATACAAGCACCTCTTCTGTGGCTAAACCTATAGAAATAGAGAAAGAAGAGTGAAGCCAAAGGGGAGACGGGAAGGCTTGTGCACACAGCGGTGTGTGTTTGTGTGTGTGTGTGTGTGTGTGTGTGTGTGTGTGTTTAAATTTAAAGCCAGAGAAAGGGAAGGAGCAATGTGCATCAAGCTCACCAAGCTACAAGCTAATTATAATTTAAAGGATTAGTTCACTTCAGAATTAAAATTTCCTGATAATTTGCCCACCCCCATCTTGTCATCCAAGATGTTTATGTCGTTCTTTTTTCAGTCGAAAAGAAATTAAGGTTTTTGAGGAAAACATTGCAGGATTTTTCTCCATATAGTGGACTTCAACCGGGTACAGCGGGTTGAAGGTTATAGTGCAGTGCAGCTTCAAAGGGCTCAACATAATCTCCACCGACGAACTAAGGGTCTTATATGGTGAAACGAAAAAGAAAAACAAAAAATTATATACTTTTTAACCACTAATGCTCATCTTGCTCTGCGATGCACCACGCATTACATAATCACGTTGGAAAGATCACATGTGATGTAGATCCAGTGTCTACAAAGCGAAAAGACTAAGTGAAATGTCCTTTCCAAATAAACGGTATAAAACAACGATGTTGGGCGATTTTGTAGTTGGGGGAGAAAATGAAATGGAGTTTTCCAACGTGATTACATAATGCGTGGTGCAGAGCAGAGCAGCGCAAGACGAGCATTTGTGGTTAAAAACTGTTTGTTTGTTTGTTTGGTTTTTTTTTTTTTTTAGAAAAAGACCGATCATTTTGCAAGATAAGACCCTTATTCCTCAGCTGGGATTTTGTAGAGCCCTTTGAAGCGGCATTGAAACTTCAATATGGACCTTCAACCCATTGGTAACTGTCCACAATATGGAGAATCCTGGAATGTTTTCCTCAAAAACCTCAATTTCATTTCATCTGAAAGACATAAACATCTTGGTTGACATGGAGGTGAGTAAATTCAGGAAACTTTAATTCTGAAGTGAAAAAATCCTTTAAATAAGGTCTACAGTTTAAAAAAAAAAAAACAGCTATATTTACAGTATGGCTATTAACAAATAGTAGTCAACAACATTGATTTATTTAAATTTTCTGATAAAAAATAAAGGGAATCCAACTGGTAAAGTTTAAATTTGTTCATTTACCAGTTTGGTAATAATTTTCTATGTGTGATTCTTCTAGCACAAATAAAAATTAATGTATATATAATAGACATATCTAAAATATATAATGTATATATAATAGACAGTGAAATGTACATTAATTATCATACTGACAACTAAAATGTAAGCCCATTAAACTTTAGAGACAAATTCTTTTAGGTTCATATTGAATTCATGCAATAATTTGGTTGATTTTGTTTAACCAATGACATAAAATTAGTTTGATCGAAAATACAGTAATACTGTGAAATAATATTACAATTTACAAGAGCTGTTTTCTGTTTTAATATATTTTAAAATGCAATGTATTCCTTTGATGGTTTTATTTTCAGCAGCCATTAGTCCAGGCTTCATTTCTCAATATTACTGTTTTTAAATAATGCAGCATGGCTTATTTATATTGTAAGAATCATTCATAAATACTTTAATATTACGTCCATATTGAATGTTTCAGCATATAGTCAAACAGAAAACATGCGCAATGTAAATGTTTTGTACACATACCTTTGAATACTAATAAGATCAGGCATCGTTTACATATGAACAGAAATTCAGAAAAAAATCGGGTGTTCCGAAGTTAAACATGAAAGAGAGGACCATTCAGAAAAATGTGTTTGATTATTCCTCCAGCTCCCTCGGCCTCGCTGTGACATTAAAAACATGCAGCGATATAGTGTTTGGTCACACTACACTGCAACTCTCCAGAAAAAAAAGAGCTTGCTATACTGGAAAAGCACTGCTGTGCGGAAGACAGCCGAGCTTACTGAGAAATGCGTTTAAGTTAGTTGCGTCACTTTTAGTTATTTACCAGGACTCTGTGGGAGACATTTCCCCCTTCATCCATTAGGTTTAGTTTGTTAATATGGGGATTTGAAACTGAGGAACTGTGAGTCAAGAGACGGCACTCTCAGCTCCGCCTGTCCTGCTAACAGTGGCATAATTCACAAACCCACTGAAAATCCGCACTGAAAGGAGATTATGAGACTCTCATTTAGTTCCACATCAGCGTAGAATATCTTCATTAGAGTTTCTGGTCTTTATGGTGAAAAACTATCAACAAAAAGTCACATTTGTTATATGTACTTAGACAAAGACATAAATCCTGTACGCATTTCCTTGAAGCTGCCTTCCGTAGTCTTAATTATACTGCGCTTGCTGCCATCCCCGTGGGTGATCATCGACGTGGGAGAGCTCGAAGTTAGCAGTAACATTCATCATTTTAGCTTTTCATGACATTCGAACGCTTGACTAAGCTAAAACATATATTTGGCTTCCTCTCTCATGCACGTACACTCAGGCCTACAGTGCTGCTGTGTGTCAGTCTCTCCTGGTTTACCTGCGTCACAGGAGTGTCTTCATTACCGAAGCTCTCTGTGGTTGTGCGGTGTGGACTTGTCTTGCAGTTCTTTGCGTGGGCTACTCCGAAAACAAACACTCACGCACACACAGTGTCTGCTTTGTCAGTAAAAACGAGAGCTATTTATCTTCAATTAGTGGATAATTTGTTTTTACTTTTACATTCTCTGCATATTAAAATGTTGCTTTCTTGCTTTGTTAGTGAAGCTAATAAGAAATTGATAGAACTAGGCTATATTCGTCATCAGGATTTCGTCATCCCTTTCCACCACATTGGGAAAAAACCAAAACAAGATTGGTTAATCACAATTGACCCTTCGCAAAGACCCGCCCCCGCTCTCACGCCACACATCATGTTCTCATGGAGTAAAAAATACATCGTGGAGCAAAGAGGACAGTGACAACACGTCGACAGACAAGACAGAGCAGGTTACTTTTGACATAAAACAGTTGCATATTTAACATATTGTAATTTTTTAAAGAAGTTTAAACAATAAATACCATATAATGTGTCTGTGTCTTTAATGTGTCATGACAGATCGCTGTAGCTCCAGTTCAAGCGGCTCGTGAACCGATCATCTCTTCATTCTAGTTCATTTATAGCATCAAATAAACATGAATGGATCAGAAGGAATGTTGTTTCAAGCGCGGAAAGACGTGAGTACACAATTTTTCAAGTTCAAATTCTCCTCTGACTGCTTTGTCGGACAAAATAGCTGATTTGGGGTTGTGATTGGTCAATCAAACTGCCTTCGAAGGCTCAATTATGCAGGGGTTGAAATTTTAAGATTCTATGACATAATTATGAGAAAGTCGAAATTATGACAAAAAAATTTTGGCTTAGTATGTGATAATTTTGACTTTTTATCTCATAATTAAGATTAGATTTTAAGCAATTTATAATAACAGAAATAAATCAAATGAAATGAAAATAAAAGAGTTTTAAGCCATTTTCATATATTCTCTACATATCTGTGGTGCAGACCAGATCGATTTGTGTGATTAGCTAGTTTAGTAAGGGTGAAAGAGCATGCTATTGAAGTCGTCGGCAGTGGTGTGGACTTGCTCGAGAGATTTGTCATTTTGTTTTTAGACCACGAAATCATCAATATCACCAAAGAAGTGTATTTTTGGTTGGGAGGGAAAGAAGATTTTTCAGCTTCCCAAAGAATCCAGCGTTAAGGGAACAGTTTGTCTTTCCACAGCAAAAATCTTTGGTGTAGGGTTAGGATTAGGGGTGGGGTTAGGATTAGGCAATCAGGTAGCGACTTCAACAAGGGAGGTAATAATTTGGCCAGGGTTCGAAATTTGGCACAACACCGGGATTTCAGTGACAAATGTTGCATAAACAAAGCCCAGTTCGACACTGGATTTGCAGTCTGCAGATCATTTGACATTAAAAGATCGGTCCCAGCAATAAAAGATTCCGGTCATGAGTTGGAACCACAGGCAGTAAGTAAAACTGCATCAAATGTCTGTGTTTTGTTGGCAATCGGTGCTTAAGTGCATAGAATGTAAACAACACAAACAAATGATGAATCAAAGGTGATCCAGAGATAATGCGATAATGCATTACTCGTGACTTTTTAGCTCTGGCCACGGTCCGCCTCCAAGAGCTTAACTGTTTTTGGAAAGAAGCAGTACTGCTGTATCTGTCTTTTATAAATCGAATAAAACTAAAGACTCCTCGAAGATATGAAGGATGCAATATTACTCTATGAGTACTCAACATGTATTAATCAAATAAATCAAACATTTGTACTCAGAGACATAAAAGCCTGCATTTAGATTCATTTCAAACTGCATATTCCATATACATCAAGCTTGAGGAGAAATTACAGGCTTTTGAGTGACAGGTAAATATTAGCAATCAAAATGTGTCAGGTATTGGCATTGATTGTGTTTTAACTCCTCCCTGTTCAACCCACTTCCCTCTCCGAGGTGTTTTCCCTCCGAGTGACCCCCCTGGAGCTCCATCTGTTGTAGCTCTTTGTGTTGTTCCCTGTAGAACAGAGTTGGAGGACAAGTTTATCGCTTCAAATTCTGCCAACAGGAGGCTTTGTTTGGAAATGGCTTTGATTCTTCATCTTGCTCTCTGAATAAAAGCTCCAACACACACAAATGACTGGGGGAAGAAACTTTGGGCTGGCATGCGTCTTTCCGTTTTGTCTAGAGAATGTATGTCTTTGGGAGTGTGAAAGGTTTGTATGGGTCACCTATGCAAACAGATTACGAATGCATGATCATGATTGTCTTGCAATCCCTCTGGTTCCTTGCCAGTCTTTGAGATTGGTTTACTGAGAAAGCAGAAATTATGTCAGTGAGTGATGTGTGGTGGATGTTTTCACAGATTTCTTGGTTATCTAGCTTTGACCCCTGCCAAATGGGTAGTAAACTACTAAATAAATAAACCAATGCTTAAAGAGGCTGTATTATCCCCTTTTACAAAGTCTTTCTTTTTTTTTTTTGAGGGGTCTACTAGAATAGGTTTTCATGTTTGAATGTTGAAAAAACATTATTTTTCACATATTTTACATTATTGCAGCACCTCTCTTTCTATTCTGTCAGTTACGCTCTGTTGAGTTCTTCTGAAAAGCGCAAGTGTCGTTTGAAACCAATGCATTATGATTAGAAGATGCAACAAAATGGGCAAAGCCATTTTGGGCTTCTTTAGAGAAGAGGAAGAGTTGTTAGTGTTACCATGTCATCATTGTACGCCGGTCTGCTTCACAAACGGGGGTCAATTCAGCACTGGATTTGCACAAAAGATTAACATGACAGCACATGCTTGTCGATGAGTTGAATCAACTCCACAGCAACTACATAAATGTATCTACTAATCATTTAGAAACATCTAGATGCATTCTAAAAGTTGTAACTTCTTCCTGAGTCTCTTCACCAGTGTCTGATTCTAGTGTCAACAATGTAAAACTGAACGCCGTTACTGACCATCATCGTTTTGGCTGCATAAGATTCTCCAGCTTTGTTGTTGTCGAGCAACTGAAGCGTGAGCTGTTAAAGCGCCACACTCTTCTGGAAAGAGGCCGGGAGCAGCAGCTCATTTGCATTTAAAGGGGCACACATAAAAACTGTGTGTTTTTGCTCACACCCAAATAGGGGCAAATTTGACAATAAATGATCTGTGGGGTATTTTGAGCTAAAACTTCACAGACACATTCTGGGGACACCAGAGACTTATCAGAGACTCATTATTATTCCTCTTGTATTCATATTCCTCCACAGAGGAAAGAAAGCCGTACAGGGTTTGAACGACATGAGAGTGAGCAAATAATGACAGAATTTTCATTTTTGGATGAACTATCCCTTCAAAGCTACAATAATGAATAAACTTAAAATAGGATTTAAGAAACCAAATGAGATTTTGCATGTATAGAGGAAAGACAATGTTAGAAAATTGAATAGAAAATTGTCTTCACCATTTATTTCACAGTTTTGTTCTGTTGCTATTTCAATACATTTCAGTTATTTTTATTGGTTTGTTTTATATTTAATTTTCAAATGTCTAGAGGGACTTACATAATTTCAGCAACATATGGTCTCATTTTTCTATTTTGCATTTTTTCAATATAATAAATTTTCATGCAATTTATGTATATATTAATATTGCATAATAAAATATATTGCAAAATTTCATAACCTTAATTTCATGATTTTTTTTCATTGTTTATTTTAAGGTTTAAATGAGATTTTGAACGCCAGATTTTCGGTGTGGTCTCAAGCATTTGGACCTCTCTGTAGGATTTGTAGATGCAGACTGTTCTTAGAAGTGGTTGTTTTGTTTCGCTCACAGATCTCACGATATACAGTATGTGAGCCAAATTAATGCAAATAAAAATTAATACAGAAGCTTGTGACACTTGTGACACCAAAGTATATTTTTGACCGCAAATAAAAAAGCACTTCATTAAATTCAAATTTTTTAAAAGATTCTAATTGTCTCTGAGGTACTTTAATGCATTTTAAATTAGAAGTGTACATGTGTATCAAGCAACCATGACCTTGAAAGAATCCAGCTAGTTTTAGCTCTCTAACTTTCTTAATATTGTTCAGTGACTAAACCACAAAAAATGATAAATGTGTGTGTATATATACAGTACTGTGCAAAAGTTTTAGGCAGGTGTGAAAAAATGCTGTAAAGTAAGAATGCTTTCAAAAATAGACATGTTAATAGTTTATATTCATCAATTAACAAAATGCAAAGTGAGTGAACAGAAGAAAAATCTACATCAAATCAATATTTGGTGTGACCACCCTTTGCCTTCAAAACAGCATCAATTCTTCTAGGTACACTTGCATACAGTTTTTGAAGGAACTCGGCAGGTAGGTTGGCCCAAACATCTTGGAGAACTAACCACAGTTCCTCTGTGGATTTAGGCAGCCTCAGTTGCTTCTCTCTCTTCATGTAATCCCAGACAGACTCGATGATGTTGAGATCAGGGCTCTGTGGGGGCCATACCATCACTTCCAGGACTCCTTGTTCTTCTTTACACTGAAGATAGTTCTTAATGACTTTCGCTGTATGTTTGGGGTCGTTGTCATGCTGCAGAATAAATTTGGGGCCAATCAGATGCCTCCCTGATGGTATTGCATGATGGATAAGTATCTGCCTGTACTTCTCAGCATTGAGGATACCATTAATTCTGACCAAATCCCCAACTCCATTTGCAGAAATGCAGCCCCAAACTTGCAAGGAACCTCCACCATGCTTCACTGTTGCCTGCAGACACTCATTCGTGTACCGCTCTCCAGCCCTTCGGCGAACAAACTGCCTTCTGCTACAGCCAAATATTTCACATTTTGACTCATCAGTCCAGAGCACCTGCTGCCATTTTTCTGCACCCCAGTTCCTGTGTTTTCGTGCATAGTTGAGTCGCTTGGCCTTGTTTCCACGTCGGAGGTATGGCTTTTTGGCCGCAAGTCTTCCATGAAGGCCACTTCTGACCAGACTTCTCCGGACAGTAGATGGGTGTACCAGGGTCCCACTGTTTTCTGCCAATTGTGAGCTAATGGCACTGCTCGACATCTTCCGATTGCGAAGGGAAGTAAGCATGATGTGTCTTTCATCTGCTGCAGTAAGTTTCCTTGGCCGACCACTGCGTCTACGGTCCTCAACGTTGCCTGTTTCTTTGTGCTTCTTCAAAAGAGCTTGGACAGCACATCTGGAAACCCCTGTCTGCCTTGAAATTTCTGCCTGGGAGAGACCTTGCTGATGCAGTATAACTACCTTGTGTCTTGTTGCTGTGCTCAGTCTTGCCATGGTGTATGACTTTTGACAGTAAACTGTCTTCAGCAACCTCACCTTGTTAGCTGAGTTTGGCTGTTCCTCACCCAGTTTTATTCCTCCTACACAGCTGTTTCTGTTTCAGTTAATGATTGTGTTTCAACCTACATATTGAATTGATGATCATTAGCACCTGTTTGGTATAATTGTTTAATCATACACCTAAGTATATGCCTACAAAATCCCTGACTTTGTGCAAGTGTACCTTGAAGAATTGATGCTGTTTTGAAGGTAAAGGGTGGTCACACCAAATATGGATTTGATTTAGATTTTTCTTCTGTTCACTCACTTTGCATTTTGTTAATTGATAAATATAATCTATTACCAAGTTTATTTTTGAAAGCATTCTTACTTTACAGCATTTTTTCACACCTGCCTAAAACTTTTGCACAGTACTGTATACTGCCCTTAATTATGCCATTTTTACTCCCCAATAGAGCAGCTGCATGATTATCGTTAGAAGATCGCAATCTCGATTCAAACACCCTCGTGATCTTATTCCTAAATGACAACGATTCGCCTGTCTAAAAAACCTACTGTGTCTTTCCACCAACACTTATTGTTAAATGTGTTTTTACATTTATCAAGTTATCTTCATATGGTCTCTTTTTAGTTGATAAAAATCTGATACTGATTGATAGTGGTCGTAAGACTTTCTCTCTCTGAAAAAGCTTGCTTTTAACACAATTGTATATGGAAATGGCTGCTTTACCTTTCAGCAACAGGAGTTGTAATTTCCTCGCTAATATTTCTTTTTTCCGAGGCTTTCTGTTGCTTTACAACTGCCTATTTTGTTTGTTCCGTAATTGTCTCCCATTTTTCTCCTCCTCTGATGTTCAGGTAACCACAGACAAGCACTTTTTCTCCAGCCTGAAAATGCATTTCCCTCCTTTGCAAATCAGTAAATGTTTTGCTGCATTATGAGTTTTTTTTTTTTTTTAAAGGTGGCTGTATCTCATGTTTGGATCCATTGACTTATGATCACCATGGCTGCATTTATTTGATGAAAAATACAGTAAAAACAGTATTATTGTGAAATATTATTACAATTTAAAATAATTGTCTTGTATTTTAATGTCTCATATGATGGCAAAGCTGAATTTCCATCAGCCATTACCCCAGTCTTCTTTGTCACATGATTATTCAGAAATCCTTTTGAAAAATCAAGTTTGAAAAAAAAACAAAAAAAAAAACAGTTGTGCAGGTTATTTTCTTGTAAAATACAGTTTACACAAAAACAATAAAACATTAAAAAAAAACATTAAAACCCCAAACTTTTGAAGTGGTAGTGGTTGTGTAAATATATTAATTTATTATTACTTTTGAAGAACTTTAGGATTGTGATTGGCTGTCTAGTATCACTGCGACTGTCCTCTAGCATTGCGGCGATAAAGAGAGCCAGATGCATGTTGGGAAGGAGATGGAATCATCTGGAGATGTCAGGCTTGGCTTCCTGCATGGAAGCAGCATGAATGTCTTTGCCAGACTGGAGAATGAAGTCTTTGATCACTGCGTTGGGCAAAGCTTTAGTGCCCCCCTCTGCCAATTAGCAGGGCAGTGTCCCAACTGTCTCCTGCCAGTCATCTCTGCCAGTTTGGATGATTACGGCTCCGTGTGCCTCCACCCAGGTCAGAGAGGGCGAGACTGTGTCACAGACTGTGCTTCTGTGAAAAAGACAGAATGTGTTTCCTTCCTAATCTCAGAGAACTGTAGCTTTATTGGTTTGTTTTACCTCTGTCCATTCCCTTTTTAGTGTCTATCTCAGCACTGCAGCGGCTTTTCTGTCAGCTCTCGTTTTTTGTTGCGTTTGAACAAGGCCAAATGGTCTAGCGCTTGTGGCTTTCAGGTCTAGAGGGGTTGTGCGACTCTTTCGCGATATATGCTTTCGCTGCCTATTATGTTTCAGCATGTTGACATTTCTGGAGCATTTTAGAGATGTTATGTTTAAACTTTACCCATGGGTGTATTCCTGGTAAGAGACAGGCATTAGGAATGGTTTGGGAATGTAAATCTGTCATAATAGCTTGGCATGCATTTTTAAAAGCCTGTTGTGTTTTGAGGGGTATAAAACAGCTGTGGAGAGACACTCTGTGTGTGTGTATGTGTGCATGTGTGTGTGTGTGTTTGCTGGCAGGTTTTCAGGCTTTTATACTGAAAAAAAAATAAAAATGGTGGCCTGTCACTGGGAATGAAATATTTTAGCGTTGATGGAAACCAACAAACTTGTGTATGTGTTGACACACACATTTGCATGCTTAGATTTAGAAAGAATTAGACAGAGGCTACCCTGTTTTCTATGGCTCAACCTAAACATCTGTCATTTAAAAAAACAACTCGCTGGCAAATGTTTAGTTTTTTTAATGCAGTTCATTTAAGAGTAAGCCTCTTAAGACCCTTAAAGACGGTAACATTTGTGATTCACAATTGGCAGTGACTACCTAACATCCCACCTACATTCCTTTCCTTTCTTACTATATGGTACACATCACGTCTGTTGCACATGATAAATGTCAGTTGGAATGACTAATGACTGTCATGCGACCAATTGTGATGCAGCAAGTTTGCACCGGTGTTTCCCAGCCTTCCTTATTTCCTACCTGAATGGGGATTTAGGATAACCAGAGGCTCCTGAGCTACAGTTTTACAGTAGGCCCCTCTCCTTCCTTCCAAAGTCTGAAAAACATCAGTAAACCCATTTTTAGTGAACGTCACTCTCGGTTGACATTTGTTTTGGGTCCCTTCCCTTATTTATTTATTTATTTATTTATTTATTATCAAGGCCAGTTTTGAGAATGACTTGAATCACGGAATTCATGATAACAGCTCTGGTGGAAATCTTCAGATTACACGCAGATTAAATCTATGTCTTTTTAAGTTACCGAAACTGTGTTCTGCAAAGCACTGCTCTCTAGCACTGTATGTCAATAATAATAATAATAATAATAATAATAATAATAAAAACAGTCCGGATCCTTTCACACTACAAGGCTTTCCTGAAAATGTGGTTGTGAGTTTAGTTATAAAATAATAAAAAAAAATATTTTCGTGCAGCCAGTTGGCCTCTCCCCAGTGTAGTCCCCTGGGCTTCAGCCTATGAAGCCTGTGGATTAGTGCGCCCCAGGAAAATGACAGTTGTGTTACAAGACCATTTGTGACACTGCAAGTTTCAGTGCAGGTGATATGAGATGAGCAGAGACTTACCGACCCTTAACTTTTGAACTGTAGTGTATATTCAGTACTATTTATATTGTTTATTACAAAAGAGCAGTCAGTATATTGTCCATGGAAGAAAAAAAGTCATTTGGGTGATAAATGATGACAGAATTTTCAGTTTTGGGTGAACTATCACTTTAAGATCCAATTTCCATGGTCCTTCCCCTTGATCTTTACTCTGGTATTTCACTATGATTGTATCTCAGCTCAGCTTACTCTCTTGCACACTTTCATTTCATCCTCCTCTCTGGTCTCAACACTAGTATTTCCCACCCCTCCACATTCTCTGTGCAGCAGTTTATAGCAATCCAATGAAAACACTGATGGGAAAACCTCTAAGTGTGTTTGAAACCACCATAAACAAGCTTGCCTCAGTTCAAAAAAATGAAAGTTTTCCCAATCTGTTTTTAAACTGTTCTGACAGGAGCGTAGCACGCTTTAATTAGTTAGATATTTAGATCTTTGTTTTCTTTAACTCCAGCGAGCTGCTGCTCCATTGCGTTTGTCAATATCACTCCTTTCTTCCAGGTCATGAAAATTCTCTTTTCCCACTGAAAAAACAAGCCCTTTTATGTAAATACTCTAACTGCTGGGTAGATTGATCAAAACCACTTTGACGCTCTTAAATCTGTGATTAGGCTTGTCGGAAAGTTCCCTGCAATATTAATTTTTCACGGTAGCCTTGAATTGTTTCCTCTAAATTGTTTTTTCTCAGTCAAATACTCTTTTAACCACAGAGTCCACTGGGGAAATGAATGGGAACAAACAGTCTAAATCTCAAACATGCTGCAGAGACTATTAACTATTACGTTACTATAGATCAAACCCACATGGAGATGTGTACAGTCAGGGGGAAGTATCAGAAGCTGAAAGAAATATTGAAGGGGACTAAAGTAAACTAAGATATTTCATATTTCACATTATCATTGTTTTAATAAAGAATAGATATTAATAAATGTATAATGTTGGTGATGACAATATATAAAGGCAAAATATATGATGTTTTACTGATTCTTTCAGCAAGGATGCATTACATTGATCTTGAAACTTATAAACTAACTTTTATATAATGTATAATGTTACAATAGATTTCTGTTTCAAATGAATGTTGTTTTATACTTTCTATTCAAGGAGAATCCTGAAAAAAAATGTATTGCAGTTTGCACAAAAATATTAAGAAACAACTGATAATAATAGAAAATTACATTCATAATAATAATAATAATAATAATACAATTTTATTTTACAAAACACCTTTTTACTGTGTTTTTGACCAAATAAATGCACCTTGTTTAGCATCAGGGACTTCTATCAGACACATTAAAAAAATCATACCAATTCCAAATGCTTGAATGGTAATAAATCAGGAAATTGAATTATCGGTAACACTTCACAATAAGCTTCATTAGTTAGACATTAGTTAATGAATTAACTAACATGAACATAACTAACATATATTAACATGTATTAACTAACATAACCTTGAGCAACACATTTGTTTCTGTATTTACTAATCTTCGTTAGCGTCACTTAATGAAAATACAGTTGTTCATTGGTTGTTCATGTTAGTTCACAGAGCATTAACTAATGTTAACAAGATTTTAATAATGTGTTAGTAAATGTTAAAATTAACATGAACAAAGATTAACTAATGTGACAGTAATGTGTTAACTAATGAACCTTATTGTAAAGTGTTACCGAACTATCTTTTGTGATTTTTTTTATCAAAAAAAAAAAATACTATGTGGTGTCATGTCTGAAAAACCATGATAATATCATGATATCATTATTATCATTGTACATTTTATTTATAGGCACCTTACATGACACTCAAGGACATCTTACAAACATTATAAAACAATCAACATTAAATAACGATGATCCTCATTACAGCCTGGACAGACTGTAGGTGTGTAGATGTGATGAAGGGGCAAGATTATTGCGTGCCTTGGAAGTAAGCTGTAGGATTTTAAAATCAATACGGTATTTAACCGGGAACCAATGCAAGAGTTGTAATATGGGAGTAATATGTTCAGTTACAGAAGTTCAGCCAATAAGTTGCGCATGATATTGTTCTTGTTTATCATCACAATCACTACATGAAAGTAGTTAAGAACACTTAAGTAACTAACTGTTTTTTTTTTTTTTTCCTGTTGAAAGCTTTTACTAGTCACAAACTCGCTATTAAAAAGCAAGATAATTCTTTCAGTTGTATTTAGGGCATGTGAAACGGTACTCGCTGCACCTAATCTCTTTAGCTGTATGTGTCTGCTGTTACCTAGTAGTCTCCTCACATTTGTCCTTATCATCTGAAATGCCCTCACATGTACCCACAAACATACACACATCCAGGTCTTTTTTTCAAGAACGGCCTGAGGGAGGCAGCGTCTTTAATTTGAGCTGTGCAGGCAGGTGGAGGAGATAATGTCTGTGGGAGGAGAGAAATTCCAGCCACTGCTTCTTCTCCAAATAGCTGCCAGGGGAAGGAACAGAAACTTGACGTAATGGATAAACTAATCAACCTGCCAGAGGACACTGTGTTAAATCCTCATAAAGACTGGGTTATTCACATCTCTGTGCTAGTTGCTGATTAGCATTGATGCTACATGCCACTTAGCATTAGCTGTAACGTTTCTCTTCTGGTTGGAGAAAAAAGCCCAGCAGGACAGAAATGTAGTGTTGTACCTCTACATTTATACATGTTCTGTCACAATAACCACTTTTGTCACTCACCACTGTAACTGTGACACTTAAAGTTTTATATATATATATAATATATATATATATATTATATATTATATATATATATATATATATATATATATATTTTGTTACGTCCCGCTAGTTGTGGTGCGTTTTTAAATACTTGTGTCTGTACATATTTACTATTCTAGTCATTTACTTCTCTAGTCTAAAAGAAGGCCAAGCATGCTTACAATTTCCTTTTGACTTGTCGGCAATTAAAATCCATATGCAACCTGTAAAGTTCATAAGTGTACTAGACCGTTCATGACCTGTTTACACAAAAGTCTGCCGTTAAAATTAAGTTCAAAATGGTTTCAACAGATTTACAATCTCCACTTCATTTGATTTATGTAAATAATAATGTCTTCATTTTTTGTGCGTAGTTAAGTCTGCATGTAGTTTCCTTTTTTTGCAATTAACTGTTGACTTCCAGTCAGCTAAGCTTGTAAATGGTATCAAAGTAGAAGCGCAAAATCTTTTTCCCCCTCATATAGTTTCCATATTATTACTATAGACTTGCATATAATATATTTTAAGTTATAAAATAGTGATACTTAACTAAACCCATTTAAAGGAATTTAGTTATTACTTCATGGGGCAGTAGACCACAGGGCAGTGTTGTAAGACCATATAAATCCCCTACATTATACTCTCATTGTCAAGTCTCTTAGCTTTGTGCAAGGAAGGTGACTTGCCAATACCTCTCAGTGTTCTTTCTGAACTACCTGGACCTGAGGCAAAAACTAAAAATAGGCACTGTAATCCAATATAGCGTGTGGGAAAAAAAAGAAGAAATCTGATATTTTTCCCAGTGAAGAGGCATATGAGACTGGCCCACTCAGCGATATGAGACATGAGGGGGATGCTCATGGTAGAACAACACAACACAGTAAGAGATATTGTGTGTGTGTGTGTGTGTGTGTGTATGTGAGAGCGTGTGTGTGTGTGTAGGGGTGCTATTCCCTACGTTATGGGGACCAAATGTCGCCACAGGTATAGCAATACTAGTGAATTTAGATCTTGTGGGGACATTTTGTTGGTCCCCATGAGGAAACAAGCTTATAAATCATATAAATCAATCAGAATTTTCTTTTTTGAAAATATAAAATAGCAGAACATTTTCTGTGATGGGTAGGTTTAGGGGTAGGGGTAGTGTAGGGGGACAGAATATACAGTTTGTACAGTATAAAAACCATTATGCCTATGGAATGTCCCCATATAAAATGAAAACACAACATGTGTGTGTGTGCGTGTGTGCGCGTGTGTGTGTGTGTGTGTGTGCGTGTGTGTGTGTGTGTGTGCGCGTGTGTGTGCTTGTTTTCATTATTTATGAGGACAGAAATTTGTTTAATGACATGGGTATTACACTGGTATTATGTCGTAAACATGTTTTATGAGGACGTATGTCATATTTAAAATGGGTTTAAAAACATTCTAAACAATGTTTTATTAAAAATGTAAAAATGTAGAATGTTTCCTGTGATGGTAGATTTAGGAGTAGAGTTAGTGTAGGGGAACAGAATGTACAGTTTATACTGTATAAAAACCATTACACCTAAGGAATGCCCTCACTAAGATAGCAAAACAAATGTGTGTGTGTGTGTGTGTGTGTGTGGTATCATTCATGTGAAGGATTTTCATGTGGTGTTTAAAAAGCGTCTCTTTTATGAAAAGTGCCATAGGATTTTTTTTTTTTATGACCGCATAGAGTCAAGTACTCTGTTTAACATTTTATTTAAAGGACAGGATGAGACAAGTTAATCAGATATGTTTACTTGCTTTACTGTGCTTCTTATGCATGACCTTTATTTTGTTAAGTGTTTTGTAATTGCTTGTTTCCTCTTTCCTTCTAAATTGTTTCCAGGTGTCTTGTGTGGTAATTGGCTTCAATGTACAATTATAATTTGTGTTGATTTTTGTCTTCTGTCAAGTGTTTGTGAGTAATTTGGATTTATTTGAATGATTCATGGTTTGTGGTTCATGTCTTGTGATGTTCTTGGTTCAGAATTTAGTACATTTTTTATTTATTTGTATTTATTTTGTGTTGTGTTTAATTAATTTATTAGTGAAATTTTTTTGAATGTGCATTTGTTTATTTTCAATCAATTGGTTAAAATTGACAGCTTTGCATAAATATTTAGCCCGATTTTCACTTCGGTCCGAACAATAATGGTGAACATGCTGAATAATAGTAATAAAAAAAATCCACTCTCTGACAGTAGGTGGTGCTTCTGGAGGCTTGTGCCAGTATACACGTCATCAGAGAAGAAAAGATATATATATATATATATATATATATATATATATATATATATATATAATATATATATATTTTTTTTTTTTTTAAATATGAATTGTCAATATTGATTTCATGGTGACTTTAAGTACTTGTAAACTAAGTGACCGTGAAAGCTGCCAAGGAAACCATTCATCTTTGCTTGCAATCGCCTCATCGTCCAAACTTTCTCCTTTAGTTGTGTCCGGTCATACAGCGAAGTCATAAATTGATTTAATGACTGGACCCTTGGCATTGCAGTAAGTGCTGTTCAACAAAGAGGCAAATGTTTTCCGTCCAGTTAGTGCCTCTGAGATCCGGGGCCGGTGTATCTCTGGGTTTGTTCATGCGGTGCATGTTCAACCGCCGCGCTGCAGTGCACTCCCATAATAGCCTGGAACAAATAGATACACATTGTATGTGTTTGTTTTTCCGGAGTCAGGGAAGCGCTTTGTCATAAACCCCCACCTACTGACATCATTAGAATAACACAAAGTGACAAACTGAATACTTCCTCTCCATTCTTTTTCATTTCTCTCTCAGACCGCCTCTCTCTCTATAGCAGGTCTCTCAAATTTAAATCCCTTGTTTTCCAAACAGTCGTGTTATTCCTTATCCCCAACTTCTTGTCACTGATTGCCCTCAAGATTCACAAAAATCCAATTTAAGGCTTGGCTTTACCCTTGCTCCCATCCTCCCTGTTGTGAGACGCAAGACAGTGGTGTCACTACTGTAATTAAACGCTGAATCGCTGATCCGTTGATGTTAGCATGAGACAGCGGGTGGAGTGGTCGCTGCAGTAATGGCCCCATTAGAATTTCAGAAATCCCCTTATCGCCACTGAGATGCCGGGAGCTCTGTCACTTCCCCTCTGCCGCTACGCTCCAGCTGTAAGCATTTTAACGGCACATTCGTCAAGAACCGTAATGAATTCTCGTAGTTATGCGCACTGTCAGAGGAATCAGTGGAGCTGAAAAGGGGGAAAAGTGTGTTTGTGTGTGAGAGTACTCAAGATAGATGCCAGCAGTGCATATATTTTGACGTTAGATAGGCCAGAAAATGGTACACAGTCCTTACAAACCAGAAAAGACCTAACAGGTTTCCTTGGTTGCAATATAGAATATAGTGCAATAATGCCTTAGAAAAAAGGACTTTTGGTACTTGTACAATTTACTTAAAATGAGCTAATGAAACACAATTCTTTTAACAAATTCTCAAAACTTGGGTTCATTACTTAAATAGTTGACTAACTAGACAGTGGATGCATGTTTTGCATGAGACTGGAGAGTAAATGTTGAAATTAAAGTCACCATTAAATTAAAATGGACAATTTATTTATTTTAAATGATATATATCCGTTGAATGGGGCATTTGAATGTTAGGTGTGTGTCAGGCATTATTAATAGTGCACAAGATGACATGATAATGTGAGAGTAGTTGTTACTTTTTAATGTTTTTGGTAACACTTTACAATAAGGTTATTAATGTTATTTTCAGCATTTACTAATACATCATTGCTATCATTATTTGTTAACATTAGTTAATGCACTGTAAACTAATATGAACAATCAATAAACAGCTGGGTTTTTATTAACTAACATTAACAAAGATGAATAAATACTGTAACAAATGTATTATTTATTGTTTGTTCATGTTAGTTAATACATTAATTAATGTTAACAAATGAAACCTTATTTTAAAGTGTTACAATGTTTTTGTACATGTTTTGTTACTAGATGTGGCGCTACTCAATGCGGAGAAGATCTTGGTTACGGTTTCTGTAATTGTCTTCAAATAATTATTGTTATCTGATATGCATTTTAGGGTGCTTAAGTCGGCTGTTTAAAAGCATATTGAGAGTTTATATTTTAAAAGAAGGTCGTTGTCCTGCTGAGACATGTAAGTGATTATAAATGATATTTTATTCTAAAACAAATGAAAGTGTTATTTCACTTCTTGTTTTATTTTTTAAAAAGCTTCACCAGGCATTTAACCTGTCGATCACTGAACTGAGAGAAAGGCTAAGAAGGAGTATGTTGTATTTAACTTACAAAGACTAGAATTATACGGTAAAACAGCCCTGGTAATATAGTAGGCTACTTTAATCAATGGAAACAAATTTGCTTCAAAACAAATCTGATTGAAATTATAAATGGAACTGTTAAGAATGAACTGTGCTGTGAGAGACACTATTGGAGCTCCCTCTAATTGCAATCAATAGCTGATTTTAGAAGCTTTTATGTGCAGTAATGCTGAAAATAGTATAAAACGTTTTAGTTTAAGTGAGTTTAGATTGCATATACTGGTTTAAAACTGTCTTCACAACCTAAAAGCAATCAATAATTGGTCTAAATATCTAAAATATATATGTATATCTTATATGGAAGTCTCAGGACCAACAATGTCTGTCCAATCATTACATCCAGTCCAAATCATGTCCTCGTACTAAGAATTATGTATTTTGCAAAGCTATCAACGAAATTAATCTGCAGCAGTCAGGTGGTAAAAGTCAGCACTCTATAAGTTGTTTTCATTCATTATTATTGAAATGTTCTGAACTTTGAGACATGAGGTTATTTAATGGCATCTCTCGTGACACTTTGCAGACTCTGCTCTGGCTGTGTGGGTTCAAGTGTTTTGGAGGAGGCGTGGCTTTGAAGAGTACGCTTATGCTTTCAAAGCTAGCTTGCTAGTGCTAGCCTCTCTGAAATTGCCTAACCTACATTTAAAGCAAAAAGGTTCATATTAAAATGAAATAGATCATATTCTTCACAGTTCAGGTTTTAAGAATCTGGGAAATTTTCATTTTATTGAAATGACATAATATAACACCCAGAGCTCTATTAGAATATCCACCGCTTGGTACTATATGGAATGCAGTGGGCTGAAGCTTTTGGCCTATAATATAGCTGCCACAGCTGTAGCAGGCTAATTATCTGTTGGTGGCAGCTGTTACCTCTCCAGTCTAGCCTTTGAAAGGTCAACGTTCCTCTCTCATGAGTAGAAGAACAATGGCACTGGCAACTAATAATGAATAATGGTGGTTGTGTATGCGGTTCCATTCAAATACTAGCTTGGCTACTAGCTATAACCTATTGATTTTACACTCTTGTACCAGGACATCACTATATATACATACATACATATTTATATATGTTGTGTGTGTGTGTGTGTGTGTGTGTGTGTGTGTTATCTTTGTATCTGTCACAGTCACCAGCTGAAGTGCCCTGGTTGTCCACCAGTAGGCACTCATCACAGACTATTGCCATTCCATCAAAGACTTCATTACCTATAATCCTTTGCCTGGACTCATTATGGCTTCATTCATTATTACCTCTTTTGCTTTGGCTTATTTAAGTGGTGTCTTCCTGTTTATTCTTGTGTAGTCTTGCTAGTATGTTACTTCTGTGTGTCTGAGCACCTGTCTTCTTGTCCTGTTGTCCTGCGTCCTGTGTTCGGCCTGGCTGTTTGGATTTTCCCTGTTTGGATTATCATGATCTCAGTGTTTGGACATTTGCCTGTTTTTGACTACTCTTTGGATTATCCTCAAATAAAGTACTGCATTTGGATCTTCAGCCAAGGCTCAGAGCAGTGATTCGTTACAGCATCTTTATACATGTCTTTTCTAGCTATTTGTTTGTTGTTTCTAATCATAAACTGCTTTTTTTTTTTCAAACTTAAACATGTAAAACAGCTGCTTGACTAAACAGGCTATAGGATGGATATTCAAGTGCTTATTTACAATGTCTTCCATTTAGCAGCTACATACATATTGATCATTGTGGTCCTAATAACGTTAGGGTTTGATTACACAAGCATCCTTAAAGGGCAATGGGTTTTGAGAGAACTCTCCTTCTCTTCAAAAGCACCACCCCCGCATCTGAGTTTCCTCACTTCACATTTCCTTTCCTCTGGTTTCTTCCTTTCATCATAGTCATATTGATCTGACTTTGTGGATGGCTTTTGCTCCCTCTACATAATCATGAAAGTTGAATAAAAAGTAAATAGGTTATAGCAGGTGCAGAAAACCCTACTGTACAACTTTGAAATATACAGTAGGGGCCAAAGCTACTTAAAAACTAGAAATAAAGCAAGGAAATGTTATTACAATAATGCACTGTTAATTAAATTTTCAACATTGATCATGTGAACTCTTTTGTAGGAAAGGTCAGATTTTCTTGCTTCTATTAATGCACAAGATGCTGTTTTGATCATTCTCAAATCAAACAAGTGGAGTTCATTCATGAGTGCTTATTTAAACCAAAATTGTGGCAACCTAAATACTGAGAAGTTCTGGAATTTGTGATCTTTTGTTTTAATTCAGCTTTTCACTGAACTTGATGATATGATGTGTTTATATTTGTGTGCATTTATAGTTTGATAATTTGGAGTTTAGGCCTGTAAAAAATTGCAAAATATAAATAAATTTTATAAATATCAGTATTTGGCCTTAATTTTTTTTGTAAAGTTTTGTTATTAAACATATTATTTGAAATACTTAATTTAAAATTATTTAAATAAGCCTACCTTCTTAATTTTGATTTTACATAAATTTGGGGATTCAGTATGTTCTTTTTTCTTTAAAAAAAAAAAAATGACTTGTTAATTTAGTTTCCTGTGATTAATCGTGACGTAACGTAACCAAAACCAGTTTGTGTGCATTTGTCCGTTAGTTGCTTTTCATAATGAAGATACGTTTCACATTCATTAAGTTTTGGTAGACTGTACGTGTATTGACTCATTTTGCCTGTTTTGCTGCTTCTCCGACCACACGCTGCTGGATCGGTCAATGTCCTGACTGAGCTGTATATCTGAAGTGCAGCATCTATATTGGTCGTGATGCACCTCCTGAGCAGGAGGCCAGGCCAGAACACCTGCACAACCTCAATACAATCACAGCACATAAATGCAAACACACTTTCATTCCCTGTGTCGAGCGGAGGCCGGGAAGGCTTTGGAAGTGGAGAGAGGGCATCTGAATCCCTCTCGTCATCTTTATACAAGAGTCACTCACTCTTTTTTATGGGTTCAGCGAGTCGTGCAAGGTAAGAAACAGTTTATTGATTTTAGATTTGGCAGAAGGGAAGGGGAGGTGGAGGGAGCTCAGTCTTGCCTTTCCTCCCTGTTTCCTGCTGTCTGAAAAGGGATTTTCGTCCGATCTGGCAGTCGGGAAGGTGGAGCGGGGTGGTGAGATCGTTCATCAGAACATCTATCTTTTAGCATGGACTAGCAGAGACAAGATGCCAGAGAAAGAGAGAGAGAGGAAGTGATGTAATATGTATTAGGCTCACTGTGCATTAATTGGCATCTGTTTACAGTACAGAAATGCCAACAGTATTGACGACTAAACTGATGTCTTTTGCAACGACCTGACCCCTTTTTTCCTTTCCTGAAGTCCTTTTAAGACAGCACCTTACACAAAGTAAATCTTTGCAAAGTATTGATATTGTGTGAGGTGAATTTGATGGAGAGTACAAATGAATTTTGTGATCATGTTGCCTGAAATAATGGTTCTCAAAGTGAGAGACTTCCTTAATTCTCAAACCTCCTTCATTTTCACACATCCAAATCTACTACAGATGTAGGAATCAAGTTTTGCATGGAGTTTCATATTCTCATATTCACCTTTTTCTTATATGGTGTGAGAATATTACAGGATTTTGGCTTGTAATTTTTCCTTTAATTCTGTAAGAGATTTCTGAGAAACACATATGTTATGATATTCTTAAACCTGTTAAAATGGATTGCAGTCTTGCGTTGTGTGTTTGTGCATTTTGGGGGCGGAGCAATGAAGGGAGGGGTGCGTTTGTTTGGGATGATTTCAAATATCAACCGTGTTTCTCAGAAATCCCTTACTGCACCTTTAATAGAATATTTTATTTTGGAAAGGGGATATCACTTAAAAAAAAAAAAGAAAACCACTGGCCTAAGATGTGTTGCAATAGGTTGAGCAGCAAGGATAGTCAGGGTGCTGGAGAGGGCAACCTGTGTCAACAGTGGCCTGGATGATATGTTGATGACCATGAAAATGTCCATTATTGCTTTACATTAAATATGTGATTAAAAAAGAATAGCTAAATTGTTCATCATCATGCTTTTGTATGGAAAAAGTCATTTGCATCAGAAAGTTTTAGAGTAAGAAACTCCTGGTTTTAGAAATGCATTTTTTGAAACCACCTTTGGGTGACTTCCTGTCTAGAAGACTAGATTTTTTGCCTATATTATTAAGCTCTGGTGCTGAAATTCAGCACATTCCTATGCTGAAACTGCCACCATAATAGATCTATTGGACCTGAAGTGGAAGTAGATGGGACTCCCTATGGATTTGCTTTCTGTCTCACTGATAGCTTGCATGCATTGCTCAGTTGTGCCTTTTACTGGCTTTTTACTTTGTGCCTTTTTACTGAGTGGGTGGACACTCTTCGCCCAGTGTGGACCTCAACATATAAAGGAACTGCAAATGGGGTTTGTGCATAGACTTTGTTTAGACAGTCCTCCCACACTGTTTTGTATTCTATCTGTCTTTTTGTCAGTAGAAGAAGTGAGTTGGAGAAACACTTTGTCCTTACTATACCTATGTGTAAATTAGAAACTCACTCTTTATCCAAACTTGAATTTTATTAATGTAGTGATGATTTTCATTGACTTGCAGTTGCTTCTGCATATTAAGCTGGGAAGTCTGTATTATTTATGTTAAAATACTAAGCATAAATTTCCGTTCAAGATGAAGAGTACCTATTTAAATGTACACGATGGACCAGGATTTTGCTAAAGAAAAAGAAAATAGCTTCAGATGTGAAGCAGAAGCACTGACACATCCTGAAGTCTTTGAGTAGAAAAACGTTTTCTGTGCTTCAAGTTCCTGGAATTTGGTTTGTTCTGCACATTGTACGTTGACACCATATCTTTGAAACAGGCTTGTTCTCGACAAGATAGACTTTGCTGAACAAAGAGAATCAAACGTGTCAATAAAAGCCAGAGCTTTATGGAGCTCAGCCCAGAATATTAAACATGGCCAATTCCAGCTGTCTGCATGAAGCCCGACTGTTTCGTATCTGGATGCTCAGTTTTTCCACATAATTAGTCTTGCTTTATTAAGGACTGCTGATATGTGTTCAACCCCTGGTCATAAACCCATGTCAAACGTTTGGCTAATGTTAGCTGACCAGAGTGTATTGGTTCATAAAGGCCACGAAAATCTAAGTGTAATCAATAAGGTTAAATTAATTTGACCTCATCAACTGTTTAATCCAGATGCCAGATGTTATAATGACTTTGAAACAGATTGCCATTGGAGATGATAACAGATGTGCCATTTATGAGTGCCTAAACATATGCACATGCAAGCATTTGAATGAGTGTGCACTCGTTATCACCTCGTTTTTGCATAGAAACTCTGTAATGATTCCGCTAATTAACACAATTACATTAATTGTGCGAAATATGTTTTTGCACCCATACTGTGTGTAGTTTAGGAATCTTTCATGTCACCCGTCAAATATTCAATAAACACTCAACTCATTTGAACAAACTGCAACTTTCTCTTTTTGAGTCGAGAGAGAACGCTGCAGAAAAGATCCTTCTGGAATGCTATTATGATGATTTCAGCATTTACATTTAGATGGAAGAAGTTTTTGAAAAGGAAGAAATTTTCCTCTTCTGAGAATTCTCAGAAAATGATTTGTCAGTTGAACACATTTTCAGGTCTATGCCGACAAAAAGGAAAGTTTCAGAAAAGCACACCTACTGATTCAAGCCCGGAGCCAACATTAATGTATATGAGGTCCTGGACTATTTTATGTCTGACACTAGATTAAATTGATATGGACTTATGGACTTTCCAATGGCTAATAGAACTGAATTAAATTCAGATGTAAAAAATATATCCTATCATTAAAAACATTAATTTACATGTTAAAAAAACAATATTTATGTACAAATTTACAAATTTAATTTTACAATTTTTATATAATATTTATGAGTTTCACTTTATTTTAATGGTAACTTTAACGCATTCTGTTGACTGTAAGCAACGTTGCACCTACATGTCTACTAAGTAAAGTTATTAAACGTAATTTCGGGAGGAGTATGATCATCTAATCTTCCAATTAATAGTCGTGGGGTAGTCGTGGCCTAGTGGTGAGGGAGTTGGGCTGTAATAAGCTCAATACTACCACGACTAAAGTGCCTTTTTGAGCACACACCTAACCCCCCAATTGCTCCCCCGTCGCGCCAATAGCAGCTGCTGCTCCCACTGCTGTGTGTGTGTGTGTTGTGTGTGTGTGTGTGTGTGTCACTGTGTGTGTGTGTGTGTGTGTGGGGTGCACTTGGATGCAAATGCACCAATGGGTCCAATGTCTACACCATACTTGACACACGTTCACGACTTTCACTTTTTTTTTTCACTTTCTTTTCATACCAAGGTATAAAACCAACATCTTACCTCCTCCTGTTGTTAGTTCTTTCAGCATGCCTCCTCCTCCTTTTTGTACAATTTTGCCTTTTGTAGGGTGCAGTCGGAGCTCGAGTGGAATATCTATAGCAGACAGCAAACCAAATATGTTTACCACTTACACTAAGGTTATACGGGCACATGAACTCTCATTAAAGTGTTAGTAGAGTATTAGTAGACTGGTAGGGTTAGGGTTAGAATAAGTTGGCATGTACTTTCAAAGTTACTTATTGTCAGTAGAAAGTCTGTTGGGTGACTATCACATTAAAGAGTTTGTAGATATTAAGCAGACAGTCTAATAATACTACAGTGACAGTTCGTTGACATGTAGTTGCAAAGTTACTTATAGTTAACTGAATGTTCAAAAGGGACCATCAAAATGAAGTGTTACCTATTCATGTATTATTTAAACAGTTTTGCCTTTTCTCCCTCCATCTCTCTGTCTCTCTCTGTCTCTCTTTCACTTATTCTCATCCGCTCTCAAGATAAAAGATACCAAGAAACATTGCAGGCATGATAAGCAAGATTACATTGCCAAAACATTAATAAACATTACACAAACACCCGCACACATTTGTACACATAATGGAGGTCTCAGTGATCCGTGGTTTCAAAATTCATGTAAGTATATGTATATCAATTTTTTATAAGTATTTTATTTATATGCAAAGTGTGCAGGCCGCTTTTAGATAGCATTCTTCCAGATATTTTTTACCTCAGCTATGGGAGTATTTCATTGTTTTTGAAATTCTTCGCAGCGGTTTATAAAAATAGGAACGGAAGCTTCTGCTAATGTGCATGTAGTTTGTAGATGGCAATGAGGTCAAGAAGAGTCGACTCTTGGGCAAGAGCACTTGATTTCAGTATGAAGATATCAAAGTCCTAGTGGTGAGGGAGTTGGGCTTGTAATCTGAAGGTTGCCGGTTTGATTCCCATGGCAGCAGGAATTGAAAGTGGGGATTGTGAATAAACAGCATTCTCTCCACCTTTGAGACCATGACTAAAGTGCCCTTGAGCAAGGCACCTAACCCCTAATTGCTCCTCTTGTAAGTCGCTTTGGATAAAAGTGTCTGCTAAATGATGAAAAAAAAAAAGAAGAAGTCCGGTCAATAGACTGACATGCAGGTTTCTTGCTCATTTAGCAGAATTTGAACCTTTGGTTGTGAGAATATGTTGCCCTTGTTTTGTTTGCATCTGTTTTGTTTCTGTGCAATGTTGACTAAATTTTAGTACAAGGTAGTTCATAGAACGCAGATGTTTGCCTGCTTACTTAGTAGTAGGAACGGAAAGCATTTCTATGCTTTGCTGTAATTGCTGTCCAATGTCTTAAGTGTTGGTCTTTTTTAGTTTTTAATAATTTGATTTAGTGTAATTGAGTTTTCATCCTGGGACTATGCCAGAAATGTTTTGCTGAATGAATAGGTCCAAGTCCCCCCCCCCCCCCTTTTATCTCTCTCTCCCCCCTTTTCAATTCATGTTAAAAGCCAACATGAATCACAGTTTGCTTAATGCAAGACATCTCTCTTTGAAACCGGACAAAATTATAGGGCAGAGCTTTATTTTAACATTTGGTAATTATTTGAATGCTGAAAAGTGGATGTTGAATACCAGAAGGGAAGATATTTCCCAAGTAGATATTTGGCTCAGAGGATGAATGAGCTTACATATTACAAAAAATGACAAAAGCAAACTTTTTATTTAGTTATTTTCATTATTGCACTGATTAATCACTTACAATAATGTGGTTTATAAATTGTAAATTTGACTTTAAACTGTTAAACAAAAAGTGTTTTTTGAACATGTTGGGTGTCTATAAAAAGATTTGAGAAATGTTCCTTTAGTGTTGCATTGACAGCATATCGTTTCTGTTCAATACTGCACTTCATTCCTCTGTATAGTTCCTCTTGGATGTAGAGCCATCATCTTATCGCAAAGATGAAGATATAAGAACTCAATCTGTGCATAATTTTATCAGTTCTGAAAGAGCAGTTATTAATAATGTATCTGTATGAATTCCATATAAACCTGTCTGATAGAGTGCAGATTTTCATACTTTTTTTTTTTTTTTTGCTCCGAGACTTTGCTCCACATGCAGGCTCAAAGATTTATACATCAAGTGATAATAATCTTGTACTAAAAGGCTTTTCTATTCCGCCAAATCACCTGTGGTAAGGCACAGCCGGCACATCTTCGAGAATACTGATGATTCTGTCCAATTTCCGTATCTAATGCACACACACATGATTCCATCATGTTTCCTCTTTATCAGATTTGCCGTCAAGAGGTGAGCAATGCTTGTGTGTGTACGTGTGGTGGAGGTTGGCAGCCATTACTCGGTTCTTCGGAAGCACCTGTCTCCATGACGATAACAACCCTGCCCTCCTTTGTCTACATTAAGGTGAGAGCCGCATTCTCAGAAGCACATGAGCGGAGGACAGGAAAAAAGAAAGATAAGACTGTTTTTCTCTGTATGCCCCCGCTCCTCATTCCAGTGTGCTTTTTCTCCCCCCTATTGTGTCTTTTTCGCTCTTTTTATCAGCTTCTGAAGAAAAATGTGGCCGTGCCAAGTCAGAATTAAGTTTTACAGCACTCGTATCTGTGTCTTTTATGGAGGGAGCAGAACTCAAATGTGAGGTACAAATTCCTTGCAAATTGGTTCAGAAGGCATTTATCTTTAAGGAGAGAGAAGACGAGCGTAAAGAGGAGGGGAGTTAGAATAAGACACTTTGTAAAAGTTGCCTCGGTGAATTTGCCTTCTCTTGCTGATAGATGAGCCTTCTTCACCTCTATTGAAACGCAGTGTGATGAATGGGCAGGTCATTGATTTTGGCATCGGAAACACGTCCTCCACCCTTATGCATATTCTCCATAGGATACAGCAGATCACACGGGTCCAACGCATCCATCACTCGCAGGTGATCATTGTCAAAATCTCAGTGACTCGTACAATAATATGATGGGCAGGAAGTGTTGGGTGTCCAGTTAGTCTGGATGTTGTTTTGGGAAGTTTGTGATCTAAACACTTTTGGTTGTTATAGTAGGGCTGTATGATATTTGTGCTGGCAGTTTTACATAGTATTTGAATAGCCATTTGAAGTTATATGCCCACCCCTTTGAGTTTGTTTCTTAACTAATTTAGTTAATTAATTTGATCGTGCTTTGATGCTTGGATTCTGCTTCAAAAAGAATCACATTGCAAGGAAATATGACTATATGACATGAAGAGAAAGATGCATAATTGTCAGGACGATAATGTTCCAATTATCTTTTTTTTTTCTCATTATTGGGTAAAATATGATCAGGTTTTCTGAGACTCACTTATGTAATACATTTTATTCTATTTACTTACTCACATTTTCTCAACCCAGAAACATGCGGATTCTTTGCATTCCTGCTTGCTTATTGTTTACCAAAGTTTTGAACATATAGAGTCAAATGGATAATGGATGAACTTTACAAAAATATGAAAGGAATATATATGAAGAAATTAAGGTTATGAGTACAGTTGTTTGTCATGTTTATTCTACAAAAAAAAAACTTTGTGTTGTTTTACCATAGAGGGTCAATTTTTTTTTTCTGTGAACTGACTTGAACAAACTCCCTTTTGTGTGTGTGTGTGTGTGTGTGTGTGAGAGAGAGAGAGAGAGAGAGAGAGAGGGCATGCCGTAGCAGATGCGTATGTGTATACATGTTAGGCTAGGCAGACATCAAATATGTGGTTGACTGCTTGTGTAGACACATGTGGTATACACCTCCGTTTGTGTCTGTTTGCTCTGTGTGTGTGTGTGTGTGTGGTGTGGGGGGGGGGGGTGTTTGCACTTCTTGTATCTGTGATGAGGTGACAGCACCTAACGTTAATTGGACCGTCTTCCTGTTTCTGTCTTTCTAACAGCTTGTCTTCTTCCTTTTGCCCCCTCTATCTTCTCTTCCTTTGTAAAAAGAGGCATACTTTTTTCAGAATCCATCCTACCTGTTTCTTTGATCAAAACAAACACACATACACACAAACTAAACAAAGCTCTGTTAATTTTCTTGTAATAGTCTTTTAATAAGTTGAAATATAGAAAAAGAATTACTGTAAATGCAAATATTACATTATATTATATTATATTATAATTTGGCAGTAATTTCAGCATACCGTATATGTGTGTGTGTGCATTGATTTTATGAAAGGTTTTGTCAGTTGAACATTATTGTACAAACTTTGATTTTAATTTCTGAGGTACACTTGATGTCGTAAACTTTTTAACAGCATGAACAGGAGACCATCTCAAAACCACGGCACATTTTGTAATGTTTAAATATGCGAACAAAAACATACTTTACTGATTAAAAGGTATTTGTATATATTTATTTTGAATGCAGTAACAGTGTAAATTGATTTTTAGAAATTGACTGTCTGATTAATCTCAGATATTTTTATTCCAACAGCCCAACAAGTATTTAAGTAGAAAAGATATTACATTTCTGATGTTTTTTTAAATAAACCTCATTTATCACTTTAATGAGGCTTTATTAGTTTGATAATGTGTATTTAACAACCTGTTACACATCTGACAAATTCAAATTCAGTGTACAGCTGAAACAGGTTTTGTTGCTTGTTCAAAAAGAACTTTTATTAACTTGCTTTACAGATTATTAGCATTATAGTCCTGTTCAAATCCAAAAAAATCAACTTTTTTGAAGAACTCATGAGCATGGTTACTTGCTGTGCGGCCTCATCTTTTGCATGAACTCAAATGGACAATTTGACCTCTGTGTCTCTAAGTTGTCTGTCAGATCATTTGCTTCCTCAACACTTGTCCTCTTTCGTCTTCCCCAGTTTTATTCACCCACAAAAGAGGGCGGGGTCATCATCTCCCCCAGTCTCTCTCTCTCTCTCTCTCTCTCTCTCTCTCTTTTTACCCTCTCCTCGTATTAATCAAGACTCTAGACTGTTCCACAGGCTCCAATTCCACTTCAAAGCCAAACCATTTCCTGCAGTCTGAAAGGCCTGTCATCACTGTGCATGAGAGAGAGAGAGGGAGGAAGAGAGATGTGAGATGAGTGGGAGGAAGGCAGGCAAACCGATAAAGCATATCCTAGAGATGCATGTGCAGTAGGTCTGCACCACCCGGGAAGCCAAAGTACATTGGGATATGTGTGCACATCTGAGGTTCGACGAAAAAAAATAAAATCAAATTCATTCACTTGCTCCCGCTCTTTTTCCGTCTCTCTCTCTCTCTCTCTCTCTCTCTCTCTTTGAATTCCCCAGAAGTGTAAGTGGTGGTATCCTCATGTTCGCTGGCTCTGCATGAATTACATTGCATCCCGTGTGCCATTGTTGTGATAATGGGTAAAGTTATCTTCAAAGCGGAATGGGGAGCGCCGCGGGGTCGGAGAGAGGCAGCCTTCACACCGCGCCTAATCCGTGAAATTACACCTGCCACCCGCCTCCACGCCAGCCACATTCCTAAAACTATTCAAATTAACAAAAGTTTCAGATAGAGACTTAATTAACATCCTGGCCTCTCTAGAAGCACCTTGCAAGCTCAGGTACTCTTTCATGTTTGCGAGAGAAAGGGAAGAAAGAAAGAAAAAACAGCGCTAAATTAGATTTGGTTGAGAAATTGCCGAGGGCTTGAGGGTTCATACGCACCTGCTTGACGCTTTGAGGAGATGAAACGAAACGGACGTCTTTTTGAACATGTTCTCTCTTTTACGTCATTAATGCCGCTTCTGTGAGTGCCATTCTACTGGTTATGTGCAGTAAAAACGAAGTAAATGTAATATACTCTATTGAGTATTACATGTTATTAATTCCAAGAGAGCAAACTGCATGAGCAAATGAACTTACAAGTGACTATAATAATTTGTCAAACCACACCAAATACTAGGAACTACTACCAAGCAGTAGTAACAATAGAGTCTTGCAGTATTTAAGTATTTATATAATGATTTATCTGTGCACATCATTATTATATTTTTAAATTCATGTGCCCTCATAATCATTATTAAAAATAACTTCCCCTTCCTGTTGCAACGAAATCTCTTCTCTGACGTGTTTACTGGTGTGAGGGAGGGACGATCCGTCACTGAGCAATACTCTCGATGGTCAAAATCAAATCCTGTCCTACTTTTTTTTTTTCTTGTTTGAGAAGCCGCTTCACTTGGATATACTTCAGAAAAGACTATCAACTTCCATTTCTTGCCAACTTTAAGGCCTCATAGGTACTATGAGGCATTGCAATAGCTCTGTGTGTATACCGTTACAGTAAGTTTTTTGTTTTTGAAAGAAATTAATAATTTTACTCGACAAGGACAAATTAAATCGGTCGATAATAACTAAAGTCATTTACATTGGTGCAAAGAACATTTTCAAATAAGTACTGTTTTTTTTTTTACTTTCGATTCATCAGAATCCTGCAAAATATATATGAAGATTTCCACAAAAATATTTAGCTACACAACTGTTTTCAACATTGATAATAATAAGAAATATTTCTTGAGCGGCAAATCAACATTTTAGAATGATTCCTGAAGTTCCATGTGACACTGAAGACTGGAGTAATAATATTTCACAATGTTGCTGTTTTACTGTATTTTTAAATAAATAAATGCAGCAAAAACATTAAAAAAGCTTACCATCACCAAACTTTTGAACTGTACAATATTGTGTACATTTATCCAGTGCATATTTTAACCAATATGCTATCTCTGTCCCTTTGCTAACACCATGCTCTGAAGCAACCTTCCTCCTAACTAGCAGACTTTACTGTCAGGCTAATTGTGTTCACACTCTATGAAGCAAATGAATATTATTGATGGACCTGCCACAGCTAATTAATCAGAAACTGATATATGTAATGATTTCTGCTTCAGACTGACAAAATGGTTATTCGTTTTACTGAGTATGGTACTATGTGTGGAATATGGCCAATACACTTTCACAGCAGATTAAGAAGCTACATTTAAAACACCCATCACAAGGGCCTTCTTCGGTTTCCATCTGTATGTTGACTCAATTGATGAATAATGAGAGTGATTTGTGTGCAATTTGTAGGTGTGTGTAATTAGTGAGTCAATGAGTGTAAAGCCACTGTGGTTTGATGGGAAATCAATTTTTACCCTTGGGATATATAGTTAGAAACACTTTGGTCAGCCAAGCAGATTTTTACAGGAATATTATATTTTTTTATTTTAAATTATGTCTCTGCTGTCCATCTCCTGTTGTGTGTATGTGTGTGTGTGTGTGTGTGTGTGTGTGTGTGTGTGTGTGTGGTCATTCAGGCTCCTCCCACTTTAACACCTTGTTTGTAAAACCCATGTCTACCCATGTTTGTAAACCATCATTAGAATGAGAGTTGGGTTGTTGGGTTGGACTACTTCCAAGCACCTCACATAACAGGGTGTAGAGCTGTATCCAGGCCCACATGGAATCTGCACGCAGAAAATTCTGCAGAAATCACCACAGATCTACACATCCCACGTCCCTTGTGTTCATTTATTAATATTTTTGGCCAAATTTATTATATTTTCAGCTATTAATGAGAGTGACACATTTACTGTGTTACATCCATCCAAACATCCACTGATTTTCACCCCACATCAACACTGAAAATAAGAAACAAGCGTGCTGATTCTGTCTGGAGCTGGCTATGGCTTATTCTGAATAAACACACCTCTGAGGGACTTGTTGCTCTTGTGTTGCTATATCATGGCTCTTTGATGGATACCAATAAATAAAGGGAGCCTCACATTTTAAACCGCAATTACAGGACAAAAATTTAGCCTAGAGATAATCCAACCAAAAATTTAAATTGCCCCTTTTATGCTTTTTCAAATATTACCTTTCATGCTTTCATGTAGCTGTTTGTGAAGGTAAAATGTCTGCAAAGTATTAAAGATCAAAGTGCAGGACAAAGAAAGTTATTGTCTCCTAAAAGAAAGAATCGATTCAAACTGCTGAAAGAGTCGTCAGCAATTCCAGTCTCCCTTCCTGTTACATAACTTCTGCCCACAAACAACATCTACTTTGACCCGCTTACTAACACTGTAGTTGGAGCTGAGGCCTAGAAAAGTTTCGTTAGTGTTGTCGACATGTCGAAAAGAGGCTGTTTTCAGCGCTACAAAATTTGCAAATCCACCTCCGGAGTTGAAATTCAGATATGGTAACAGATGTTTCGGTTCCGACACGCGCTGTAAACGGAAGACCAATCACAACAGCCTGGGCCATCTGACCAATCAGAGCATAGCCTTGCGGAGAGGAGGGGTTTAGAGAGACTGGATTTTTTGAGAAATGAGGTGATGTACAATGTATATTATGAGAAAATGAAAGTTTTTTTGAGCTTGGATGGATGTAAACCTACAGTAGGAGACCTCCATAACAAAATTAAGAACCTTTAAAATAGCCCAAAAGGGGCACTTTAATTTCTGTCATCATTTACTCACCCTCAAATTGGTCCAAACATGTATGCATTTCTTCTTTTTTTCTGTGGAACACAAAAGAAGATAATTTGAGGAATTTTTATAAATAAGCCAAATAAGTTTCAATTCCCATTTATTTCCGTTGATTTTTTATATATATATATACAAAGAAAGTCGGTTTCAAAACTGTTTGGTTACCAACATCTTCAAAATCCACCGAAGAAAAAAAGTCTGAAATCTGTAGTTTTTCTGGAAGGTCAAGTTATGACATTTTGATAAAAATCAACGTGAAGGTCAAAACCATTTAAAAAAAAAAAAAAAAAAAATGAAACATGCATGGATGAATCAAAACTAACAATGCTACAGTTCATTCAGAACAAGAACAAGAACAATAGCATTACTTACAAAAATACGTACATTTCATTTCATGCCAATTTCAAAGAATTTGTTCACTCAGAAACTAACGTTCACATTGAATCTTCCTTGTGTCATTTAATGACAACAGAAACATTCCACTAAATATCTTCTTTTATGCTCCACACAAGAAAGAAAGCCATACGAGTTTAAACGATTTGGGACTGAGTAAATGATCAGCGGATTTTAAGTTTTGAATGAACCATCTCAAATACTCCAACTCTTAAAGCAAAGCCTTTACACACTAAAACGGATCAGAGATAGCACCATTATAAATTAAAACAACATAATTTGCTGCTCCCTCCGCCTATGTGCTCCACAGGCAAGTCTTAACAGATTACCACTCTGCTTTGGTCCACTCCGTGTCGATTTCAAGCCCCACTCTTCATGGAAACAACCTGTTACCGATGTGTTCCTCCGTCGCAGCAGGTGGTCAAGCTAACGATGCTATCACACGCACACTGACGGCCTAAGCTGACAGCTCTGTGTCTGGGCTCTCACTGCACTCTCCTGCTGCCAGATCTGAGACTGACCTTGATAATGTCCTCATTAATCAGCAAGAGCTTGGAAAATTCCTATAATTTCAGTATGAGCTGAAAGCTAAGAGGCTGCATTGCATTACTTTACCACTAGCCTCTTGATCTAGCAATTTAGATGCATTTGGAGGCTATAAGTGTTTAAACAGTCTATGTGGGAATGTGAGTGAGCTAACATTAGAGTGGATGGTCAAAACAGTGCTACAGTATGTTAGATGTGATGGTTCCAGATATGAAATTGTGTGTGCTTCTTATTTGACTTAAAGGTTTGGACCTAGAGCAGCAACTTTTTATCATTTATGAATCTCGGCTTGAGCTCAGAGCAATAAATAATTAGAGCCATCTGCTGGGAGTTAGTGTCATTCTGCAGCGGTAAATGCTGATCGCTGGATCCAGATGCCTTTGAAAGCGCATTTCCTTTCAACTGTCACAGCGCACGGCTCAAAAGGGCTCTGACGCCGTTCGTACAAATTCAAAGCGATGGTTGGATTCATCAGGTAAATACAACATGAATTTATTAATGAAGAATCTTTGGCTCAGATTTATATGTCAGAGAGAGTCTCACTGAGTTATAAAACAGGAAATAGCGGGGCAGCTGGAGTGTAACACATCATCATCACCACCACAAAATTTTGAATTGTGAATATGAAACAATTTAGTAACATTTTGGCAATATAGTGCATCTTCTTTAGGTAAAATACTGTAAAGTTATAAGTATGTGTGTATGTACTGTACGTGAAAAAAATATATAATTTAACTGCAAATAATTCCTGACTGACTGCGAATGTGATGGATGGACTAGTTATGACCCCTTTTTCATAGCCGTTTCTTTGGAAATAGGTTATTTTATGGCTGTGCCACACTGGCTTTATTGCACCATGTTGAATGATGAAACCTCTGTTTCCTTTATAGAGAGGTGACAGTTGTGTGCACAGTAAATTGGTATTTACAGCTTGATTATGGAGTAAAATTATAGGGGAGATTACAAAATCTACATGTCTTGATCTCTTAGCTCGGTAAGCCTGAACTACTGTATGTTCATTCTTTTGTTTAAGCAAATGGGTTTGGGGAATTTGAATAAAAATGAAATATCTATCTACTGTATCTGTCTTTCTGACTGGCTGGCTTTTGTTTGAAACATTTCAAACGAGGCTTTGAAAATTAGTTATGTGACCGTGTCCAAAATTAGGTACAGTTGTCTGCATGTAAATGTATCTAAGAAATATAGAGGAATATCTCAAAGGTTTTGCGTTGATCGTGTTAGGTACAGTAACTGCTGGATAGTTGTGACACATGTATGTTATTTTAAATGATTTTTCCTTGTGCAATTGTTACTTCTATTGCCTCAAATTTCATAGACAGTTTCTGACTGCTAATCACATCCAGTTGTTTGTGTGATTGTAATCTGTAACTGCTATCTTGGCAAACAGAATGACCTATTTTTTCAAACATAAACAAACGTTCCATTTGCCAGGTAACAGTCTGATTCATACAGTATGTATCCAGGCTAAAATAGCGAGAATTCCTACATAATTGGGATCTTGAGAAAGACCACTGACCATCTACCATGGGAGTATTACTGCTAAAAATGAATACCACATTGGTGTGCAAAAAAATAATGCCGAGGCCAAATTTGTTAAAAACTGTAACATTGTTGCTGAGGAAGTTTATTGGAGAAGTTTTTTCCCTTTGAAGGCAAGTTTTATTCTCCACAGTATTTTGCACAGTTTGTCATTTTATTCTAATAATAATACATATCTTGAGGATGTTACATATGTAATTTCTTGTAAAGTTAGAGTTTTGCACATATAATACTCATTAACTGAATTTGGATTAGTAGATCCAAACCTTTGTTTAAGCTCTATGAATCACTTGATTTTGTAAGCTGTTTGCAATGCAATGCTAACAAATATTAGGCATAATTGATTTACATTGAAGTGTAAATGCATGTAAAGTATCACCTACTGTATATATTGACCATTTTGTGATGTATTGTGAAATGATGCATTCTTGGAAAGCATTAGCCTTGTGTACAGTTTTACAGTTTTTAATGGAAGCACAATTTATTCTTCCTTTTTTTTACAGCCCATGTAAAGATTTGTTGTTACTTTGCTTGACATTATATGCTTTGCTTGTTAATGGAAGTGCTGGAAGAGTTTGCTACTAACTCTGAAGCTAAATACACCCTGCGCTCGTTCATTTAACGACACACTTTATTACTTACTGTAATGTTACAAAATGGAATTACACAGAGAAAACACATTTTAACAACGTTTTTAATGTTAACATGATGAAACCCGCACAGGATGCAGAGATATTATACTTGTGACAATGTTGTCCTGCATCTGTATATCGTTATATTGTTAATGGCGCAAGACATCAAATGTAATTACATTCTGCATTAGGCTTACCATTTATATGTCATACAGCCCATAATATGTAAACACCATAATTATTTATTCTTCCCTGTAGCGTATAACTCACTCACTCATGGGTTGACTCTGATTATCACAGTTAAGAGATTCCTCCTCAAACTATCTTCGACACTGTTTCCAGATTAAATGCACAAGTCCTCATTTCAATTGAATGTAACACTGGTTCATTAAGTTCATGATTTATGTAAGTCTTTCTTTTTTCTTTAAAATCCTTCGTCTCCTTCCAAAATCTCCTAATTTAGTAGAAAATGTATGAGACTATTACTTCTGGCCACAGTGTTGTAACAACATCATTAATAAAGATGACTTTTCCACAGCAATTTGTTAAACTGCAAAGCTTTTGTTTTAATAAACACAAATAAGCATTTAAATCAATGTGAAAAAAAGACATCACAAAAATAATAAATATAGGAAAATGAGGGGAGAAACAGAAAAAAATATATAATTAAATGTTTGGCTTATTAATATTCAACTATTTTTATTTAATTAGTCATGCTTGCTGTTGTTCCCAATAGAATGATGTGACCAACGGCCTGATTACGAGTGTAAAATTGCTTTTATACATCAATGAATCTTAGACACAATATTACCGATTACTTTGTCTGTTTTTGCTCCGCCAAACGTGATGAAAAAGCTCCAACTGAAGCTACTGAAGAATTTGGGGCAATTCACCCCGAATGTGATTTTGCAGTTAAAAAAAAAGTGAGACGCGGGTCAGTGGGGGAAAAAAAAAGAACACCACGACATACGTGAGATGGTACAAAAGATGCAAGACACAAGCACAGTGGTCAAAGACGTCCGCATAGCGCATGTTTAAATAGTAAAACAATGGAAAAGCAGCGCAGTGGAATGCAAAAACATGTTATGTGTGAACGGCCCTTTAGTTTGTATGTATCTTACCAACATATTCCTAACACAGTGTCGTAACACAGACGCGATAAGAGGTTAATCAGAGTTTTTGTCTTAACCAGTGATACTCCCAGGTACTGATAATGTGCTTTATTTAATGTTAAAAGATTTAACTGTTGGTTTGAATATCATTTTGCATGACCTTCATAGCCATACTTAAAGCAACTATGGATAATTCACCTCAGATCTTGAGAATAAATGAAAGGAAACAAGATCGTTCAAACTATCAACTCAATGTGAACAAGTACATTATGACAGATTTTTTTTTCCAATTACTCAGTATATATTTTTAATAATCTTAAAATGTTTTAATATTTATGCATTTGATTATATAGTTATCCATTTCGTTGTCCACACGCTCTTATGATTGGCGGGGATTTTTGATGGATTTTGTGATGCTTTTCGTGCCAAATCTAGTGTGGACAGACAAAATGCTTGTCACTGGAACCTGGTTAGGACACAGTGTAATGAAGCAGTGTTTTTGAAAGAATCAGTTGAGTGAATGATTCAGTGACTCATAAAGATAGTGTCTACATCCAAAATCGAATGCATGTGAAGGTATACGCATCTGATAGACGCTTTACTTTCCCAAGATGCATCTGGCACTGGCAGGTCACATGACAAATTACAACATGACACATGTAGTACCAGATTATTTTCATAATATTTAGAGCATACTTTTTTTTTTTTAACAGTCATCAAGTAATTATGTATTCAAAAAAAGTACCTATTCAAGACCTGAACTAACTGTTTTGTAATTAGCATTTATATGACATATTATTCAAGGCTAATAGATCACCAGAGGGCCCGATGGTGTTCACATAAATGTCATCTTGGGAATAAGCCATAACCTGCACTGATGGAAAAATGAGTTTTGACCTACAGATGCTACATTACAATAAATGTCTTTTTCTTGCATTACAGAAAGATGCTCCTGTTTCACCTGACCCAGTGCCTTACTGTGATCGTTTAAAACGATTTGACTGTCTGTTGGCGAGAGAGAGCGAGAGTGATAAAGAGAGCTTCGGGGCTCAGAGTGGATATGTCATCTCCCTACTCTGTCTTTATTTTTCTGGAGAAAGACGGAGAGAGAGAGAAATAAAGGTTAAGTGACAGGGCCAGTCTGCATAGACATTGACTGAAAAAAAATAATCAGAAACAGTGATGGTGGAGAAAAAATAGAAGTCATTTAGAATTCTATGACCAGGACACAAGGCCGCTGTTACGTGTGTGTGTGAGTGTGTGTTGAGGCTGGATAAGCATGAGATAGATGACATGCTGAAGTGTGTGTGACAGGTTGGGAGGTGCGCGTCTGTCCGCGCATGTGTGTGCAGGAGAGTGAGACTTTTGTTTGAGCGGGTGCCGATCCCATCCATCTCACTTAGTGAGCACGCATCCACATGTCAGCGTCAGCGGCATGGCAGCCTGCCCCAGAGGCCTTTGTGAGAATCTGATAAACACATCCGGTAGGGACCCGCGCGCCCACGTGCGTGCATCTGTCTGGCCTGCCAAAGTCATCAGGGCCACCAGGAAATGGCATTCAAATGGCATCAGATGAAACGTCTGTTTGTGGGACGCTAGAATATTCATTTATTAGTCAGGGTTAAAATGATAAAAAGGCTTCGTGCTGTTCAGGCTTTGGCATGACCTGTAATGTCTGCACCCTGCCTCTCGCACGGAAATATGTGACATCTTAAACTTTTAAATATACAGATTTCACATTTAGCTCAGGAAAACTCTAATCACATTGCTGCATGATTCTTAAATAAAAAATAAATAAATAAATAAAACCAAACCTAGATAAAAATAAAACCTAAATAAAACCAAAATCACGATACGGCTTAGTGCGACTGTCAAATTGGAAAGGCTGTAATTTAATTAAATAAATATATGCTCTGCGTCTTTTAGAGTTAAGGCACTGAATTCTTGCACGAGTAGTTCATTATTCGTCTGTGTTTGCCGCTTCTCAAAGCGGTTTGTAGTGTCCACAAAAACATCATCTCTGGACTTTGAGTTTTGGTCACTTTAACGCACATTTGGGAATGACATGCTGTAAGCATCTTCCCATACTTTAATGAGAAGTGCTTATCAACAAAAGAATGGTTTTCTGGCAAAATAAAAAAATATAAATTTTACTAAAATAATAATCATTATAATAATAATAATTATTATTATTATAAATATGCAGCCCTACACGCAAGTAATTTGGGATTTTTAAAAAAAAATGCTATTGGGTCAGAGGTCCCTGGGTGGAATTTTGGATTTTGTTAATATTTTTCTGTTGAAAGATAGTGATGAAATATTAAATGTCACAGATGAATATTTACTGAGTCATCCACTATGTTGTGTAGGGGGGTCTAAATGATCATTTTCACCTGAGATTAGGAGCCAATTTAAAGGGGTGTAAAAATGACTTTAGAAAGATTGCAGCATCATTATTTTACTCTTTTCCACAGAGATTTGGTAGGTCTTTTAGTAAAATCTGTTGACTTTAACAATCTTTGTTTCATTATATGCCAACAGTGACAGTTCAAAAATGTTAAAAAAGCACTTCTTCTATTTGCATGCCTGTAACTCAAGAAGTATTAAAGATATATTAATATCCTTTTAGATTCTGGTTCTTTTAAAACTTTCCTTTTAGTATCTTCATTTTAAAGGACCTCAATGGTTCAATCCCAGAGATATGGAAATCTTAATGCAGCTCCATGAGTAAATTGGTCAATTGTACACATTTTCAGTGGTCAAAAACCAAACGTGGGTCACTTTGTATACAGCTAAAGCTTTTTTTCTTTTAAAGAGGAATATCTAAAGAACAAATAATGGTGAAACTAGAAATGTATCTCTTGTTTTTTTTATCAGCTGAAATGCATTGAACATACCTGACTGCCATAAATACTCCTTTTTCTAAAGTTGTCATGCCTGTTACTCTAAAAGTATTCAAGATAACTTAATATCCTTATAGATTCTCATTCTTAATAAACTATTCTTTTGGAATTTTGGAAACGCCATAGAAATTGGGACCCTAATGTAACTCCATATTCAAATTGTTGAATTTTACCAATGAATTTTTTTCAATGGTCACAAACCAAATGTAGGTAACTTTTTATTTTAAACAGACTGAAATATTTAGGGCCTTGAAAATGAAGATTTCAAAAGGAAAGTGGATTAGTCAGTAAATATTCATCTGTGACATTTAATATTTTGGCTTTCATCACTGTCTTGATGCCTTTTCATCATCTGTTTGTTTTCAACATAAAAAATATTTACAAAATCAAATATTTGAGCCGGGGACCTCTGGTTAATTTGAAATGGAATGACCCTATTTGCCCCCCCCCCCCCCCCCAAAAAAAAAAAAAAAAAAAATCATGTGGCCCTGCAGAGAAGTGCAGCATTGCAGTATGTGTGTTGGTGTCACTCTTTCCTAGTGGGCAGACTGGTGTGTAATTGCATGTCAAAAGAAAACTGTCTTTGATGGAAAACCATGAGACTGAAGTACAGAAGTAAGCCTGCTATATTTCTGTCTCACTGTGAATAAATCAGTGGATTTTATTTCTGATCAGAAATCGGTTTAACTTTTAGTAATTTGCTTTAAGTAAATTTACCATGACATTTGTCATTGTTAACAAACAAATATGGTATAAAAACTACTTTCGGTAACACTTTAGTTTTGGTTCCAATTCTAACTATTAAATAGTTTCTTATTACCATGTATATTACTAGAATATTGGCTGTTTACTAGTAATTATAAAGCACATATTAATTCCTTATTCTCCATGACCATATTCTACATGATCATATTCTATGTCTTGGAGCAGTTGTGGCCTAATGGTTGCAGAGCCGGACTTGTAACCTGAAGGTTGCAGGTTCAATTCTCAAAACGACCAACCTTGAGCAAGGCACCCAACCCCCAATCACTTCCTGGGTGCCGCAGTGAATAGCTGCCCACTGCTCTGTGTGTGTTTAATAAATGTCTTTAATTCTAATTACTAAATTTAACTACCACCTTACTAACTCTTAATAAGCAGTAATCAAGAGTTTATTGAGGCAAAAGTCATAGTTAATAGTTAATAGTGAGAATTGGACCTTAATCTAAAGTGGGACCTAATATTCTTTTTCAGTGAACTTATTAAAAGAAACTCAGTGTGAAATAAAAGAGCTTTTGTAGCTATACTTTTGACTAATGAATTTCTGGTCCACTTTACAGATTATTCTGGCCAAAAATGGCAATAGGAATAAGAAATAGGTTCTCTATATCGCAACAAAGTGTTAACTGTCTTTGAGTCTATAACACTGTCAAAATAAGCGGAAAATTAAGGCTTAGAATTTAATTCTGTTCAAAAGTAAAAAGTATTGTATAACATACAGAAATGCATGAGAATATATATATATTTTTTTTCAACCAGCCAATTAGAAAAGAACTTGCTAGTTTGAAAAAAACACCATTTTTGTGTTCGATATACATCAAGCGGTCAGGACGCGAACTGTTGGTGGCTCGTGCTCTGGCATACTTTTAGTCTTTTAAAATATGTCCAAAAGTACAGAGGCTGTGTTCTGACTCTCATAATTTTGATATTCTGCCACATTTGTTCTTCTAGTTTTAGTTTTAGCTTTGAGATATGCCAGGTTATTTTACGTTTCCCTTATTTCAGAGGGAAAGCTCTCTATTTCACCACACTCTCTCTCTTTCTCCGCAGTGTGGGGGTTTGGGGAAGTGTTCACGGTCTCAGGCGGTATAGAGGTGTTTCATTTTCTCTGGATAATGGTCCTGGAGCAGTATGGTTTCAGCTGTAACATGTGCATGAGCACACACATACACAAGCTCAAATGAATGGGAAAACAATTTGCTTAAATGGAACCAGCGTTAAAATTATGCAACAGTGTAACAAAGCGTCGAGGGAGGAAGCTGGTGGAAAGGTTTCCTTGTATTATATCAAAAACATAGTGTTTACTGCAAACAGATCTGGCATAAAACACACACTACATGTACTGCATCCCAATATGTTTTTCTCTGACATATTTCAGTTTCAATTGCAATTCTGAATCAGCTGAGAGCTTCAAGAAAAGCCTGTGGGGCATGTCTTAATGAATTTGCCATCTTACAGTAAAATGATTGAATTTGGGAGCAAACAAAGTACTATATGTATTTTTTTTAACAGGGTTTTAATGTGCAACATCAAATTAAATATTTGTTGTCAGTGTCCTTTGCACGCAAAAATAAACTTTGCATTCAGATCTAAAAGTTCTGGGAGCAGCTTTGTAATTTTCAGCAAATTACTTTCTTCGGTGCTAAGGAAATACCCAACATTCAGTGTGCTGAATGTTTTCTTGTGTCTAATTTTTTAATTCTGAACACATTCAGTGCATTCTTTTTCACTTTTTGCCCCACCCTGTTAGTCTGAATCTTCAATTGCGCAGATAGTATTACTTGTTTTGTTTATATAAATGTATGTTTTTAATTTGTTAAATGCTTTTTTAAAATAATTATATTACATAGGGGTCGGAATCTTTAGACACCCCTCGATTCAATCCATGTAGATTCCAGAAACATACAATGGTACTAAGGTTGGTTTCTTGTGTTGTTTTTTGTAGTATTTTAATGGAAAATTTATGGAAATTAAATGAAAGATTATTCTATTTTCTTGTAATAACATACTAAGTTCTCCTTTACATTCAATATGAACAAATTTAGAATTAACAATACATATAATTTCCATTAAAATGAATAACACTATGTTCGTATGTCTTTTATTCATAGTTCATGTTTTCAGTGCACAAGAGTAATATATTGTTATATACTAATTACTGTCATAGGTAAAATAGCGTGCAGTAAAAGTGACATAGGATGCGTGCAAGTCTAGATAAAGCTATTCTCGCATAGCCAGACCTTCAGACTGACGGCAGAATGTCTGGAAGTAATCGCAGCTTTCATTTGCCAAAGACTGTCCGGAGGCTGCCTAACTGACAGGTTAAGCAGCCAATCACAGTTTGTTTTGTGGAGCGTCATATTTAGGGGCATGAGCAGTGGCGTAGGATCTGGGTATGCACATGCATGTTGGCCCGGGCAGATTGGGGCACATATGCACAAAATATTTCATATGGACCCAGGGTTAACTTGGCCACGTCTTGGCACGATGACTTTGTTTCCAGGCAAACAGTTTAAGAACGCAATATACACGTCTCCAGGAAATCGTGTAGATATCATCCAATCAGAGGACGACTTCAAAATTCCCAAAGTGTTTCCCTTTTTTTTTTTTTTTTGCCTTTGCATCAGACGTTCAGCCAACTGTCCATCTGAGCCTGAGACTAAGGTAAAATCTAGTAAATATATCTGATCCTGGACCACAAAACCAGCAGGCCTGGGTATATTACTTTTAAAATGTATTTCTCTACAGATTACAAAATACATGCTTTAAAAAGTAATTTGTAATGAATTTCGTTACATTACCCAAGTTTTGTAACTTAATCTAAATACTTTAGAATATTTTTGAATACTAATAATTATGTAACAAACACACAAAAAAGGTAACTGCGAGTTTTTATCTTACAATTCTGACATTTTTCTCAGAATTGCAAGATATAAAGTTGCAATTGTTATAAAGTTATAAAGTCAAAATTCTGAGATAGAAACTCGCAATAATGAGAAAATTCAGAATTATGAGATGTAAACTGGCAATATTGAGAAAAGTGAGAATTCCAAGCAAAGAAGTTGAGATAAATCACAATTGCAAGAAAAAAGTAATAAAGTCAGTATATTGCAAGCTATCACGTAATTCTGACTTTATTATTTGCAATTATGAGTTTAAATCTCCCAATTCTGATTTTATAAAATGCAATTGTGAGTTTAAATCTTGGATTTTTGTGAGATGCGTACTCGCAATTGCCAGGAAAAAAGCCTAATTGTGAGATAAAAAGTAGCAATCACCTGTTTTACAAAGGGACTCCTTTTTCGCAACTGTCGCAAAACATGAATACAGCCGCGGATCATCCAGTAATGTTTACATTAATGTTTACATTCATTTTTAAATGACATTAAAATTCAAAGTAATCTCTAAAGAAATACAGTTACTCAAATTTATTTAAATTAAATTAAATTAAATTAAATTTCAAATCACTTAAGTTACTTGTATTTCGTTACTCCCCAACCCTGAAAACCAGTCATGAGGGTCAATTGAGTCAAATTGAGATTTATGCAACACCTGAAAGCTGAATAAAATAAGCTTTCCATTGATGTATGGTTTGTTATGATAGAACAATATTTGGCAGAAATACAACTATTTGAAACTCTGGAATCTGAGGGTACAAAAAAATCAAAATATTGAGAAAATTGCCTTCAAAGATGTCCAAATGAAGTCTTTAGCAATACATATCTACTCACAAAAATACATTTGTGATATATTTACAGTAGGAAATTTACAAAATATCTTCATGGAAGATGATCTTTACTTAATATCCAAATTATTTTTGACAAATGAAAAATCAATAATTTTGCCCCATACTGTGTATTGTTGGCTATTGCTAAAAATATATCTATGCGACTTATGACTGGTTTTGTTGGCCAGGATCACATATGTGCATCTAACCAGATGTTACCATTACAAATCGAACTCAAAATCGATTCTGAATTTATCAGTTTATCCCGTTCCAGCCACCAACAGAACGTAAAAATTAAACTTCAGATTTCTCGTAACCACACTTTCTCCTGTCCAGCAAACACCTCTTTTAGATTCTTTCATTGATTTCACCATATTTCTTGTTCCTTTGCCACAGCGACTCCAGATGTGGCATTTCACCTGCTCTGAATCGCCAGTAATTCCACTCCATCCACTGCTAATCAGAAGGTGAGAGTATGTCAAACTGATTTGGCTTTAATTGGTCTGACGGTAAATTTCTGATTTGTCATGCCCAATTATTCCTTATTAATTTCCATATCCAATGACTCTGTGGTGTAGAGCCCTCTCAGCAGCTGGTGTCAGAATAAAATTGGACAGATTTAGAGATTTTCAGTCTTGTTATTTATCCCCCTTATCAATATGTCATCTGGAGATTGGACACATCAGAATGACTTGAGGGGGAGAAATCATCTACTGCCATGTTTGCTTCATATCAAACTGTGAGACTGGCACAAATAGAGGTCTGTACAGACTGTTCTGAGTACAAGGAGTCATTGTTGAGTTCTGCTGCAGTTTTAATGAAGACTAGTCCCTTTGTGATTATTTATGCCAGTGCAATTGAGGTCAGCACAAAGACTCTAACTGTTTTGATGATTCTGATGTGACGGAAAATTAGCAATGATTAGCAATGTTTTATTTTGTACGTATTTGTGAGCACTGAATGCATTTAGATGGAATTATTCTTAATTCTGTACTTTAAAAATCAATAACAGCTCTGTTTCTAGATGGGAAAAATGTGGTTTGTGAGAAAAAAGCGCTTTTGAAAATATCTTTTTGGCCATGTAAATGGATGGGTAAAACGTGTATAACCCTGTGGAATATATTTGCTCAAGGATATCTTGTTTAATTGCTGTTCTTTTAAAAATTCAGTGCCATGAACTTTTGCAAACTCCAGTGATTAACTTCTTTGGAATCAGAACTGCTTATCGATATACATTTTATGATTCCCAGAAAGAACATTAGATTTCGATTTAATTTCATTCGATATTGATCAACTTGGTACAAAAAGAATACTAACTAATAACAGGGCCCAAGCTATACAGTTAAGATGCTATTGATTTAGCATATTTAACAATCAACTCAACCAAAAACTAAGCTGAATTTCCTGTGTGAAATCTTTTTTAAAAACAAAAAAAGATAAATTCTTCATATATGATCACCTCAGTAATAAACTCGAAGAACAAGCTCTCAGAAAAGCTCAAATGGAAATGCAATAAAAATAATTTGTTTGAGAACCAGAATTGCACTACGCCGGATATGCTGTGTATTTTTGATTTGAGTCATTTGTTCATGACACCACATTGTATGTTGTTGTGTGCCATTTCTGAAGACATGCCATTTTAATCACATTCAGTTTGGGCTTTAAACTCAGGTAAAATACTCTTGTTGACCGAGAAGCACATGAAAACGCTGTCATAGTAAAAAAACTCGAAATCAAGATTATATTATGAGAGACATCAATTGAAATATCAGTATTTATAAGCAGCCCACATTGGAAGTTTTACATGTGGCAGCCTTGAAACACAATGAGAAGTCCCATCAAGTCCCATCAAAACTCTTGCACCATGACTCTGGGGTCAACCAATCATATCAGAGCTATCAGTTCTTGGCATTTTTATGCAATATTCATCAGACAGTCAGTGAACAGTCTGTGGGTGGGCTGTCTGAAACCCAGGACTGATCCCAGCAATCAAAGTTTAAATTACACAAGTATTTGAGTATTCACTGAGTATGTGATCCGCTAAATTGATGCCACTTATTTGTAGCTTGTGTTTGCCTGTCTATATTCCCAGACTTGCAAGGTTACGGTACACATTGTGCATTAGCCTTATCCACACACGTCTACTGTAAGCACGTGAGTCTGTGTTTACAGTCAGTACGTGTGTTCGCATGGCACAACTCATTAAAAGAGAATTAGCACTTGTATTTGTCCAGTGCTGTCATATGGGTTCGGCAGGCCTGCGTTCAGGGGAAGCAGATGGCAGGAGGGTTAGTGATATCCGAACACTCCAAATCTCATTAAGTCTTGTTTCATCCCTCTGCAGTTTACTCTTGTGAACACTCGTCCGGAAGCCTCGGAAATGCCAGAGTGCATTTATATCAAACGTTAGAGTGAGATTTGTGTCCTTTGGCAGGGGAGAATGACACAGGAGAAAGCGTGAGGCCGCATCTGGTCTTAAAGTGCCAGATTCTTATCCAGACCTGTCCAATAAATGGTGTTTATCATGCAAATGCTAAACAATCATTTTCTGTGTGTTTATGCAGGTTTACCTGTATCACTGCCTGTTCCCTGCGTGTCAGATGCCAAAGTTGTTGTCTAAGGCCTGTTCTTTTTTCTCTTTATGGTGGTGTTGTTGAAACTGCTAGGGATGTACGGTTACTTTGATATGATTGCCTTGCAGGAGCATCCACCCCTGGTGGGAAATGACCAACACCTCACTGGTAAGGAGAGAGACAGAACGATTGAGTGATACCCGAGGTGTTTGCTGCTGTATATCAACACAGAGGCCAAATAAGGTGAAGGAGCATGTAACCCTCTCATGTATGAATTATTGAATCGGAAACAAAGAATAACTTAAAGCACAACTTCCCAAACTTAAGAGGGGTAAGGCCCCCCAAAAACATTGCAAAAGCTCCACGACCCCACCGTTAAAAACTATATACCTACATTTACCTACAAATACATTTATTAAGAATTTCATGTGAATTATGAGAACTATGATGTAAACATTCTTTACAAATATATTTAAATCCATAACACTAACCTTACATACTTTCAAAAAAATCCAATTTTAGAACAATTAGAATATTTTAATTATTTTAATATATTGATTTGGACTAGCTACGGCCCCCCTGCAATACCGCTACGGCCCACCGGGGGACCGCGGCCCACAGTTTGGGAAGCACTGCCATAAAGGATTAGTTCACTTCAGAATTAAAATTTACTGATAATTTACTCACTCCCACATCATCCGAGATGCTCATGTTTTTCTTTCTTCGGTCGAAAAGAAATGAAGGTTTTTTATTAAAACGCTCCAGGATTTTTCTCCATATAGTGGACCTCAGTGGGGTTCCCAGTGAACGATTGGTCATTTTCTCAAAAAACAAAAAATCTATATACTTTTAAATCACTAATTCTCTTGTACTGCTCTGCGATTGCTCCATTTCCAAAGAGTACAGATATAGAAAGACTGTTCACTCCTATTAGTTATGAATGGGAGAAACTGCAACACACAATATGGCGGAATATGTCCAGGAACATGTCAAGTAAAAGAGCCCATCGCAGATTGATAAAGTCATTGCATCACTGCAGCTGCCGTTAGAAGCTCCGGTTCCCTTAGAAAACCTGAGACTCGCGCTTAGGACTGCACATGCGCATTGGCTCATCTAGCCTGGAGAGTAAGCTATTTTAACGCTATTTTAGCATATGAAACAACGCCTGACCCTTCCAACGTGATTACATAATGCGTGAAGTCGTGGACACCAGTGTAAGAAGAGCATTTGTGGTTAAAAAGTATATAATTTGTTTGTTTTTTAATAAAATTACCAATTGTTTTGCTTATTCATTGGCTGGGATCCTGTAGAGCCCTTTGAAGATCCACCCGTACCCCCATTGAAGTCCACTATATGGAGAAAAATCCTGGAATGTTTTCCTCAAAAACAAGAAAGAAAGAATTGAACATCTTGCATGACAAGGGGTGAGCAAATTATCAGGAAATTTTAATTCTGACATGAACTAATCCTTTAATGTTTTTTTTTTATTTTTGTTTTTATTTTAATGATTTTTTATATAATAATTTCTAATCTTTTTTAAGCGTTTCATTTGTCTATACTGTAGTGGATACCACGTATTTAGGGTTGCGATGTAGGTGTTGTATAGCTGCAGTAAAATAAATAACATACTAATATAAATTATGACCTCTCCCTTAGTAATGATGTAATATTACAAATTTTAAATGTAAAATATAAGCATTGAATACTGTCTTAGTTATTGTCTTAAAATTATTTTTCTTTATTTTTTGTGTATTTGTCTTACTATTATGCATATGTTTTGTTATTTTAAATGATCTTTAAAATACTCATAATGGAGCTGAATGGACAGTAATTTCTATTATAATAACCAATTAATAATATTGCGTGGTGTCTACAGTGAACATAAACTTCAACACATATATGGAAATAATTGCATGTAGGTTTTCATTTTTTGAAAATGGAGCCAGTGAGGTTCATTCTCTTGTGTTACGCAGCAACTTTGAGCTTCCCGAAGAGGTTTGTTCTCATGCCGAATTCAAGTTAGGTTGAGCTTCTGCTTATGTTCACTGATCACTGTTTAACATGTGAGTAAACAATGAATGAATGTGTAATGAAAATGAGTAAACTGTTCATCATAACAAGCGATCGATTCTCTTCAGACAATTTGTATTAAACTGCTCGATTCATATGGATTAGATTTCTGATCTCTTCATGAAGTTTTGAAGCATCAAAGTGTCAGTTACTAAGGCAGTCTATGGAAATCTGACAGATCTGAAAGATGTTCGTTTTTTCTTCCAAAGACGAACGAAAGTCTTAGGGGTGTGGAACGGGTGAGGGTGAGTAATTGTAACAGAATTCTCATTTTGGGTGGAACTATCCCTTTAATTGGTGAACATATCATATATATTTATAAAATGATCTGTCCACTTTAGCATTGCGCATGAATGCATCAGAAGGTTAAATCCAACGTTATTTATTGCTGGTAATATAGACTGTGTCTGCTTTCACTTTCATCCTGCTTGTAATGAGATGCATCCCAATTACAGTAGTAAACAAGGTGTCACAACAAGCACCACATAATGTAATGTTTTCATTAAAATATCATTTCTATCTAAATAATTATATTCAAGTTTAGGAAGCAGTTAGTCATTTGCCTAACAATTTCTTCCCAAGTGATTCGCGGTACACAGGTGCCTTCGTCAAGGTCACAGTAAAGGGTTAAATAGACCTTATTCAGAGCAGTGCCATGACAGGTATGAAAGTGAGGCTGTGAGAGCGATATACATCAAAGCCATCTGCAGTAAAAAGCCGTATGAAGCTCCTAGATCACTTATAATTTTCCACAGCTCATGATTTTGGAGTTTTTTGTCTGCTGAAATTTCTTGGAAATATATTTTTGCAGTGTTTCATCAGCAGAACAATCCAAAAACACATTAAAACAGTACAACCCACTGAAGAGATGCATGTCTATCCATCACAGCCTTGCTTTCACTCCCATTAAAAATGGGAAGATGGTGCTGCCTTGAACAAGGCCTATTTGGGTGGAATAGGGGTGGCTTCAAACTTACCAGTCTGTATCTTTAAAACTATAGGCCAAAATCTCCCCCAGTTTCCACTGTATCTTTTTATCCTTTTTGAAGGTGAGAAGCTTATAACACTTTACAGTACATCCAATTGGTGCTTTCACACTGCCTCAGACTACAGTCAATGACCTGATTTCACCTAACACAGGAACACTGTCTTTTCCTACTTGGATATTCAAGACAGACATGACTGAGAGATGGAGATGTGATGTAGTTGATAATGCTGAGCACAAAGTGATATTTTATCCACAGTTCAACAAGAAGTTGTAAGTTTCTCCCTTGAGCCTTCTGCAGAGCTGTAGCTTCCAGGTTCTTTCTTTACTACAATGAAGAGAGAGCATTTTTTTAATATATTTTTGGGTCTCGTTAGTAAAAGTAACGCTTATTGCAGCACTATTGTATCCTTTGGCCTGTGGATACACAAGTGTGACTGACAGAGACGTAAAGAGAAACAAGAAAAACAGCAAGAACAAGGAAGGTGATTCCTTTGATGTTCTCATATCGCCAACCCCCTTAAAGTCCCCACATTTTTTCATTCTTTTGCCCTTATCTAATTTCTTTTTTGTTCACACACAGGCAGAATGACAAAATTCCAGAGCAACTTAAAAAAAAGTTAACCGAAACTTCCCAGACATTCCTCCCACTCACCTCTACTAAAAAACTAATTTCAGATAACTTAATTACTAAATTAAAGCATGTTTTTACAAATTGGAATGTCCATTATTTTTACATTAACAATGTAATTAATGTTCTGTTTATTAAAAAACCAAGTCAATCTCATCAAGTTTGTGTTTTAAGCATTTTTACTTTTATTCAAAAATAACTAAAGGCAGTAACAATTTAAACAGTATGTTTTATTTGTGAATTGATGTTCAGCTCTTCTTTTTAAAAGTCAACTTATTTCAGGTCATCGGTCATGCTCAGTAAACACAGTCACAGACACGAAGATGTATCTTCAATTTCATTAAGCTGATTGCCCTCCCCCCGCAGTCATCATGTTTTCAGGTCTTTTCAAGTTTAATTTTGATGTGACATAAAGCCGTCACGCTCAGAACGTGCACGTAAACAAGAGGCATGACTTATCACACAAACCAATCATAACCAGTTTCCCTCATTCATTCTCAATTAAAAAACGTGTCACATAAACACTTTCTAATGTCACATTTTGTAATATTTGCATTGTTTTATTTTTGTAATATGGATTATTTTCTCATCCTACCCTGCCTCCCTTGCCTTCTCAGAGGTGTGTGTGTTGGGGGCATTTTCATGATTTACGAGGACACAAATTTGTATAATAACAGGGGTATTACACTGGTATTACGACATAAACATGTTTTATGAGGACATTTCATGAGTCCTCATATTTAAAATAGCTTTCAAAACATACTAAACAATGTTTTATTAAAAATGTAAAAATGCAGAATACTTTCTGTGATGGGTAGGTTTAGGGGTAAGGGGTAGTGTATAGGGGGACAGAATAAACAGTTCGTAAAAACCATTGCACCTACAAAAAGCAAAACAAACCTGTGTGTGTGTGTATGCATTTTTGTGATTTATGAGGACACAAATTTGTATAATGACATGGATATGGCATTGGTATTACAACTTAAACGTGAAATATAAGGACATTTCATGTGTCCTCATATTTCAAATAGCTTTAAAAACGTTCTAAACAATGTTTTATTAAAAATGTAAAAATGCAGAATGTTTTCTATGATGGGTGGGTTTAGGGGTAGAGTTAGTGTAGCGGGACCGAATATACAGTTTTTACAGTATAAAAACCAATACGCCTATGGAATGTCCTCACTTTGATAGCAAACAAATCTGTGTTTGTGTGTGTGTGTGTGTGTGTGTGTTTAAGGGTTCATTGTTCTGTAATGAAATGAATCCCTAAAGTGCTCTAGGTTGCATTTGTTATGTTGTCAAATACTTTCCTCCCACGTTTAACAGTCATGCATGCATGCACACATATACTTTACATTCCCCCATGAAGGCAGCTCATTGTTTCATAATCCCGGCCCTCCTTAACGGGACGTTAAAAAGCTGGGATTACACTGTGTCACGTTGTTCTGTTCTGTCTGCAGTAATTATGGCATTTTATGCACTTTTACAGAAGGATTAGCTTTCCTGTAGCATCAGTTTTAAAGAGTTTTACAGAGAATGGCAGCCTGCTTTACTACGACGTAGGTCACCAGAGCATGATTTGAGAAAGCATGAAAGAGAAACTAGGCATTTGATAAAACATGTATTGGTTAATTCATGGGGGTCTAATCTTTGTTTGTCAATCACAGGTTTTAGGTTGATTTTATTTGGCATCATTGCTCATTGACCTAAATAAAAGAGATTTTAGCAGTGTATTCAGTTTGCATGTGAAAGAAATGCAAATGATCCAGCAATTCACAAAGACTGAAAGCTCTAAGTAGAGGGCCTTTTGATGCTTTGATGGTTTGCAGAAAAATGTTTAATTTCTTACACGTGTTAACAATTACTGCCTTTCAACTGCAGCCTTGCTCAGAAGCCTCCTGATGGCCGTTGCTGTGCCTAATGACGTCTAGAGGGTCTCTGAAAACAGCTACTTTAAGAGACGTTTTGGAAACCCACCCCACTCAACACTGGTTATGAATATCTTATGGGCATATGATGGAGCAGTTGATGTGTTTCCTTCTTGAATATATCCAGCAGCAGGTCAGGTGTGCTTTAGAAAGATTCATGGCAACCGAGTGTGGTCAAAATGTCAAAGAATAAATAATCTCAGAAAACTATTTCTGAACTGGGTGAACTCCTCTGGATTGCATTATGTCCAGAACTAAATGTTATTGTTCTTCAAGAATAAAAGGAATGATTTCATTTTTTTTTTTTTCTGGGAAACATGCCCATAACAATTTATTTATATATAAATGTTCACACATTTCTTTATTTTTTATAGTTTTAACAAGATCGACAAACACATCTCTAAAAATATTATAATAAAAGCTTGGCTGCGGAACAGCATGTATAAATACAATTTCACTAGCTCTGTTATCCAAGAGTAAGAGAAAGAGTCGCCCCCACCACCTGCTCTCTGTTATTTACCAGGTTTTGGTTTAAACCTGCTTGTCTTTGAAACAGTCTCATGGGAGTAATTAAAATATTGTCTCATCCCGTGGAATGCTTTTAGAAGTTTCCATGGCTGACAGATGGTCCGTAGGTACCACAACAAGAGTTGCCTTTTGTCTTGGACGATTGAACATTTGAAACAAATGGCACCAAGCAATTGCCAAGAATTTACCAGTAATGAGATTGGGAGGGTGGGGTGTGGATTTCAGATTGCCAGAAAGCCATTTTATTAAGGGTAGAGACTAGGTAGTAATTAAAGAAGGATTTCACAAAGAACCCCTACAACCAAAACCTTCAAAAGCACCAGCTATAATTTGGACTGCAGCAGCTTTGGCAGATTTTCTGACTGCACCAAGAGCTCACCTTTAAGGTCTTCAACTAAGACACATGCCTAAGACACAGCAGCGTTATGCCTTTGGGGTTTTACACATTGAATGCCTAGAGGTATTTGCTTTAGGAAATTGTATAGCAGTACTGTATGTTCTTCGTGTTTTTAATTTTCTTCAAATAACCTAGAAATGTGCTTCATGTGGTAACATCAAATTTAACTGGTTATATGTAGGTCAAAAATGTTATTTAATTTGGCTTTATTTGCCAACAAAATTATGGGTTAGATCAAGTTGGAATAGATTCTAAAAGCAGCAATTTCATATTTTTTCAGTGTGGCCATGATTTTGCCTCTTCGCACTGAAAAAGTGAAAACAGACAGTTGTTGCCCTTAGGAGGTTTAAAATTATTTTCGTTATCATTTACTTTCACAACCAAGAGACTCTCAAAGTGTGGAGAGTGCCCCTGGTTTAGGCTTGGGGTTATTGCATGGGTATTCAGATTGAGTGGGTGAAATTAAATAATATATTTGACTTGAATTAAACCAGTTAATTTAGATGTTACCACATTTTTTTGGATAAAAAAAAAAAAAAAAAAACGGAATTGTGCATGAAAAATAGCAGCAGCAAAGGAAGCAATGCTGGGAATTGGAGTAAATGAAATATGAGAGAGTAGAGAATTGTAGCAAGTTTACATTACATTACAGTAAGAGCAGGACACATAGCATGTAATACAATGACTGGTTGCATAGAAGAGTTGAGCTTTCAGAAGATTTTCTATGTCTTATAATTACTCAAATCACAAATCAAATGTTTAAGTAGTTAAATAAAAAACAAGTTTGATTGTGAGAATCAAAAGATTTGTTTGCACAAAGTTATTCACGTTGATCTGCCGTTTCAGCACCATGGACAGTGGCATATGTATCATGTGGCGTACACTCAACAAAACAGATATTTGTGAATATGAAGCCTGAGTACTGCACTTGAGAAAAGGGTATACTGCATGGTTATGGTTCTTGTTTAGCATTTTTAACTATTTGTACACTCAACATTCTTTACAAAGCTTTGTAGGACACATTCACTTAAAGGCATAGTTCATCGTAGCTCATCACTTACTCATCCTCTTGTCATTCCAAACCTGTATGAGTTTCTTTATACTGCAGAACACAAAAGAATATATATTTTGAAGAGTGTTTTTAAGTAGATAAAAAAGAAAGTCATACATGTTTGGAACAGGTTCAGTAAACTATCCCAATTTATAGTATACACAACTACCATTCAAAACTTTTGGGTCAGCATGAATGCATTTAATTGATGGACGTGCTGCTGACTTATACATTGCTACAAAATAATTAAATGCTGCGCTTTTGAACTTTCTATTAATCAATGAATCCTGGGGAAATAAATATCACAGTTTCCACAAAAGTTTTAAGCAGCCCAACTGTTTTTAACATTAGAAAGAAGAAGATATCTTTCTAGAGCACCAAATCAAAAGATCATGTGACACTGAAGACTGGAGTTATGGCTGCTTAAAATTCAACTTTAAGAAATAAATTATATTTTTTATAATATATTTAAATCATTAATTTTAAAAATAGTATTTGGCAATATTACTATTTTTGCTAGGGATGTAACGATTCACTCATTTTCTCGATGCATTGATTACAAATCCTGACCATGCAAATACATTGATCGATTTATTGTGAATTGTCTCGAATCAAATCGTTCTGAATTTGCAAAAATCATCCTTGAATCAAATTGAAAACATATAAATCATGAATCAAACAAACCCAAAGAGGCACAGAAGTAGTTTTTACTGTTTACTATTTTTAATTGATTAAATTCAACCTTGGTGAGCATAAGAGACTTCTTTCAAAAACATTAAAAAAATCTTTCTGACCTCAAACTTTTGAACGGTAGTTTTATATATATATATATATATATACTCTATAGACACTGTAATTCATGCATCCTGTCAGTTTTTGCATTCATAGTATCTGTTATACACTATAGGGATTACCAGTTCAGTAAAAAAAAAAAAAAAAAACATGATCAAAAAGATTCAGGTTTAATTACATTTTTAGCTCTCAACATTTTGCCCTCGACTGAGTCGTTTAACCCTCATTTGCCCCAGAGGTACTGCATGACCGCTCAAGTATCCTCTCTTTGGGAAGGACCACAGCTGAATACAAGAACTGCCAAATCCCTGAAAGAAGGTGGCAATGACTCGAATTGTTGTGGAATTACATTAAATATAGCAACAGATATGAAACTAACAGTAACCCAGTTATCAAGGTTTTGCTTTCAATCTCAAAGCATAGGATGCCCCGAAGGCCTTGCTTTGCATGTTTAACTGCTCTGCACAATGCTTATGATGACTGCTGCACAGCTGGGGTTTGATTTAGACGGAGAGGTGCTATGCATCATATTGTAACATAATGCCACAGTGACTCACACTGCTAGTCTGGTTGAAGAGATACAGAGAGACAGCAATTGTAAATGATATCCTTACAAATAGGCCCCTGCTGCAGTAAACATTTGGTGTCCTGTCCATTAAAGGAACCGGTTTCTTTTTAGCTCAAGTATCTCAGATAATGAGTCAAGATTGGGCCTTAGAGCAAGTAAACCGGGCTGTATCTGTATCTACGAAGGCTGTGCGAGCGATACGGCAGTTATCTGCAGGAGGTCTGTGATGAATCAGAGCCGCTCTATGTGTGCAGTGCGGAAGGCATTTCCGACATTCATTCTGCGTGCAACAAGAACAGCCTCAGTCTAGCTGCTGGAACATGCCCACTTCACAATCCATTAAATCACCCCAGCCCCTTCTGAGGAAATGGCAAATGAGAAAAGTACAAAAAAAGGAGAAATATGATTACTTTGGCTGGTGACAGACAACTCTGACTGACAAATGGCCTCTCAAAGTGAAGGTAGATTGGTTACTTATTGATTGGCATTTACAGAGCAATGCAGGAAACTGGTAAGAATAATAAATGAAAACAAGATAGCAGACGGACGATAACAGATGAGTGTTTGAACGAGAGAGAAGGATAATGTGGTGCAACTGTCCCTCTTGTTAAAAGCTCAGCTTGTTTCGTTATTAGGGCTGCAGCGGTATACCATAACACATACGATTATCAAATCATGTACATTTGCTTGTCTTTGGTATTGGGGAACAAAATAAACCAGATGTAGAATCGCGCCATCTTTCCACTTCACTGCTTAAACTTGCAGCTTGTTTGAATCTTCAGATATGAAGTACTGCATGCTAGCTAGCACTTGATCACTGAAAAGTCTAAAATTTTTGTCTTTGTAGTGTATACTCAGTATGAGTAGGAGACATGACTATGACTATGGGCTATTTTTTTCCAATGTGAACTGACTTTTTAAACATTTGTAGACTTCAGATTTACTAAACAGGGCAAATTAGCATGAGCACAATTCCAAAAAAGCGCCGATGGGAGTGGAAAGTTCTGCGCGTGATCTACTGATGACGTGCAAATTAAAGAACACAGGCGCAGTCGGATCATTTCCATAATAACTTATGCAATCTACCAAGAGCAGTGCAAATTGGCATCTGTTTTAAGATCTGGTTCATGCTTTTTTTTTTAATGCAGTAAATAATGGCGCAAACACCTTAGTAAATCACCTTCCATGATTCATTGAAATACTCTCCTCTCATAAATTTGCATGTGGGAACTAAATACAAAATTACCACTAAAATAACTGTGTCCACGTAATTTTTTTTTTACTACATGTCTTTAGTAAATCCTGACAGTAGTTTTTAATGCCAAAAGAGGGTTTGTGTTGGCGCAATCTGGCCCTTATTCTACTACTACTACTGATAAGAAGAAGAAGAATAGATTACTTAAATGTCTAAACTTTTTCTGTTTCAGAACAGTCATTTTGTTTGTGAATTGGACATCACGAGTGGTGTTATTTTCTTGTTGTTGCTGCAGAAAACACAAGCACTCTAACAACTGACAACCTCACATGTGAAAGCAAACAAAGCTTTTCTGACTATCATGTTATGTTATAAATTACCGTTGCACATGTTTGTTTGTTCATTTGACCATTTTAATCATGGTCAATTTAATGATATTGTATTGGTCAATGTTGTTAGCATGTTGCTATGTTTTATGTTTTATGTTCTTGATATGACCGTTCTACACTGTTGTTTTGATTAAACACACAATTTACTGTCCTTGACACGTGTTGGCTTGTTGTGCGATTTATGCTTATTCAGACTTTCAGTAATGATTTTAAAAGCTTTGAAAGCCTGTATTGAAGTTCAAAGTGATGTTTGTGTGCAAATGTATATTTCAGACACGAGAAATGGTGATCAGTTATTATGTCTACTGTACAGTGTATGCAGCCAGAGATAGAAGCATGCTCTTACATATTATTTTCTGAGCCATTATCTAAAGGCACTGCCTGCCATTTGCTGAGCAGCAGAGAAAAAACATGAGCATGTTGAGCTATTCATTACCAAAATTGATTTATTTACGTCCCTAGAGGAATCTTGTGGCCTGCTCTTCTCCATATAGATCTGATCTGGGGGACTGAGATAGCAGCTACATAAATATTGAACAGAATATTAATGCGTTCATTACTGGACTACTCAGTATTGGGGTTTTAGGAGTTTAGATGGAAGGCTGGCCCTTTCAGAGCCATCAGCCGACCCTCAAAGACATTCGGGTCATAAAACGATGAGGGGCGCAGCTGCCAGACAGAGAAAAACAGCATGTTCATATTGCTGACAGTGACTTATGTGTCATTGGCTGAAAAGTACTGCTGACTAATAAATTTTGATGATATTAAAGACCCAATAAAATCTAAATTTCGTTTTTATGGCTTTTAGTCCACATCTGTTTTCTTTAAAGTCATCCATTTTCTGGAAGGAACAGAAAACTGATTTAGAAGCATAATTTTCATTCATTCATTCATTCATTCATTCATTCATTCATTCATTCATGTGCTTTGATTTTTTTAAAAAATGAATTAAATTCTTAATGATATTGTCACAGTTGTTAAGGAAAACAGAACAGAATATCAAAACAAGAGTCGTCCAAGGAGGTGCACGATAAGATGATGGATGGTCAGGGAAAAGAAAAGAGTCAAGCACACCATGGCAGAGGACGACAGAGGTGAGGGCCCCTGGGGCCCGACTGATGGAGGTGGAGCCAGAATGTGTCGATACCCATGAGAGGCAGAGAGGATGACGGACCAGGGCAACATTGACTGTCCAGAATCCCAATGTGGAACCAGGGTGAAGATGGATCAAGGCGAAGCCGGAGAGTTGGTGGAGCAAAGGGAGTGTAGATCCACGGCAGAGCACAGGGGCTGACAGGCTGAGGAGGAGTCATAGGCCCGGAGGTCCGAGGTAAATAATTCTTGTTAAACTCAATTGAGGGTCGGTTATTCTGTCATGATTGTGTAGTAACCAGCAACACGCATGACAAAGGAATACTGTTTAAAAAGACTTTAATAATAAACTCAAGAATACAAGAGATGGCTTGGAGCACACAGTAGAAAAATAGACAATAAATAAAGATAACCTACAGAGGACTGAACTGAACAGGGAGTAAATCTGCAAGAGATAACAAGGTAACTAAATGAGATACAGGTGATCATTATAAGTAACAATAGAAACAAACTGAAACTAAACAGAGAAGGGAAACAGGAACTAAAGGAAACGGAACAGAATATCAAAATATCAGATATTATAGATATGATATTATATTATATTGTATATCTATTGTCTATCTATTCATAGTTCTGTTTATCGTTCTACAGCTCTATCTCTGATTTTTGCATGTATGTAAAAATAAGGTTTTAGTAAATACAATCATGTTTTCCGTCATCCGTCCATCATTTATATATATAAAAGAATCTGCTGGTGCCACAAGAAAAAATACTCAAGATACGTTCTCTGAAAACAAACCTTAATATCTTGTAGATTTGCCTATTAGATAGATTTGTCTTGTGTCGTAAGCTAAAATAAAATAATTTATCACAGAATAATCTATGACCTTAGGAAATTTCTTATATTTCACTTTCAAACATGAAGGCCTTCCCACATACGCAACTTAAACTCCAGTTTGCATTTGAAAATATATTTTCCCAATTCAAAAGTAGCATCAAAGATCAAAAGAAATCATTCCCACATTTAAATTTATGGCTTTGGCAGTCAGAACAGTTCCCCTGTGTAGATGTTACAGCAGCGTCTGTACCTGACACCTGAAAAGTGCTGTCATATTAGATAAAGACTAAAGCATTGTAGCTGCATAACACTGAACTGATACTGACAGGCTAAAGTGAGTTTTTGTTCAGAAAAACTCTACTGAGTGTCAGGAAAAGAGGACAGCAGTTTCAGACAGGAGGGAGGGAGGAAGAGAGATAAAGGCCTTGGCAATTATCCTGAATTCAAATCTGTAATTAATGTTAGTTTATCTTCCTTTCAGTTTAGTGGGAAGGTAGCGAAAGACAGATTGTAGATCTCCTGCGTTAATTGTAATCTCGGCTGAATTTTGCCTTGTGAAAAACACTAAGGCACAGGAAAATCAATGCCGTTTGATTGTTCTCTATGATTCAAGAGCCCACTTGATAAAACATGTGGTGAAGGCAACTTCAGGCATTGTATTTCTGATTTTCCTCATGGGACGGGGCGGTTTTGGGCCAAACCTGGCAATTCATCAAGTTCTTCAAAGGAGAGGTTGTTGTTGTTGATTGAACTCTTAATTCAAAATGACAGAGAAAAATAATGTCATTCAGGTTGATCTATGATTTGGATGAAATGTAGTGATCTCTTGTGAGTAGGGTACTATTGGAAACCACTACAATAACTTCATGTTACAAAATCAAGTGGTCCTTTTTTTTCTTTACAAGGCCTAAGTGAGATTGATGTTAAGTCTTTTTGTAGATCTTTGTGGTTTCAGAATTTTGGTTAGAATTTACAGATTTACAGACATTTAGTAGCTAAATACAGAACTATGTAGGAGCTTCACTCAAAATACAAAGGATTTCTGTCATGTGAATTCATTAAAAGGGATTATATGAAGGTACTCTATTCATGACTTAGTTTTATTATTATTCTTGACCTTGTTTGGTATTGATTAGTATCATGTGACTTGATGATGTCATTACTTGCCTCTTTGTAGCTGAAGGTCCTTCCATAGATGAGTTTTGCCTGATGAAACGAAGACAGAAGTGATCGAAACTTTACTTAACACTACCATTCAAGAGTTTGAGGTTGGTAAAAATATTATTGTTTTTAAAAAACAATGCTTAAATAATCAAAAAATTGTATGCTCACCAAGGCTGCATTTATTTAAATAAACAAATATACAGAAAAAACATTAATGTTGTGAAATATTACTTCCATTTTTATTTTATTTTAATAAACTTTAAAGTTTTATGCATTCTTGTGATGTCAAAGGTGAATTTCTACATCATGCTCACAGAGTCACATGATTCTTCAGAAATAACTTGAATATGCAGATTTAGTGCTCAAGAAACATTTGAAAACGGTTGCTTTAAGTTTATTTTGAAACTGTGATACATTTTTTCAGGAATCTTTGATGAGCAGAAAGTTTTACTTTTGATCAAATTAATGCTGATTTTTATTAATTTATTTTAGCCTGAAAGCATTTGCTTCTTCAGAGCCATGACTTTTAGTGCGCAACAACACAAAATACACAGTATTTGCATGCAGAGGAAATATGAAATGTTGCTGGATAAGCATGTGGTTTTAACAGGTACAATCTGCAGGTATCCTTGTTATGAATACATTATGAGGGGGGTCAACCCAGTCTAGGGCCAGACAGATAATTCTCTCTCTCTCTTTCCTTGTTTCTCTCTCTTTCTCTTTGTCTCTGCCACCGTTGAGAGAAAATTCTGCTGACTGCAAACCTTTCCCTCAGAGAAAAATGGGGATCCAAAAACAATAGCACAAAATACAATTTGCATCTGCGCCCCTGAGCCGGTGGGATTTAGTGTTCGCTCACGAAACTTGTGCAATCCAACCTTATTTAAACAACAGCCATAGTCTTAATACTGCACATTTCACTCATCTCAGTCTATATGAGTCTGGAGGATTTTGATTTGTAGCACATAAATAACATAACAGTGTTATTGTGATTGTGCTGTGATTATTCACTACTGTTATGATACATCATCTGGGCTCCACCTATGAATTTCACCTCAAATTCAGAATAAATCAGAATATGTGTATGTATATATATATATTTTAGAATAAAATAATATATTTTTTCTAATTTCATTTTATTACATTCATTTAAAAAATGTTGTACATTTTTATATAATTTATTATTTTTTTATTATATTTAGTTTTAAGTTGAATAATATATATATATATATATATATATATATATATATATATATATATTATATATATATATATATATATATATATATATATATAATTTTTATTTATTTTATTTCAGATAATAATATTATTATTTATTTTATTTAATTAAAAATAATATAATATAATAAATTATTTATTAATGCATATAATTAGATTATATATGTTGTGTGTGCCTGTGTGTGTGTGTGTGTGTGTTTGTTTACACATATGGGCACCGAAACACATAAAGTTGCATTCCAATAATGAAAATAGGTGAAATTAATGTCACAATTCAAAAACTTTTACTTTTATAAAATAATTTATAAACATTTATAGAATTTTTATTATTTATTTAAACATTTTTCCTTTGATTTTTGGAGTGACTTTTGACCTGAACATGTTTTTATAAAATTCATTCATATCTTCCATTGAAATAAGAGCAAGTTGGACATCCCATCATGTTCCTGCTGGCTGCAGAGACAGACTGTTGGGATCAGTGAGTTAATCAGTGATGTGGACACTATATTAAGTCAAAAGTGTCTTTCTTGGACATGAAATGTGAAGGCTATGAAATGAAAGGCAGCATATATCGCCCCATTGACCATGCCAAAATGACATGAGAGTGAAATTTTATGTCATTGCCTAATGAATTCTTTACCGTAATGAAACAGCCTAGCGGTCAGGTGTGCCCGCTAACTCCGTCCTGCTGTGAGACGTCTCTCAAGGGGACAGATGGTGTGAGTCTCCAGACTTTTACATTGATCCGTAGGTCTAACGAGGATTCTTTAAAACAATGGAGCACCATCTGGGAGCAGTAAGGGGGACTTGTTAGCTGGCTAAGGACCCTGTACTGTGTCATCCTGCCTCCCGTCAATGAAGTTAATGACCACACACAGTGTGTCTGAGAAACACCACCATGTTTTTTATTAGATTTTGCTAAGGCAGCCACAGGGGCTCTGACTGAAGCTGTTTTGTGTCCTCCACGGATTGAAGGTTTGATTGTCTATCAAAAGAGATCTTTGATGTGAAAAATAATCACACTGCGGCCTTAGATGATCTCTTTCCTCGCTGATCTATTCATAGAAAGTTTATATGGCGTGGTCATAAAAAGCAGATAATCGTAATTAGATAAAGGCTGCAATTTTATTTATTTATTATTGGTGTGTTGGCTTTTAAATTGTGGATCAATGCTGAGCCAAGCACCTCTCAGAGGTTACGCAGTACTTTATTGAAAATTAAATGAGGAAAATGGCAAAGAAACGGATGACCTACTTCTTTTGGTAATTCAGGATGCGCTGAATGGCTCCAGTTATCAGTTTAGAAAAGAGAAGAGGAAAAAAAGGGGGGGAGGGATCTTAATTGAAATGCTGTTGTGTGCCATTCATTTGTATGGGGGAGTATGAATAGCTGTCATTGAGTCAGACGGAGAGAGTTAAAGCAAGATAACAAAAAAAAAAGAGTGAGACAGCCAAGGAAGTGTGGATGTTAACAGGTCCTTGAAGTGAGGTGACGCAGACTAAAAACTCTCCTTCTGAATCCATCAGAGGATGACTCAAAACTGGGCACCACCCTCAGAAAATGACATTTTTCTCTTCAGTGAGCAACAGATTGAACATATCATGTCACATAATGTGACTCATTTACTTTTGCATTTAAACAGCAGGGACTTATCTACAACATAAATACAGAAAATCACAATTGTATAATGTTTGTAAGTTTGAATGTAAGTTTTTATGAAGTGATACTTCAAGGGATTTCTGGTCACTCTGTGTTTGGCCATATATTTGTCTACAATTTAATTAGTAAAATCTGCATTAGGGTGATTGGATTAATGCAAACATATCAACACCAGTTGCAGGGCTGTCAGATCGAAATATTTTAAATATTAGGTTGTTTCACCCTCACATGGAGCTTGTTTTGATCATTTTCAGCTCGACTTGAATGAAGTCCTTATCTAAAACAACTTTTTTTTTTTTTTTTTTTTTGCTGTGCACCAGAAAAACCTGGATGTGTTGCTTGCCACTGAAGGTATGTCATTTTTATCAAGACTGCAAAACTGAATATAAAGGATGAAGCAGAGAAATGGAACAACTGATAAGAGAGAAAGGGGTGTTTTTTTTATGGTTAAGGATTAAGGGTTTTGATAGATGAGCGGGAATGGCAGGATACAAACCTACATATCCTGTGTGAGCATCACAGCTCAGTGTTTCTGAAGCACATTTGATAATTTGACTACTTATTTAGAGTTTAGAAATAGAAATTGAGTATTGAGTATAGAAATATGCCTACAGTTTCTGTGCTAGAATGAAAGAAAGGCACAAACACATACTGTTTCTGCTTTCCAGACAAACTCTGCCTGTGATTACAGTTTTCAAACACCGTGTACATTCACTGCATTTTAGCATATTGTGTGGAAAACACTCTCTTAGGGCAATTTCAAGGCCAGCACTTGATGATTGGCCCACAAAGGCTATTTGAGTGCACACAGGAAGTGGTTTGTGGCTGATCAGACTTTGCCAGTTTTCAACCATCTTTGTTCCATGTTGGTATATGAAAATGAACAGTGTGTACTCTCTCTTTCTCTGGTTGACACAAAACGCATCATTATTCCCATCCATGGCTGAAATGACGTGATGATTAGTCAGATTATTTGAATGTTTCTCCTCCCAAATGTTTTTAATAAAACATTTATTTCACAGTATGTAAATCTTTCCACCTAGCACAGTTCTACTAAAAGTTTTACACGTAAGAGTTATAATTAAGAAACATGCATGAATGAGAAAATTAAGAGTGGCCGTGCTTGATGTTTAGAGTCATTAGAGTTATTAAGTGCAATAAGCTGTAGAAAACAACTCAAATGTGGTTGGTGCTTGCGCTGACTGACACACACCAAAGAAAGACGCCTCTCTGAGACAGCATTAGATCGAGTCTTATTGCACTTGAAAGGTCAGATAGATGTCGGTTTTGTATCAAATTAACGTATATTGGAGCAGTGAATCAGTGCATTCGGTCTTAAAGGGACAGCAGCCTAATATCCTGCTGTCTGTCTCATTGATGTTAGTCAAACAACAAAAGACAAAGAGAAAACCACTGACTGCTCTTGACTGAATCACTTGAGTCGTTAATATGAATCAGTTCATAACTGATTTATTTAGTGAAAACTATGCAGTGTTTTAGTTATATTTTTGATTATTTGAAGTATTTCTTTTAAAGAAACATTCACTGTAGCTGAAAAATGTCAACTTTATTTAATTCGTATCTTTGCTCTATTTTATTCTGTTCTACTGTTTGTTATTTGCTTCTTTGTTCTTATTTTTAATAACAGAAGTAAAATAAAAGTAGCTATGTTGTCATCGTTGAATAAAATTTCTCATATATAATAAGATTTTGGTCATATCGTCCAGCCCTAGGTCAAAAGTGCTTTATGGGTGGTAAAGTTTTTGGCAAGAAAGAATGCCACAGCCTATTTCTACTTCATAGACAAGTTTTATTAAATGGCCGCCTTGCCAACAGTGAATTGCCCTTTAACTTCTGCTTTATTGTGTTTGAGACACCATTAACAATTAAGATAGAAAAACAAATGATCAGAATGCTATTGCATGTACAACATATATAGTTTTTATGGACTTTGGGATCTCTAAGGTATGTATAATTACACCTATAATTGTTTAGATTTCTATTTAGCTTTAACTAGCTTTATTTAAATCAACAAAAAAAGATGGTTGATAGTTTTAGTTAGGGATCCACCAATACGTGCTGACTGTTGTGACCGAACATGGCAGGCTGTTTGAATGCTGAATGTCACAGCAGAACTTCATTTTAACAATGTTAATATCTGTTAAGTTATAAAATGACTTCCAACGACTTGAAATTGCAGATGTACCGCCTAGCCTTGTACACACAAATAAATATTCACAACTCAGATGCCCATAGGACTAGCACTGGCCAAAAACAATATTATAAATGCTTTTTCAAAGCTCAATAAACTATAGAGCTGCTTCTTATTTTCCCTCTCCTGTAGGAATTTCAGACTCAACAATATAGATTTTTTTCTGTAGCACCTAATATATCCAAACGCCAATACACAACCCAGCACACACACAGAGAGACCACCTGAAAGAAATGATCAGACAATCTTCTTCAATCTTGTACAGTGCGATGAAAGAGCAGACAGATTGATAAACAGCAGAAGAGGCAATAGATCGGTGGTGACTTTGCGGGGGAAATTGTGAAGAACTTCCCAGCGTTCCAAGATTGTCCGTCACAGCGCAGGCTGAGTTGGCGATAATGGAGAAAATGTGTTTGACATTGTTCAACACGACAGAGCAATCACTTCAGATGGCACTTGATTCCGCTATTCCTCGCTGCACCCGCACCTTTTTCCTGTAGCGCGCGACATGTTTGCTTTTGCAGGGGCTGTGGAGCTCACGCTTGGGACACACTGTCATGATGTCATACTTCCCAAATAAAGCACCAAAGGAAAGCCCTATAGACCGACGACTTTTACTCGTTACTCTTTAGGATGTCATTTGTCTTTGTGCTTTGCTCGTGATGTAAGGACAGAGTTCAGCACAAATTGAGCTGATTAACAAGCGCAGGCTGAATTTGTGCTCTGCTTATTTCCCCAAAGTATAGATATGAAAATAATGATGACTGTGCACTATTTGTGTGCATTTGTTCTGATTTATTTGTGGGGTTTAAAAGTCTACATTGACAATCTGCAAACAATTAAAAATTTTTTTGTTTTAAAATGTAACATTTAACACACTCTTATTTTAATAATCTGTTCCATTTCCTTTAGTTCTTGTTTCCCTGCTCTGTTTAGTTTCAGTTACTAGAGATTGTCTTATTATTAGGAGAAATGATGATCTCATAACGGCTAACTTAGATCACATGTGCCTTGACAACTAATCATATTACAGCCTTGATATCATTGAATTTCGTTCATAATTGTGCGACTGTCAGTCACTGTTGGCGGATACCATAGAATGCTGTAAACTAAATCATATCTGTCATGCAAAAAAAAAAAACAGCATCACTCTTTCATTTCAGCTTGATCGAAATTTAGTTTAAGAGTAAACATATTGAAGATTAGCCAATGGGCTGTCGATTATTTAAATCATAAGCTATTTCCTCACAAAAGTTTATTCAGTTATTTAAAAAAAACGGTCTCTTGTCTGCTTCCACCGCAGCGTTGCAGGCTTGTCTTCAAGTGGCTTTGTTGGTTTCATTGGTTAAGGATTATGTTCTCGTTTATTTCTACAGTTATATCTGTTTCACCTCTCTAGTTTGCTTTCCTTTGTTCTTACCCTGTATTTATATCCCTATGTTTTAGTTGTTCTTTGTCAGTTCTTGTTTATGGATTATGTTGCTTTTGCGATTACTCCTACATTTCAGTTCTGTTATGGATTCTAAATAAACTAAAGACTGTTGTTATTCCAGTGTCTCATTCACACTACAAAACAACCCGTGACATGTATGCTGTAGGAGTATTCTTTAAAATTGAGTCAATAACCCTAGAGTTCTATAGAGAAACTAGGAGTTTGTGCAGCTTGAGTGCTGCTGTCATTAAAGCAAAACTGGGAATACTGAGAAGTTCTGAAATTAATTTAAATTTTTCTCTCAAATTGTTATGCTGATAATATAATTGGTAATGAAAAAACGGTATTAAATTAGAAATTAAATAAGCTTTTTCACAAGACTTTTAAACTCCACTGTATATGTGCGCCAATTGAATTGCATATGTGTGTGTGTGTGTGTGTTGTGTGTGTGTGTGTGTGTTTGGATAGACAAGCTCGTTTATCAAAGCCAAAGTTTTTGTCACTGTCAAACAAAAGTAAGAAAAGAACAGGGTTTTTTTCCCTCCATATGGGTGTGCTCTGCCCTCTCGCTGAGGGAATGGCGCAGCTCTGTTAGTTCTAGGGCTCCCCTGCTGCGTGTGTTCCCTCCCAAGGTTTTTTCCCCCTTCTCTGTATCTTTGTATTTTCACATCAAGGTTCTTCCAGACTTCTGAGAGAAAGAAATTCAAGTATAAAACGTAGCTCAATATGCATGCCCATCAATTTGTATGACACACTTTTTTGTCAAATTTTAATAAGAATTAGCAGTATTTCAGACTTTTTGATGCTCTACAAAATAGATGTTACAGCAAATTTGTCCATCTTGATGTTTTGTTGTAATATGACAGATGAGAATAGAGTTTTTAGTCTTAAACGTTAAATATCTTGTCTATACATCATATACTCCATTTCATACACTATAAAATTTTATATGCAGTTACACACACACACACATGCATATATATATATATATATATATATATATATATATATATGTGCATATGTGTGTGTGTGTAACTGCATATAAAATTATATATATATATATATATATATATATATATATATATATATATATATATATGTGTATATGCGATTAATCGTAATTAATTGATTTGACAGCCTAGTCACTCAATGTTGAAACTAACTGCAAAATAATACCAAAATCTCTTATAAAATGTAGACGGTTTTTCATAATTATTATTTGTCTTGTGTATGGTGGAGTCCAATTAATGCCATTCACCATTAAAACAGGGAAAATAGTGATAAAGTCACGTATTTCCCACAGATGTGATATTAATAGCTGTCTGTGCGCCTTCGCTGTTGCAGGGAGTTCTGGGTAATGAATGGCAACTCTGCTGGGGGATTTACTGGAACAGATCCAGTAAAAGAATCTCAGACCGGACACCTGCTCAAACATCTGTGAGCAGTGACCTCTGTAGCTCACCTTTACTCTATCAAAACAGACAAAACCAAGCCAACTCACACACAAAACCGCTCGTCTGCATGAGTGCGTATAGAGACACGTACACAAACAGACTTGATCACATTTGCACAAGCATGCAAGTGCAATGTATTTTTGGGGTAGGAATGATTCGCTGCACATTTGGTTTAAAAAAAATGAATTGCAGCGAGCATTTCTATTGCAGAGGAAACATCCAGTTTTTCCATCAGAGCTCTATCTGTGCAGCAGACTTGCGTCAGGCATCTTTAAATGTTGTGTCGCCACTTACGCCACACTGCACTTCACATTTGGTTTTTCCTCAATCTGTGAAAGAGAGAGGATGATTTCTGTGTTCATAGTGGATAGAGAAGTGAATGGATTCTGTGTACTGAATACAGATGAGAAGTGGTTTCATCTATAGAGCGGATGAGAGAACCACTGTGGCCCCTTCATCTTCATCTTTTACAGACTAGTTCTTGGACGTGCAACAACTCAACAGTTACAGGAGCTTGTTTTACAAATGGTTTTTCTTTTTTGTTGTCTTTTCTACAGTGGAGAGATTTTAACTACACACAAATGGTCTCTAGGATGTTTGTTTGGTGCAGCTGTACCATAAAAGTTTTAAAAGAGCAATTTTGCTCCGATTGCCTTCCTATCAAGGAAAGTTTTTTGTTCCATTTGAGATGCAGGGAATCACTCCCTCTCAATTATGTCACGGTGAAATTAGTAGTTTAAAATATACATAACTAATTCACCCATGCTAACAAGCTGAACCTTTCATCCAATGCATGATACATGATTTATGTTTTATGAGTTGTTTTTGACTTGGTTTCCAGTAAAAATATCTAAAAGGTCTAACGTAAACCAAAATGCACTCATTTTAATAAGATACCTTCTGTAATATCTTATAATGAATTTATTTGATTGTAAGGCCTTTTGGATATTTTAACTGGAAAACAAAAGGAAAAAAGGACATTAAGTCTCACACACACCACAGCTATAACAATAATGACAGAGAAATGATATCGATAACATTTTTTTCCCAGCTAATAAACGATAAAACATCGACAATCGATCACAATCCACCTGATTTTAAAGAGCTTGAGTATTTAAAGCGGCAGAACTGCAGCGCTCTTTTGAAATAAACAGAAGGTTGTCGATGTTGGTGTAGGCGATGATATAATTCTCATTAGGGGCTTTCTCACTAGAGGAATGTTTTCACATAACTATTAGAGGAAGGACCCGTTTTTTGGCGTGTTTGAACTGGGAACGTTTGAACTAGTATGAAGAGATGATCGGTTCACGAGTTGCTTGAAGGAGCTACAGCGATCTGTCACGACACATTAAAGAGACACTATACGCTATTTATTGTTTAAACTTCTTAAAAAACTTATGTTATATTAAATATGAAACAGTTTCCTCTTTGCTCTGGGCTGTATTTTCAACTGTGAGAACATGATGTTACTAAAGGGGACGGGTCTTTGCGAAGGGTCAATTGACTATATGCATGGAGCGTTCCTCAATAATATAAGCCAGCTGGAAATGTCACTTGCTGGTGTGTTGAGCATCAATAGTGTAATACTTATTTATAATCACAATATAGTCACTTAAATAGTCAGGCCTAGCGTTAATTTAGTGATTCAAACGTGAGACAACATTAAAAAAAAATAAAGGCGTAACCTATCTCAGTGTTCTTTCGTGTGAAAAAAAAGAGTCAAAATTAAATATTTATTGTGCACTTTAGTTGAATAATGTGAATGAGTTTTCACAAGTGTGCCAAAATTGTTGAGCTTCATGCGCTGAACTGATGTGTAATTCTTTCTGTGTAATTCATTCACAAGAAAAGTTATTGTTTTTCATGAGATTTTGTGAGTACTTCATACTTCACATTAACAAAATGTATTTTAAAATCTAGTTATTTTATGATGTTTAATTCTTATAAAAAAGCGAAACTAAGTGGAAAAACTATTACAGGAAATGGCTGACAAATGCGCAAATAAATGCCACTCTGCCGCCATCTGCCGGTTATAGTGGTAATTAAGGTCTTTTTTATCTTAAAATAGGTGTTTTCTATCAAATGTTGGATTTCTTACATTTTGAATCGTTCAGTTTTACAAATGGGGACAAATAATGTTTTTGTTTGTCATCGCATTAAAAATAACATTTGAAGTGAAAAAAATGTGTATGCCATGTCTAATTACAGACACGGCATTTCTTAAACGTTCCCGATCTGCGATCAATCAAACTGGTTCATTGGCAAATTAGGTAAATGTGATAATTGCATTAAAATATGAATACAACATTTAAAAGTCAACCACTGATGGTTTTGTGTCGACATACAGCGAGTACAGAATGATCAGCCAACAGTTCACCGGAAATGCCCAAGCTGGTTTATCGACAACCAGGAAGAAACCCTGCATTTAGTCAATAGGAACTACCTGTTGAGTAGAGTAAGTGTACGTTGGTTGTCCAAAAGCCTGCCATACGAAACACCAGCAGCCAGCAAGTGGCACTGTTGAAATTCTCTCTGTTTAGAAAGGTTTTAACAATTTATCACAAAAAGAACAATCAATAAAAAGCCAGTAGTTGTATGTCATGCACCCGCCTTAGGTCTCTGGTTTCGCTGACTGTTCCTGCTGGGAAAAGCCTGACTATGTGCCGTCACAGAGTGGCATTAACCAGCTTTCTGTTCTTCCCTTCGTCTCACTCATTTCTCATTGACGAGAGGGAATGGGCCTCGGGGTTTTAGCCTCTGATGAGAAATTGCCCTCGTCCCCTGGGCACCTGAACAAGCCGTGGCCCTCTCCTACCCAACATCCCCCTATGTCTCCCCAAATATGCCTTCGCTTTCATCATCCACGGAAAACAAATAGCCACGGCCAAACCTGGGACGATCATTTATTTGGCTAATTTTTTTTTTCAGCGACCTTACAGAACAGGACATTTTATTTGTACCTGCGTTGATAGATGTGCTGGCAGTTTTCTGATTACGACGCAATTCGATCAGGCTTCTGTGAAAATAATAAGAATAAATGTCCGACTGTAAACCTTCAGGTACAGACACAAAATCATTTTAGAAATTGGAGTTACTGTGAAGAGAGTTTCAAATATGAAAGACTCTTTTTTTTAAACAGTTATTTTATTTTTATTGATTTTATGTTGTCCTCATCATTGTGTTAGCACATTACAAGCTTCTGTTATAGTCCTGATGTCTTTAGAAATATAATTTAAAGGGGTCATCATCACATCTCGACGAATCCAATTTTACTCGCTAATTTGATATAAAAGAGTTCATTGTACAATGAAAACTAGGGTTGCAAGATATAGTACATAGTACATTTTAATTTATTTTTATATGTTGACCATAACAATAAGTTATATACCTAATCTCAGCTGATAGTGAAGACACTAAACAGAACCATTGAACTGATATATAATTGTGCCTTCTTATTTCTCTTTTTTAGCATTTATATTTTTACCAAATTTGCATTTGGTAGATACTTTAATCCAAAGGGACTTATTCTACTTTGAAGATATACATTTGATCAGTTCATGCATTTTTTTGGAATTGAATCAATGACCTTGACTTGCTCTAGAGTCTGAGCGACAAGGAATATCTTTGATAGATATAAAATCTGAGCCCAAAGTGGAATTAATTGACCATTCTCAAAGACCCCCCCCCCCCTTAGTTACTGTTGCTATGTCGACAAGCCATGCGTTCTCACGCCACACATCATGTTCTCACGCTGTGAAAAATAGATCGCAGAGCAAAGAGGACACTGACAACACGTCGACAGACAAAACAGAGCAGGTTACTTTTGATATGAAACAAAGTTTCAAATTTCAAATATTTTTTTTTTTAAAGAATTTTAAACAATAAATACCGTATAGTGTCTCTTTAATGTGTCTTGACAGATCACTGTAGCTCCTTCAATTGGCTCATGAATCTCTTCATACTAGTTCATTTATAGCATCAAATAAACATGAATGGACATCTGAAGGAATGTTGTTTCAAGTGTGGAAAGATGTGAGTACACACAATTTTTCAAGTTCAAATTCACCAACATTAATCTACTAACTCCCCTGACTGCTTTGTTTGACAAAATGTTGGATTCAGGGTTATGGTTGGTCAGATCAGCTGTCAATCAAACTGCCAGCGAAGGATCAATTGCATTAATTAAATGCATTCAAATTTAAATAATTGTAATAAAGTGAAATTTCAATCAGTTTTTATCTTGCTTCTCAACATATCCTTTTAGAATATATTAAAATTAGAAACAAGTGCAGTTTTAAGTTTGTGCTATTTTTAACATTGAATATGGTCAGATTTTATTGTGCATAATATATGTTCTGGTTGTAATATGGACCCAAAAGTTTGGTGCTTCTTTCTTTTCTTTGATGTTCAAGGTTTCAAATGTGAAGTTTTCAGGTGTAAATAATGTGCTCAATTACAGAAAATTAGACACTTTTTCACAGCACTGAAAGGCTTTGATTTTGACAGGTTGTGTGGTGCTTTTCAGTGCAGATTGTTTTGTGAAAACACTTTCACTTTGACACAATTTCGGCTGTTGTTGAAGTATGGGACAGTTAAAATGACATTTAACTCTACAGAAATCTTGCAGTGCATTAGCTGTGCAACAAACTACTGTCACTCATTTTACATGTCATCGGGGTGTTTATGTATGGATCTTAAAGGCACAGCAACAGATTCAATTCGGCCTGTTTAATTCTCAGACTGAAGGTGGAAAATGGTCTGGGTGCAAAAAATAACTACTAACATCATATGTGGAAAATAATCATCCCTTTAGATTAGAATGAAATGAAAAATAAATGACATTTATAAGTCTCTAGATAAGGATGATGTAAAATAAGCATTTAGTGATGACATTTGGTGACAGCAGTAGTCTTAAAATTTAGTCTTGTCTGTGTTTTGATGAAGCCTCCAGTAAATCCATATTTCATTTACATTCATATGTATAGTCTCTCTCTTTTCCCCCAGATTTTTTTTTTCATGTCAAACATTCTAGACCTTCCAATAGCAATTGGACTGTTCAGTTAAACCATTGATCAATATTTACAGACAGCTGAGGGACTTTTCTGCTGTTCTGTGGCACCGTATAAAAATAAGTTAACATTCTTATAGCGGGGAAAGTTTTTCCGCAGTTGATGGCTCTGATTTAGCATCTTTGTGGTCGTTGGGTAGGGCGCGTAATGATCTGTTGAGGCAGTCAACACAGAATAGCTGCCTGTGATTGACAGCAATGCAACAGTCTATTTGAGGAGAGGAGTGGGCATTTAATCGAAGTAATGTGTTTTGTCAATGCTGAAATCATTTAGGCGATAAATAGCGAGTTATTGTCAAGCTACAGAGGTTGTGAGTGCTGGCTTGGATGGTTTGGGCAGTGGAGAAGCCATTGAAGGATAATTTGTCTGTCAGATTGCATTTGAAGCGAAGGTGCCAGATATTATCAGGCAAAGGCTTTGCTATCTCTGGCTCAGGCTTGCATGGATGAATGTTCTCACGATAAATAGGGCAGAGAGAGATGCTTTGAAAGACGCTCTGTGTGCCTTTGAAGACATCATTCATGTCTTAATGGATCCTAAAAATATGTTGCATCTGTTTTTGTTTTAATAAACAAACACTCATCATGTTAAAAGAGATCATTAGGTGACATTCATCATTAATGAATGCTTTAATGTCTGTATCTTTGTGTTTGTAGACTCAGTGTTAACCTTGGTTATGAATTTCTCATATTTGGCTTATTAAAGTTGCTCTACAGCTTAAACCTAATTTGTGTAAATTAATATCAAATGTGTTGGGTGGGTAACACTAAACAACACGGGCATCTGTTTTTGCATATTTTGCAACTGCATATTTATTTACCTTTTATTTTATGTTTTGATACATTTTTGTATAAGTAAATTAAGTAAAGGATCCAAAAGCAACAAGTGAGGAAAGTATACAGGGTTGTAATTCTCATTGTCTGCTCAGACATGAATTTCTAGTTTCTTTAACATTTAGGGGAATATTTTTCTTGTTAATCCTTTATATTTTTTTTTACAGACAACTTCTGTCATGTGGGATATGGCGGTGTACTGTGTGATGGTTCATCCTTGTTCCTAATTTCAGTGTAAGCCTAGTTAAACTAATGTTGTTTGAACACGTCGGGCTATATACAAATAGTGAGTTCCTCATTCATTGTCACTGTAATGAACACAATTATTATTGTTAAAATAGCTCATATGTAAAGAGTTAATTAATGCTTTTTATGCTTTGTTAATAATGCTTAACTGTAAATAGTTCTCAATTTAGATTAAGTCATGGAAACGGGAAAACGTCATTAAGTATTTAAAACCAACGTCTATTAGACATGAATTGCATTAGTATTAAGTGTTCCTTAAAGGCACAATATGTAAGATTTTTTTTATTAAAATCCAAAAACCAGTAGAACAATGTTATATAATTTGATGACTGCGTGAATCCAAACGTTTCCAACAATGTTTAAATCCGGAGAAATCAGCAATTTTAACCAGGACAATGGCCATGACAATTCTTATTTTTTGAATCACTTGTTTTCTTGATTTACCATGAGTACCATGTTTTTACCATGCCTCAGAGACAACACTATTTTGTCAAATGGCTAACATAGCATAAACAGACAGAGGTTTGTCCATCATACAATATATTTTTAAATCAATTGCATGTCATTTATCAACAAAAGTCATCCCGTTTATATTAATATGACATTCTAATATTGATCTAGAATACTGCAAAGTGCAACAAAAGTCTCTTATACCAGCCACAGAGCAAAGTTATAACTTTCTACAAACCTTTGCATTAACCATGTAAAACAGTGGTATGTTACACAACATACGCAGCGAAAAGAGCGGCAGCGGCCGACTGCAGCATAAGCATAATAAAAGCTCCACTGGACTCCCGTAGATCTCGACCCACCATGCTTCATCATGCTTCATACCACAGTAACGTTGATAAAACTTTAATACATTGGTTCATCCATGAACATGATTTCTGCGTCAGATTGCTTTCCATCAGCTGTGGAGGTGAAGACAACAACTCCCATGATTCCACGCTCATTCACTGCATCATCAAACCACGCCTTTGTTTTGAATAAGCGACCTCCAGAAGTAAAAATATTGTGCCTTTAAAAATCCCTAAATATGAATGCAATTGTCTTATAAAATTGTTTAAAAGCACTTAATTAATGAACTTAATAATTTTCCGTGATGTAATCTAAAGTGAGAAATATTTACTCAGTTAACAATTCCTTTAATACAAGCTAATTAAAAAATAATAATTGTGCTAATTACTGTGACAATGAATGAAGAACTCACTATTTGTGTATAGCCTTTCAATAAATGTACGATTTAGTGACTGATTTGTAAGTACTTTATTATGGTATAGTTATTATAAAGTGTTAACCAGCCTTCCTGTTTGAAACAATAGTAAACCAAAGGTGTGAGGATATTCTGTTTGTCCAAACAGTGGAAGACAAGGTGTGTTTATGAAACTTGTGTTTTCAGGTCTGTTTGGTGCTGCTTGTGGCTCCAAAATTACACACTTCGCCTTGCACATTGTTAAATTTTTATAGTAAATGTAATGTTAAATGCACAATCCAACTATTGAGCATTGTAAATTGCATTATTGAACATTCTGCTTGGCCTAAAGGGGCAGACTATGCCAGTGTGACTTATCAGTCGTCCTTAGTCTACAGAATGAGAAGCTGTGACAACATGACCACAGGGCCTGCAACAAGCCACAGCGATTTGGAATGGTGCACACCACTTTGTTCTGCAGCCTGCAGCAGTGGAAGAAGAATGTTTGATTGATTCGTAAGGCTTGTTTCGGCGAACAAGAACACATGCCATGTTCACATTCCGACTGCATTGTTGTGGATGGGAGAGAGGCGTAGGGACAGATAGGTGAAAAGGAAAAGAAAGAGAAGGACGGTAATTATAACTGCACGTCACCTGTACTTCAAAGCTTTTAACATAGTCAGCAGTAGGACAATCATCTGACTGGGAGGCTACTGTTTCTAAATGGCATTTCCTTATAATTGTCCCTCGAATACTGCAGTGATTTTGCTTTTGAAATGCATAGCTCTTTCTTTCTATCATAAGATAGCTGGCTTATATTGGGCCACTTCATGTTCGTGGTCTTATTTCAGCCACCCAGGAGCACTCTGATTTTTATATATCTCTGCATGACAATTAGGAATTTAACAAGCACAGTATTTATTATTTTTGTTGTTGTTGTTGTTGCTGATGGTGAAACTGCATAAAATGTTCTAATGTATATTCAGTTGTTGCACAGGTGCTCCACATCATTTTTCTTTCGACTGTTTCTCTAAACTGGTGGTAGAATTTCCAGTTACTGGTTCAATTCCCAGGGAAAATATGTGCTAATGAAATGTGTCTTTGAATTGCGTATTTGAAGTTGTATTTCATTCCCAACAGATAGTGATGAAAGACCTGTAATTTCTTTTCTTTTTTGTGACAGTTAAACAAACATTTACATTGCAAATCTAGTGTTCGCATGTAGTGCCAACGCAAGCTTCAGTATTACTTTAAACAATTATTAAACTTTTGTTTGTGTTCCGCTCATGCAAACTGTTGTTGAGAAATGTACAATATTTTTTAAGCAATTTTTACCTGGTAGACAAAAGCAAACAAACAAACAAACAACAAGAAAACATTACAGCCATATCACAGAGACTCAAGTGTGGGCTCTTTAAGGTCACTCCGACCATTGAGTAACACCTAACAGACATCCAGAATACTCTAGAAACCACATAGCGATAGAGTGCTGCAGGAGTGTGTTCTAAAACCTGGAAAGGGTTAGCATGTTTTACGCTTCCGGTTCCATCATCCCAAAGTCAATGGGGTTGTTGAATGGGTTTTTGAAATAAGGACTGTGGTTAAAGATAAGAATTGTAGTACTTCAATTTAAGTAAGATGTCAATACAACATTTCAAATTTTGAAAAAAAAAACTAAAAAACTAAAACCATATCATTTAAAATGTTAGTTTTTGGGTGCGTTCATACTTGTTATGTTTGGTTCGATGGTGGAGCAACGAGGAGGTAAAGTTTCTGTTTCTGCATACAACGGAGGAAATCCTGGTGCTGTTTTGAATGTTTTGAACATTTTATGAGCTCTTCGTGAGTTCTCAGCTGGTAAAAACAAAACCATACGTACACACATAAAAGGATGGCGTTTAATCCAGCACACAGCGTTGTTTTGAATGTTCGGCAAGCAAGCTCGAACCAATCAGGTTGTGACCGTACACCTATGCCTTTGGTTCGGTAACTTTGGTTGGCTGTTAAAAATGCCAGTGTGAACGCTAAGCAGACCAGGACTATGTTTTTTTTGTTTTTTGGTCCGGACCAAACAAAACAAACGAACCGAACTACAAGTGTGAACACACCCTTAGTTAACAATGAAGTGACATGTGAAGGTCAAGTATGATAACCCATACTCGGAATTTGTCCTCTGCATTCAACACATCTGAGTTAGTTCACACACATTAAGAGTAATGAGTAGTGTGAACACACCAGCCCGGTCTCATTGTTAATACGTAGGTATTAATACGTAAATTTAAAACACAATAAAACGTACATTTTTGTACATTTAGAAAGGTGCTTAAATGTATGATATTGACGTATTTATAGCACTAAAACGTAAAAATACTTACGTTTTTATAGCAAAAAAAACTTGAAATATTTACAAATCTTTCATGTCATAAAGATATATGTATAATTTCACGTTTATCATTTTGTAGATAAATGTAAGATCCCTAAACCCCATCCCAAACCTAAACATACCCATTTTATACAGAATGTGAAGGAAAATGACAATTTTAGTAAAAATATTAACATTAAAACGATATTTTGAGACACTAACCTACCCCTAAACCTACCCATAACCATTTCTTAAAACTAATTATTGTTATAAATAAAAGAATAACAGACAAACAAGCATAATCACAGTGATTTATTTATTGCGAAAATGTCAAAAGTGGTACCAAAGGTAGTTGAAGTGATGATGAGCGGCAGTCGCAGTCCTCTATGGTGATAATAGTTTTTTATTGTGTACAAAGCAGAATTTAAAGTATTAATCCATGAAAATATGAATCCGGCTTCTCTCTGTGAAGGCGCGCACTCATTTCATGTGTCAATCCACTGAAACACGGCATGCCGCAATCTGTGACGAAGCAGGTGAGAACCAATGAGCACAAGCGTGATTTTTTTCCCCCCCAAACAGTTCAGCGTAAATCCCCGCCCTGCAACCAATTTCATTGGCTGAGGCTACAGTGATGGGTAGGTTTAGGGATCAGGGTTGAGAGTAGGCAATCGTTACTGTGATTGACATGACCAATGAAATGTTTAGAATGGGCTCCAGGGTGAAACTGGTTTGGGGAAAAAAATCACACAGGGTGCAACTTTCAAATTTGAATCATAATGAGCTTTGTGACGGTCGCTGCTGAGAATGAAGATAAAGATTGCTGGATAAAGGGCTGAATGTGGGTCTGTTCCTTACAAACATATGGATTCTAAATATTTAGAGTACAGCAAACAAATCAAATTGATGTGATTTGTGAATTTATTTTGTGCTTTGGTATATTTTATGGTTGTATTGTCAGTCGCTGCATTGGAGAAAACGTATTTTGTGACTCACAGCAAAAAAACTAATATTACAAAATGCTTAAACAATTACAGAACTTTTATTCGTTTTAAGTTTTCAAAGTGTAGTCCTATTTAACATTATGTAATCCTCCGAAACGAGTTTCCAGCACCAGTCACAAACAGAAATGTTATTTCATATTAAATGGATGAGTAAACTGCGTTCAATAAGTTCGACTAAAAACATGTAACTTATTGATATGACAATTGAATCCAATAGATTTAAAACATTAATACCACGATTTTAATATCGTAAGAATTCATACACATTCACACTTGGATACGTAAATGATTTACGTTTTTTGCTTTTAATACGCAAGTATTTTTATGTTTTTTAGTGCTATAAATACATCAATATTGTATGTTTTTGTGTGTATGAAAACGCAAGTAAATGTGCGTGTGGTAGAACCACACTTCACGTAAAAATACACACATATTCTCATGAGATCACATTGAACACACACACACACCAAACTGTAGACACACACCCGGAGCAGTGGGCAGACATTTAGGGGTTAAGGATCACAAGCACATGAGCATGTTGTGATGTCAGTCTTGCATAGTATGGACGCAAACATTTTCGTTTAAGAGAACATACTGTACAACAGACACACTTTTTAATTAAAGTTGAACTTTAATGTACATCTTTCTATTCACAGTGTAGCAGTTTGTGCCTGCAAGTACAGATGACAGGAATACAGATATCATCTTTAAGAGCGACAAGTCTCAAAGTCATCAGAGGAGCCTGAGGGCATTCTGTTCTGAGTTATTTCATGTTGAGGAGGTTTCTGTGTGGAAATGAGGCCACACGCACAGCTTTTCTCTTGTTTGTATCTGCCACATGACGTTTGAGGCTGTGGGGGAAAATAGCATGAAAAATAAAAACATTTTACATCGAATTAACATGCTCACTAGAGAAAAAACAGTCCGTCTCAGTAAGCTGATGAGGAAGTACGTGTACGTGTCTCTGTGTCTCTCTCACCCTTACCTTTCGCTTTCCCTAATAAGAGATGGCCAATTAAAGCCTTTTAGAGTCACAGTCTGATCAATACTCTCCCAGGATCTTCCTAAAGAGAGCGAGCGAAAGAGAGGGTTATATTTATGATCCCATTCCTTCTCAGTCCCCGGAGAGAGAGCAGCTATTGAAAGATTCGTATTGACTTTCCATGCAGGGCTTTCATCTTGTTTTATTGCGTTGTGGCACGGTGTAGTTTGGCTGTGGGTGATGAAGGGGTGGAGGGGAATGGATAGGATGTCGAGCTGAGAGAGAGGAGTCTGGGATCTCTCGGGCTTCGCCACTGCAGGGAGCTCCATTACGGAGAGAATGAGATGGCCACAAGAGGGGGGCAATTTGAACAACGCTGCGTAAACTCGAAACACCAGGCTAGCAACCCACAGCTGTGATCCAAGGCGTGTGTGTGTGTGTGTGTGTGTGTGTGGTTGTGTAATACATGGTAGGTGTATTGGGTTAGAACATGACTGTCTGTGTTGTTTTTGTGAGAGCAAATATTAAAGTTAGTTCACCCAAAAATTTTAATTCTGTCTTCATTTACCCTTATGTCGTTCCAAACCTGTAAGACTTTCGTTCATCTTCGGAACACAAATGGCCATATTTTTAATGAAATTCTGAGAGATTTCTGTCCCTCCATTAACAGCCTACACAACTACCAATTTGACGCTTCAAAAAGTTCATAAAGAGATTGTAAAACTAATTTGTATGAATTGGGTGGTTTACTCTAAATTTTCTGAAGAGACATGATCGCTTTAAATATTGAGCAGACATTTAGGATTTTATTCACATATGGACATTTACCAGCGAGCACAATCAGAAGCTCAACCGTACTTGCTTGATGCATGAGAACAAAGCTCATTGGTTCTTGTGGAAGCTCAAATGTGCTGCATAACACATGAGAATGAACTTCATTGCTTCTCGCACGTCAAGCAATCATGAGCTTCCGTTTACCATATCTGATGTGGCATTTGAAGAATGTTTATATCTGTGAATAAAATGAGAGTGAGTAAATAATGACACCATTTTCATTTTTGGGTGAACTAACCATTTTTTTAACCTGTCATATGAGCCAGCAAAATTTCCTGTTATATAATGAAATATTTATGAACTACCGTTCCAAAGTTTGGGTCAGTGAGATTTCAAATGCTTTTGAAAGAATTCTCTTGTGCTCACCAAGGTTGCATTTATTTGATCAAAAATCTGATAAAAAATATTATGAAATATTATTAACATTTAAAATAACCATTTTCTTTTTAAATATATATTTAAAATGTAATTTATTCCTGTGATGGAAAATCTGAATTTTCAGCATCATTATTCCAGTCTTCAGTGGCACATGATCCTTCAGAAATTCTAATATGCTGATTGAGACATATTTCTTATTATTATCAATGTTAACTGTTAAAAACAGTTGTTTTGTGGAAACTGTAAAAAATATTTTCTTTGAATATTCTTTGATTTTTATTCTTTCAAAAGAACTTCGTGTTGAGATTTTTTTTTTTGTAACAATGTAAAAGTCTTTACTGTCACTTTTGTTCAATTTAATGCATCCTTGCTGAATAGAAGTTGAATTTATTAAAATAAAAAACCAAGACGTCAAGAAGTTGGTCTATATCTTGGACAGGTGTGGCAATTATATAAAAGAAGCAAGGGGAAGTTCACACAACATGTGATAATTTCATAGATATTACCACACTCCAATAAGACTCTACATGATGAAACTGATGAGGGAAATACCTATTTCCAGCTAGAAATCGGTACCTTTCTATACTGTATTTTGACCAAACCATTTTGGATACAAGATTTGGATGTTATAATATATTTAACCCCTAAATTATGCCTATTTGGTGATGTTTCAAGGTGTATTTTCAGTTAAAATGGCTTGTATCACAATTGCCAGCACAATTATTTCAAGACATTGGAAGACAGTGAGAGCCCCAGAATTGAAAGTTTTGAAATTTCTTTGTATGAACCTATACTTGGTAGAGTTGACGGCATTAGAGGGGTGTCTCTCTGGCATGAGCTCTGGTCACATATTACAGTCAAGTATCATTATGAACAGATTTTGTGTGTGTGTATGTTTCATTGTGTATCTGGTACTTCTTTTGTACTTTCTTTTATTGTTAGCAAGTGCCTATAGAAGCCTGTAACCCTTTACTAAGATTGTAATATTGTATGCCTGTTATCAACCTTCCAAAAAAAAAATGAATGACTGTCAATGAAAAAATATGCTTTTTGCATATGGTGTAGTTATGGCATCTACCAACAGGGGCTAGCTGGACCATGTTAACCAGCTAAACCTTACTTAATGGGCTCTTTGTAAATATTGTGATCTGCACTTTCGAGTTCAAGATTTGTGACCATGCTCAAGAGAACCTTTCCCGAATTAATATAGGCGAGATTGTCGAAACCTAACTCATTTTAGCCAATATTCTGTAAGATGGCACATGACTGTATTAATTTGAAATATTTTTTATTTTATTTTATTCAGAATCCACAGTAAATTTTCATTCATAACTGCACATATCTATAGAAACGTAATCCTGGGCTTTAGGAGATTATTTGGGTATTGTCTAGCACACATTTGGGGAAAAAGGAGGGGCTTTTTTCCCAAGCATTAAAAGAAATGTAATCAATTCACAGATGGATGAGGCAATTAAACATTCAGAATAGATGTACTTTCCATGAAGCAAGAATAAGCCTTAAGTGCTAGTTCACCCTAAAATTCCAAATCTCTATGACTTTCTTTCTTCTGTGACACAAAGATATTTGTTTGGGGGGAAAAAACTATTTTATTGTATTTATTGTTTATCAATTAAATAAGGAAGAAGAAAGAGGCAGATCACGATACATCATTTTGGATTGCACTGAGAAGGTTAAAGAATGATTAGACGGATAGAAGTCCCATAGCAGTTGTCTGAGGAGCGCAGAAGTCCCTGGTGTGAAATGCGCACTAGCTGATCAATATTCCTGTCAGGCTGCATTAATCTCCATATAGAATGTCACCTTAATGCCAGAGATACACAGTGGTTTCTACTGCTGGGACGCCTGTTAAAAGTGTGGATCAGAGCCAGTGTTTAACTGATGCTTCGCCTGCATTGCCAATCTCAGGGCAGTTTTGAGCCAGCGCTTCACTATTTTAAGAATACTTTTGCTACTTTTAAGAATGGACATTCAAAATTTGAATTTTCAAGTTTAAAGTTGTATGTCACTGTTTGTATCTTCCGATAGAAAAAGTGAAATATTCCAATTGCCTTCTGTGTCAACATTTTTTGGTTTTTGGAGAAACGTTTGATTCAAAAGTCTGAGTGATAAAACTTTCCACAAGTGAACTATAAGGTACCAGATTTCATATGTAGTATAGACTACCCTTGACTCTTCCCATAATCTACTTAATGCTTATCCAACTTTTGCATCCTACAAGACATCCAAAGTAAGCTCTTCAGACTTTATCATGGGGACATGTGTTGAGCCTCCTGCCGATTAGCGTGCAACAAACTGGCCTTCAGTTGTCATGGGAACTGCAATCAAGAGGTTAACAGCAACCATTACATATACTCAGAATCACAGACAGTTGCAAGCAGAGTTTCAATGATTTTAATGGAGCCCAAACTGCTGACTCTGTGGTGCTAACAAAACTTTAATATGTTCACATAAATAAATACTGGTGGAGATGCTTACACATGACCAAACAGACAGAACTCTGACTTTTGTTATTGCGTGTTGGTGACAGTTAAACAACAGATCCATGAACGTTTGCAGCGGCAGCTATGAATAAACACACAAAGGGGATCTGAAAGAAGTGCTGTGATGATTCTGTGGGAAAGTGCAATTAAAACGAGAAAACGAGAAAAACACACTGGGTCGCTCGTTGCCTCCTTCTAAAGATTAGTGTTCTGCCTTAATCAAGTGTGGATGAATATAGATTTTTTAAGGGGCTTATTTACCTTTTTATATGGAGACTTTCTCTTTTTATTCAGTGTGTTAGAGGTATTCTTGTACCCCAGTGGGAAATGGAAAAGAACATTTTGGATGTTCTCCAGCTGAAATCCCCACCTGATTAGATTTAATAAGCTTAGGGGCCAATCGTAATATGTTTGAAATGATATTGAGGAAGCCTTTCAAAAACCTCTCTTAATACTACAAAAGGACAATAAAATTGGTGCTCAGAGACACAATTTATAAACATAATGTCAAGTTAATGGATATGTAAATTAGTTTACAATCTAGAGTAAAGAAATCAGAGCATTGTGACTGCACTCCAATGGAAGTGTTTTTGCTTTACATAATTAAAATGAACTGGTGCGCACATTTTTTTTAACACATTTACATTGTGTGCAATCCATTTTCACTTGTAAAGCTGAAGTTTACTTAATTAATTTGCATTACATGAATCATTTCCATTGGTGTTATAGTTGCATTGATGAAAAGAGACTGGGTGTTTTCTTTTTATCATGATTTGCATGGGACAAAATGAGGAGAATAAAAGTTAAAATTAAGTATTATATTTAAGTATAATGTTATTTTAGTGTTTAGAAGAGTATAAAACTTTATTCTGCTTTATTTGGTCGTACCATTTGTTCTTAGGACAGCTCTAAGTATCAAACAATCCTATGTGTGCAGAAATTGTGTTTAAATACTGCATTTTATTCTGCTAAAGATTTGGTTGAGTTGCTTTGACATGAATGTTTGTATTTCATTTTAATAATTTAGTTAGGTTTCTACTTTGTCAGGTAGTTAAGTTGAATTTAAAGTTAAGAAAACCAGTTTCCAATGTGTGGAACTACTACCAAAGGATTGTTTGAATTCAGATTTCCATATATTTTTAAGTAGTGATTTGCATGTGATGGTGGTTGTTGTGGGGGCTTTTGAGTGCGTTTTAAATAATGAACAAATCCTGCACATCAGCTTGTTGTAGCTTGTTGACATGTTTAGAAGACACAGTATCAGGAGTTATCAGGCCAACAAGGCTTTCAGTTATATAAGGTGCAAGCTATGGTGTTAATCAGTTAGTACTCTACATTTAAGTTTGTTTTTTGCTAAAGGTGAAGAACTGAAGAGATGGGTCGGTTTATGTATTATCACTGGAGGGGTTTTCAGTTGTTCAATTTTAAAAATGAGTTTCAAACATTGGATGTCAGAATAAGCAGAAGCATCCTGTCAATTTAACCCTCTGGTGGTCTTCGCATGAATTTTTATTATTATTTATTTGAAATGAACGTACTATATTTTAGTTGATAATGTTTTTTAGTTCATGTTTTGTATGTATGAAATGTACGGAGCTACTTAGCAATTTATTTCCCTTGATTTGCTAAATCGTGTGCATGATTTACTATTTCGTTCCCTCGATTTGCTAAATTGTGCGCATGATTTAACATTTATTTCCCTCGATTCGCTGAATCGTACGCGCGATTTACTATTTCATTCCCTCGATTTTCTACATCATGCGCAGGATTTCTATTTCGTTTCCTCGATTTGCTAAATCGTGCGCATGATTTAACATTTATTTCCCTCGATTTGCTAAATCGTACGCACGATTTACTATTTCAGTCCCTCGATTTTCTAAATCATGCGCAGGATTTACTATTTCGTTCCCTCAATTTGCTAAATTGTGCGCATGATTTAACATTTGTTAACAAATCTATGTTAACTATGTTAACATTTTAAAATCATATCCATGATTTATTTTTGTGTTTTTTTGTGTGTGTGTTCACATAGCAAATGCCAAAAATCTTTACCAAGTTTTGTACCATTCTGATGAATTAAAAAAATTCTAAAAAAAAAACAAAATGTAACATATTTAAACCAAGGTGGCAGAAGTCACTTATTTTCATATCCAATGTTGTTTGAAACATGTTGTCAAAACCCTTTCACACAAAATGATAGCTGTACCACTAGACTAAAACATTTTATATAATCAACTTTTAAAAGCATTTTTTTCTTTTTTTTTCCTCCCTCTTTGGCCATGACCATGATTTTTCAGGACTTTGACTGTTGCCCCTTCAAAAAGCAGTGCATGATGCCCCTGATAATATGCGCTTAATTGATCCGCACGATTCTTCCTGCACCACTGCTATTCCAACAGAATCCTGATGTGACCAGGGCATGGTGTCCATCTATAGTATGTAAACTCTATAAGCTGTTAAACTGGATAACCTTTCTTAAAGGTCTTATTTTTTTTAATGTAGAAATGATTGGAAACGTCTCCTCGTAGAGAAACACTTGCTAATGGATTTGGTTTTTAAAAGGCTTGATAGTATTTCTAGGGAAATGGAACATGCTTGATGTTCAACCCTGCATGTCATGACACACAGAAAGATTTTAGGCAAGCCATTTTTTTTGGAGAACTCTTCTGAAAGGCCATAAATAGTGAAATCACAGTTTATGAGTTATTTTGGGATAAACAGCAAATTACTACAAATTTTGACCTCCCCAGATTCAACGTTGTACTTTTTCTGATTTTTATTTATTCAATTGGTTTTCTCAGACTTTCACTCCAACTAATGTCTTAATATCTTTTAAGACAGACTGTGTGGGTTACAAGCTTTACACACCAAACTACAGGGCGCATCTTTGATTAATAGATGCTTCGTGTACGGTTCTTATAAACTAGTTAGAGGCTTCCCTTTTATTTGGGCCTGGCGAGCTGATCCATGGCTAATGTGCAGCAATCCAGTGGCATGTATCATTGCGAGTCAAGGGAAAGATGTTAGCTTGGGACTTATTTGAGTAGAACGCTGACAGCATGGCGAGAAAGATCGAGAGTTTGGGAATAAACTTAGCCATATCATTAGGCAAAAAAGTTCATCAGAAGTTGCACTTGGAATTTAAAAAATAATGTTTTCAGAAGTAGAAGTATCCACAGCTAATCCATAAAATGTCACCTCATCTGCTCTAGTTTCACCCACATACTGTAATGTTACTTATTATTCAGTTGGGAATGCAAACAAACAAATATAGTCATTCATGGGAACTAAATCAAGCGTTCATATTAAATGTCTTTGCTAATGTTTGAAGAACTGCATACACTGTTACCGGCAGCTTCTGGCAGGTACTGACTCCACTATAATTGTTATTTTGATGTCTGAGATTAAATATTAATTTTAATCTCTGCTTGGAAACATTGGAAAAGATGATTTAAATAAGAAAAAAGATTAAGAATTGCCGTAGCATAGAAGTTCAGGTTCATGTTTTAATGGAATTATCCTTAAGATCTTATCAAATTATGTTGCCTGTCATTCATTTGAATTCAATTTAAATTTATCACCTTGAACTCGTTGCATCTTTCAGAATAATTCTCTTTTACTCCTTAAAATTGAGTTCATTTGGTAAACTGTCTATCAGCGAATTGCACTTTTTAGAGCATTACGGACCACGCTTATTCAGCTTGAGATGCTTCTGAAATTCATAGCGTTGCACATACGATGGTGCCACTTCTGCGGGGGTCACCAAAGACAACGTGCTTATGTGTTTATTTCTTCTTACCATGAAAAATTTCATCCTGCTTCGTTGGTTCAGCGGCGCCTGGAGACCTGACATCAATTTCAGCCTGTCTTACGGTATGCAACAGAGAAATGTTTACTTCTGGATAGCTGGGACCTCTATGCCATGAAGGTTGTGTGCTGTATGGTATCTCTTCTCCACTGCATCTGGACTTTCACCTGCTGTTGTTTGTATTCAAGGGTGACTGTGTCATTTCGGCTCATCTTTCACTCTCCTCGCAATCTTGTTACTTAAAGCTGAGGGGGTCAAAGTTTCGTTCTGAATCGTCATGAGCTGACCACTGCCAAAGCCTCTGAGAGTTTGAATGTATTACGTTGGTCCTCATGGGTGCTCTCTATTTATTCCATTTGTCAATTTCTGTAGATGAGATGGAGGAAGAAGGCAGAGAAGATTTGTTCAAGCACTGTGAAAAAAGAAAGTGTGTCTCAAGCCTTTATGATTTTCTGCATTTTTTTTCTGAAACCAAACAAACAGCTAAAAGTGGAAAACTGCCATGTAGATATGAGGAATACTGTAATGACGAGTCAGTGGGATGAGATCCAAGAGCGAGCTTTAATGACAAAACGTGGTCAAAACAGGCAATGGTCAATCAAGCATCAAACAGAAGTGGCAGGGAACAGGCAGGCTTGTAGTATAAATCCAGGCAAAACGGGTCAAAGAGCAGACAGATAAACAACAAAACGATAAGACAGACAGGATCAGGAACCAGACAGAGCGGACAGGAATAAACGCTCAGAAATGTTACAATGGAATGAAACAAGACTTCGCAAATGACATGGGTTAGAGGGTTAACTTAAATAGTGCACTAGATTGCCTGCAGCTGGGCAGCAATCAACATGAAGGTAAGGGACTTATGGGAAATGTAGTGTGGTGCATGGAGTCCATGATATGAGAGGGCGACCTCTGGTGGCAGGTAGATGAAGGACAACAGACTGGATTCATGACAAATACATATAAGTAACTGTTCATACTTAAAAGGGTTGTTCATCCAAAAATTTAAATTCTGTCATTGTTTACTCAACATCATGTTGTTCCAGACTTAATATTCGAAGAAAAAAAATTAAGTCCAGGTAAAACTTACAAGATCCATAAAGATATTAAAGGTGTCGTAAAATGATTCCATTTGAATCAAGTGCTTTAATTCAAGTCTTTTGAAGAGACTGAAACCTCTTAGGTTTCATACAAAAATATCTTAAAGGGGTAGTTCACATAATAAAAAAAAAAAAATCTGTCATCGGTTACCCAACATCATGTTGTTCCAGACTTAATATTCGAAGACAAAAAATTAAGTCCAGGTAACCATAACCCATAAGACTTTCGTTCATATCCAGAACACAAATGAATGCTTAAGCTTCCATTTAACAGATGTGTGAGTTGATGAATGTTTATAAGTTAAAAAAACCCACCATTTTCTGGTATAAACTGAATTGGTTACAATTTTGTTTGAGTGCTAAATTACATGTATGCAAAAGCACTAGAGGAAAATGCATTAGAAAGTCATTTCTTGCACAATCTTGCATCATTTATTGAAGTGTAGAAGGAAAACCTTCTCCATCTCTTGTCACTTGTTGGGACTGTGTTCAGTTTAACTGCAATGAGCTGCTTCAGTACCTCAGTTCAGACTTGGAGAGAAAGAAAGAGAGAGTCTCCAAGGTGATTATAATAGTTAAAGGTTAATTTGAGTGTTGGAGCCCCAGGGCAGAGCTCTGAATAGAGCAGTATGGACTCAGACACAGAACCCCGAGCCGATTTAATTACAGAGAACAAGCTCCACTCACACGGTGGAAAAGGGCACTCACAAAATGATGCCCTCTCAAGTGGAGCGTACTGAAAGGTGATGGTCTCTAAGATGATGCTCAGAAGTGTTGTGGGAGATGAAACCTTGAGAGCCAGCTGTTCTTAAACATCCCATCTGCTCTGCAGGGGTGTGATGTGTGGCCTACCATGGCCCTAGACACCTCTAAATTCGAAACCATGATTGCCAGTCTCCCTAGTCAGAAATGAGAACTTCATTGATGCGGCATAACTGCAGTAGCAATTTGTCAATTCTGTACACAGTAACTTTAGGTTCTGCAGCAACAGCAAACGACACTGTGTTTGCACCAAATAAATTTTTACATGTAAATTTTTCTTAACTTATTCTCCAGCACCTTGTGTTGAATCCATGCCTTGAAGAATTAAGTACGCACCTAACAAAAGTGGCTGGTGAGTGTAAATGTCTTTCCTGGGACTTTTGATCAGTTTATGCATCCTTGCTAAATAAAAAATAGTAATTTCTTTATTTTATAAAAAAAAATCCAAAAAATAGCAATAGAAAAATGTGTTGTCTGTTGTCTCATTCTCATTGACTAAATATATTCTGTATTTTCTCATTTCGTGAGCTCAGGGTGTGTTTACACGACAACGATGTGCTGAAAACACACAAGTCTTTCCTTTGCTTTTTTCTTGTAATGACGACAGCTTTGTCAAAACGATCCCGTGCCAAAATGACAAAAACGCTGTATTATTCTGCCAGGCCAGTAGATGGCGATGTCCTTTTTTAAAGAATAACCAATTGCCTGTAGACTGAACACATAATATGCATGCGTATGACGTTGACGTCTTCACAAATTTGCATTTTTGTTGTTTACAAGTGGTAATGGTAAAAATGTGCACTTTGAAACCTGTTTTCAAAAGCTTTCCTTTTCAGGACCCCAAAACGCTGATGTTGAGTCATAAAAGGCTGACTCATAAAAAGTTTTCAGTTTTTAGTTGAAAAGGTGTCGTGTAAACGGACCCTACGAGTATTGTCACACCCCTATATTATCATTGTTTTAAATTCAAGTATTTATTAAAATAGAATACAACATTTTATGTTAGGTCCCGGTTGTGTGTGCCCCTCTCTCTCTCTCTCTCTCTCTCTCTCTCTCTCTCTCTCTCTCTCTCTCTCTCTCTCTCTCTCTCTCTCTCGCTCTCTCTCTCCTGTCGACTTCTTAGGCACGCCTACACGGGACGGCTATTGGTTCGGGAAGCTGTCAATCTTTTTTATGGTTTATCGTGGTTTCCACTTCCAATCCTGTATGGCGCCAGAGTTTAAAAGGACATGAAGATAGTTTTGCTTTCCTCTGCTCTGTGAGTTTTGTGATAGTCTCACTTTGTGCAGTTTGTCATTTTGTTTTTCTTTTTGCCTCATTATCATTCATTATCTTTGATATTGTGTTGACCTCAGGGGGAACTGGACAGGTAACTGGAACTGTGACCCATACTCGAAATTGGTGCTCTGCATTTAACCCATTCAAGTGCACACACAGCAGTGAGTAGTGAACAAATGCACACACACAGTGAACACACACCCGGGGCAGTGTGGAGAGAGTGCTGTTCATTCACAATCCCCACCTTCAAATCGAACCACTAAGTTAGTAAGGCTTGCTTTGCTTATTTTTCTTTTCATTAGTTGGTTTAGACGTTGAACTTGAGTTAGATGTTTTGTTCTTTTCTCTTTTTTTGGTGCCACTTCTGTCCTTCTTGCCGGTTTTTCATTTTTGTTTCTTCTAATATTGTGTATATTTTTCCTATTTTGTTACTTTTTCATTATTTCTATTATTATTATTATTATTATTATTTCATGCCTTCTGCCTTGATTGTAAAATAAACTGTCAGTTTTATGTAGCGTTTTGTCTCCTGCCACTGTCACCGCCGCATAGTGATCACTATCTCAATGTCGCCTCTCCTAACCCTAGACCAAAATTAGGAAGTTGTAACCAATATAATAAAAATATTACATATATATGAACCACTATGTGTCAGCCATGTTTGTTTGCATTACAGTGCATTGCAGTTTGGGAGTCAGAACTTGGTAGGGCAAAGATTTTTAATTTATTGTCATTATTTTTATCACTACCATAGAAACCAGTGTATATAGATACAAACCCTGAGCTTTTATCCTGATATGACCGTTTTATACAATGTTACTGACATTCAAATGCATATTGCGTGGTTGGAAAGATTGTTTGAGCCAGTTCTTCTCTCTGGGTCAATGACACATTTGACTTTTACACTGTGGATTTTTCTGTATCACTTTAGTTGAAAGTCCCTGTTCTCACTATTAACTAGCTGCTTATTACCATGTATATTACTAGGATATTGACTGATTATTAGTATAATTCCATATTCTACATCCCTCAATCCTACCTACCCAGTACCTAAACTTAACAACTACCTTACTAACTATTAATAAGCTATAATTAAGAGTTTATTGAGGCAAAGGTAGTAGTTGATAGTTAGTTAATAGTGAGAATTTGACCCTAATCTAAAGTGTGACCAGTTTTTCTTTTCCTTTAGTTTTCCGTGTCTGGTTAAATAATATGTATCTCACCCGTAAGTGAACTCACCGCTTGTGTCTAGTGTCATCCTATTCTCGCTCACACACACTCAGTCTCTTTCACACACTGTCACATAGTCTCTATCTTTCGCACATTTTCTCTCTCTCTCTGTGCCTTTACCTGAGGGCCTTCAGTCCAGCAGGAGTAACTTAATCTTGTCGGGTGCGTCTGGGTCAAGTGTCTAATCTGGTCTCGGATGGAAAGCAAACTGAAATCGTTGGCGCAAGCACACACGTCCAGCCTGGTGGAATTGGTTTCTTTTGCATTTTCGAGTGTGTCATTTATATTTCATTGGAGGGGAAGGACAAGGTATTAAATTGATGTGGCTGGGTAGAGGATGCCTGGGAAAGGATTGACCACCCAACGGCCCCGGCTCAGTGTAATCAGGGTCAAACATACAATGTAGAACATGGTCCAGAACATCACTGCTCATTACACTGACGTGAGCAGAGCTGCGTCCACACAGGGAGACGTGCCTAATGCCATAGGGCTTTAAAGACTAGAAAGAACGTTTCTCTTTTGGCTCCTGATCCCAAAATGGTTTGAGCTGGCTGAATGAGAAATGTGAGATAAAGACAGAAAGAAGATTTAAGTTAGCAGTGAGGCTGAATACATTGTTGTTGGAGGTGTGTGCTTGTACTGTAGCAGAAGCACAGGGCTGTGATGATTATAATATTTTCATTGCGTTTTTTTTTTTTTTTTTTTTGGAGGAGAGATAATAAAGTCAGAGTTGATAATGTGATATAACGAAAGGTCACTTGAGCCGCACGCAAATACACAGAGAAATACATTCAATATAAATTTCAGCTCATTCACCCCTCTCTTTATTTCTCTCTTAAAGAAATAGTACCCTAAAATGACATTTCTGACTTGAAACCCGCTCTTGCATGCTCTAATTCATCTGCCTCTGTTTTTGAGTGCAATGATATCTCAAAATCCTGTCAATAACTGTTTCTAATCTGTTACACTCAGATGTATGTTGTAATAAGGAACACTCTGCCACTACTTGCACAACTTAATTCATACAAAATCTTTTTATGAGAAACATACTGACATTTAAAGGTACACCCTCTAGTGGTTAAAAACAAAACTTGATGAATTTTGCAGAAGAACATTGTTTTGGTTGTGCTTCGGCTCTGTGTGACGAAGATGAATATGGTTATCATACTGCTCATACAAACATTCAATACTAGGCTTAAGAGATATAATCAGTTAAGATGAAAAGGATCTCAAGCTGACTGACTAAAGATGTTATTGTAGCTATAAATAAATTCCAGCACACTGCTACAACAACCATAATAAAATGACCCTTCACAATAGATAATGCTTTACAATGAACTCTGTTAAAGAGCTACATTTGGCAATTTAAATACCTTACTCGCCTACTAAATAAGGAACACTTTTACAACATTTCAGTCCTTCAATGTTGATTCTTGTTTTATTATGCGATCTGCCATGTTTTGGAAGAAGGATTGATGATGTTTTGACTCATTATTTAAATTTTGCTCATTTTGAACTACAAAAAAGTCACATAGTGTACCTTTAAATTGCAGTCTTTTTGTTAATTTGCTAAAAACTAAATCTTGCCCCTCAGCCACAGCTCTCAAATCTCAGTTGCACATGTGCGCATTCAAACTCGTGCATCATGACCTGTGAGAGCCAATGGCTGTGCATCTCATTGGTCCAAGTTTGAATATTCAGAAGTGAGATTTACATTTTCTGTATTATGGCTTCAGAAGAATTATAACATATATGACTTATAAGATTACTTTATTATGCTATTTTAAGCTCAACAGGAGCTTTGTTTTATGGAAGTAGCCCAAAGATTTCTACAAAACATTTTGTTTTTTGTTTCATGGAGGTGCAAAAATTACAAAGGTTTGGAATGGCAAAAGGGTGATTTCATTTTCTAAAATAAAAAGATGGGCAAAAGATGTCTGGGATTAAAGGGATAGTTCACCTAAACAACAAAATTCTGTAATTTATTTACATTTGTTGTTTCAAAACTTATTTTTTATTCTGTAATATGACAATAAGAAGATATTTTGAAGAATGCTCTAACCCAACAGTTTTGCTGACCGCATTGACTTCCATTGTATGGACTTTTTTCTTTCTTTTTATTCATTTTTTTTTTTTGGAGGGACATGATTGTGAATAAATGATAGCAGAATTTTCATTTTTGGGTGAACTATCCCTTTAACAATTGCAAAAGATTTTAGAAAGATGGAAAACTGAAGAAAGGACAGTGAGAGAGGGAAAGAGCTGTTTTGCTTGAAAAGGTGAAAATGAAGACCCATTTGGATTAAGAAAACGGATGGAGCGAGGAACGTTTGGCCTAATGTCTTTGTAAACAGGATGTTGACAGTTCAATCTGAGCTTTATTGAAGCGCACAGATCAAGATAAAGACTCTATTTGCACTATTACTACCTCAAGTTCACTTTCAATCTCCTTTACACATATTCTCTCCACTTTTTTGCTCATTTTGTGTTTCCTGCAAAATGAACATGCACCAACCTGCAGTAATATAGTTGTTCAGCTATTAGAAGGTTTTGAGAAGCAAGTAATATCGGAGGCAAACTCATCACCTCATGTGATCCTGCAAATGAGACACTGTTATAGACTATCCCAGAATCCTCCTCGTACAATGAGAGAGAACAGAACAGTGTCATGTTAATGAGAAAGAGAGATGAATGTGTTTGATGAAGCATGTCAGAAGCAGGTAAGGTTACACGAGCGAGCGTGTTCGGGATCCTGCAGGTGTGATATCGGCATATGCGAGTGTATTCTCCTAGTTAATGAAAGCAGATCAGACTTTCTGTTCACCGGTGCTGTCTGATAACACCAAAAAGGAAGAACACATCCGAATGCTGCAGCTCTCAGTGGGAGATTCACAAATGGAGAACACACACATACACACGCACACACACACACACACACACAGCTGTCCGCAGGTTGTCAGGACGTTGGAGATGTCTGCAGGGTGAAAGCTTAATCAGACTTTAAATGACAGACTCACTGCTGGATTTCAGGGGCTGTTACCTTATGAAACTATTCAGAAAGACCACGCACTGTGAATCATACCTTATTCGTTAAAGCAAATTCAATACAGATAACATTACAAGTCGTATTCTTTCAAACATGACTGAATAGTAATTGAACAGACATTGTTTGAGTGTAATAAAAATACTGTCCCGATCCTGCAGAGAGCTCCTTTTTGTTAAAACTAATACCGTCAACATGTTTGATCCTCTGGCTGATTTAAAAATCTCATTGCTCACATGTTTCTTGTTCATAGCTTGGAACACTTAATGAGCAATTCAGTTCAGTTTGTTACAATCTGCCAGCTTTTTTTTTTTTTTTTTTAGATGTCATGACAGTGCCAGCATTTTTCACAAAAATAAACATGCATTCTTTTTTATCAACACTTGAATGTAGGTAAAGAAAAAAACATTTTGAACAAAAAGCTGAGAAAATCGTGTTTTTGTCAAAGAATACATCCGAATCGGATTCAGAACGATGATCAAAACATAAATTGAGTAGATTGCGTCCATCAACACCCCAAAGATCAACATTTCATTCGGTGACGTTAGGCAGTTTTGATTTAAATGCTATTTAATGTTGAAATATGAATATGTTATTTTACAATCACATTAGCAATGCATTATTGCTTGTTTCTGCTTCTTCTTTTCCTGTGTTTTGATATGGGGATTCTGGAACATTCTGGAACCCAGAGTAACATTAAAAATATGGATTGCTGGAACATTCTGTGATTGGGTCTACAATAGAAGTGGTTTTAAATAGGCTATTTCTATAAATATATATATATGTTAGAATGATTTCTGAGGGATCATGTGACTAGAGTAATAATGCTGAAAATTCCAGGGAAAAACATTGAAATATATTTAGCAGTTATTTTAAATTGTAATAATATTTCACAATATTACTGTTTTTATTTAATTCTTTTTTTAATCCAATTAATGCAGTCGCAATTAAATGTGAGCAAAAGAGACTTCTACCAAAAACATTTAAAAATCTTGAACAATAGTACTTGTATGCATAAAAGATTTATGAGCATTTAATTGCTATAAATCCATGTATTTCCATATTGTACTTTTCCAAGCTTACAAAATAGCATAGCTTAGATATATTTGTTTGGAAGACGTTCATGAAAAATATTTTAATTTATATATAATCTGCGTTTTGATGGAAGGAAAAAGGGGAAAATCTTGGAAGATAAAGTCTCTGTTTGCCCTCAATTTGATCTCATTACTGTCAAGGAGACAAAAGAAAAGACAAGAATCAGATATAAATCAGTGTTATTTTAATATTATTTATAGGCCTGTACTATTATACTTTTTATTAATATTTAGGTTAATTTTTAGTAATTTTGTTATGTTCTTTTGTCATTTTAATAGTTTTTGTTCTTTTTAAAAATTACTGTTTAAATTACATTTTTCAGTTTTTGTTTTAGTTGGTTATATGCAATTTGCAATAAGTAATTTTAGTTCTTTAGTTTAAAGGTTTTTTTTAAAAATATATATATTCAATAGTTTTATAATATAATACAGTAATAAGCCTGGTATGAATGAACACATGAGTATGTTAAATGCTACTATCTTCTTTTTTAAGATAGGATACGGGTCTTTCCTTTCCATCATGTGCTGCGTGAGACACTACTGGGACGTATTTCCTGGTTATGGTGATTTGGGCACTGACTTCCTCTGGGGTTTTGCATGCAAAAAAGTGAGTCTTTGAATAAGCAGAAATGCTGCTAAGAGCAGGAGGTCTGAGTGAGAGTGCTCCGGGCATGTGCAGAACGTCATCTCTCTGCAACGGTGAGTAAACAAAGTGTTTTGACTTCTGCCACGAGGAATAGACTGTGTCTGCCTCTCTCACCTTCTTTCTTCTCCCTTTCTCTCTTTTTCCTTCCTGACAGTCTCCAAGGAACCATCATATCCACTTTTCCTGTTTTCTCTCTACATGCAAATAATGAGAAAATGGCTGATAATTAAAGGAATATATGAAACTGCAACCAACAGATTAACTGTGACTTCCACTGTTTAATTGCTGGGGTCTATACAGAAGCAAATTTGCATTTTGGTGTGTCTATGTATGTGTGGCAAAATGCCAAGCAGCTTCCAGCGGTCTCCCTTGGAGAGTGTTACTGGGAGTGTAAATTCTGAGATGAGACAGCTGAAAGTACACATGTTGAAGGGAATTAAACAAAATCATTCATTCAATTTGCTCTGTTGTTCTGAGAAAACTTTTTGGACCCTTAAGCCTTAAAAATGTAAAAAAAAAAAAAAAAAAAAAAAATTAAAAATTGAAGCATTGAATATGTTCAACAGTCTTTGTAAAACCACTAACATCACCTTGAAATCAGCTTAAATGAATGCTTAAATGGCTCATAAAAGCAAAGTCAGTCATTTGTTTGCAGATACAACTTTTGTATTTTGTTGTATTTCAAGGAAATGAGTACTTCTCTCAACAAAGATGCATTGAGTTGATCAAAAGTGACAGTAAAGACTATAAAACAGTGTATTACTGTCTCCACAAAAATATTAAGCGGCACAACTTTTTTCATCATTAATAAGAAATGTTTGTTAAACATTATAGAATGATTTCTGAAGGATCACAATGCACTGAAAAATGGTGAAATGATGCTGAAAATTCAGCTTCACAGCCGCCACACAAAGAAATTGTTTCTTAAAACAATTATTTTAAATTGTCATAATATTACTGTTTTTAATATATTTTTGATCAAGTAAATGCAACCTGAGCAAGACTTCTTTCAAAATCATTCAAAAATCTTACTGACCCACACATTTGAACAGCACACATTATTAGTTGGGTTTCTGGGAATCGAACCCATGACCTTACTGTTGCAAGCACCATATGCTACCACTTGAGATACAGGAGAAGTTTGGTTCATCATCCTGTTTATTTATTTATATTTTTAATTACATACCTATAGGGTTTTCGCCTATTCAAAATTACAAACGCTGCGAATGTTCTGTAGATTTTAAACTTATTGTTATATAGTGCATGATTGGAAACATTTCTTGTTGGTGCACATGTGGGTGACGTTGTGTTTAAAAGATTTTTTTCCTCTTTCGTTGTTTACTTTTATACTGTTTCATTGTTGTCTGTTATACAGAGAGCTTAATAATCAAATAGTAAAAAGCCAAAAAAGAATCAATTTTCTATCCACTTTATATTGGATGTTAATAATTAACATAGTCCACAACACCTCAGTCTGTTTTGGTAATAAACCAAAACTATTTTTGGCTTCTAAAATAACAGTGTAATTTTACATTTAATTTGATATCACTGATGTCACAGACCTCATAAAGCAATGCTAATTACTCAGAGTAATTAAAGTTCTTAAACTCCATTGATATTCATGATATCCTCTCTTATCTGGATTTCTGTAATGGAACTGAGAATTGACATGAGCTTGAAACTTTACCTAGTCTCCTCAAGGTACAGAGGGAGGAAGTGTGAACCTGTGTGGTTTTCTCAGAACACTATGAGATTCATGTTTTCCACCCTCTCACAGTTACACCTAATTATTTTCTTCCTCTTTTAAATCAGGTCTTAATCTCTCTCTCTCTCTCTCTCTCTCTCTCGCTCTCTCTCTCTATCTCTCTCTCTCTCTCTCTCTCTCTCTCTCTCTCTCTCTCTCTCTCTCTCTCTCTCTTTCTTTGTCTGTGTATTAATCACCAAGGCTAAATAAAAGCATGCAAAAAGGTCACAGTGTTAATTAAGAAACCGCCTGGTGCTTTTGTCATTTTGGATCAGGTGGAGTGAACATAGGAGTCTACACACACACTCCTAGAAACCATTGCACTATTATTCTGTCAACCAACACATACACACACACATAAACACAGAAGGTGCTACATCACAGAGGCTTGTCCTAATTAAAGAAGGCCTGTTCTCCATGCGGTGATGCTCTTGGCAGTGGCACGCCTCTATCCAGCCAAGCTAATGCCAATCTTAATTACATCTCTGATTCAGCAGAGAGAGCACACATACACTCACCGCTATCTGCACTTCACGCAGCATATACACAAACACTCAGAAGTTTGCTTTCAAAATCATCAATTTGATAAAATACATGTCATTTAGGAACTGAGGGTTGGCTGGAGCATCCTGGACCCAACACAATCTCATGGAAATTCATAACTATATTACATTTTGGCAAATTGGTGGTTAGTTAGTTTGAATTCGTACAATCCCTAACCCTCATACGTTTCTTTATAATCTGTTTATGTCCTAGTGTTGGTTAGGTTTATGGGCATTTCTATTGGCAATTCTATTTACATTTTATTTGCTTATATGTATATATACAGTATATATATATATATATATATATATATATATATATATATATATATATATATATATGTATATGTATATATATATATATATATATATATATATATATATATATATATTATATATATATATATATAATATAATCGATTCACATTGTACGAGACCCTGAGCGGGGGAGGGTCTCGTTCTTTCTCAGTGAATTAAAAAAAAAAAATCCCAGTGTTATTATTCCACTGGAGAGTGATTGTTTTTCATTTATCCAACCTTTAATCAGTGATCTGAAATTGATCTTCTGTCAGAAAATTGTAAACAAAGCCAATGTTTTGTGGTATGTTTACAGGCAAACCGGCACCATGGAGTCTCATCTTCAGGTGAGTACTGGTCACAAATCGTCATTGATTTATTATTGTTCTTACATTTTTGTTACCATATCTCTTCGACAATCTTTGCAGATAAGGTAAAGTACTGTTAGCAATTGATGTAATTTTTTACAATAAATTTTACAATATACTGTATACATGTTTTAACTGTATATGAAAATTCATGATGGGAAATTTATGGATAGTTCTGTAATGTTATTTTAACTATACTGTGGAAGCATTATTTTACAGCCTCCACATATCAAAATCCCCAGTGATAAATTAACACTGTTGGTGTTTATGAGTCCACACTCAGAGTTTAGGTAACACTGAATCAGTGTTGAAGTTAATTAGATAATGATAAGTGATTAATAAAGTGATGATTGAGCATTAGTGATGAACACCTGCTGTTAACAAGCAGAATCACTGAAGGACAGAGGAACAGAAAAAAAAACACAAAAAACCCCACAGAAACTACAACTGAAAACTACAACTATGTCTGTTTGAGTTTGTTTACCATTTCCATTGTGGCCATTCTCATGTGACAATGTGGAAGTTAATGAAAGTTAATTATTTGCATGCATTTTAAAGCCACAACAGTTTACACTTCTGATATATGGTTTTCTGAGCACATGCATCCAAAGCACGAAAGCTGGCTGTCAGACCAGACGTCCTGTGAGTACTACACTAATTTCTCTTCTAGAAAGTCTTATTGAACTTATAGGGGAATTTACAGTTAAAGACCCAAAGGCCAGAAATGATGAATGAAGACCCAGAGTCAGAGTTTAAAAAAAATAAATTGAAATTTTTTTTTACTGAAGAACAGTTTGCAGTTTCATCAGCAGAGGTCAGCTTCAATACTCAGCAAGAAGTTCGTAGGCTGCTCCGCATACATTCAATACAGCAGCAATTATACTCTAACAGACTCCACTAACTATGTTATTACTTCAGGTGAAATGGATTCTGATTGGCTAAGAAATAGATAAAAATTGCAAATTATCCACACATGGATTGATAGAAGTAAGCATGCCTCCATAGATTATACAGATGACAACAAGACCATGGTTTTGACCATAGTCACAGAACTACTCTTCTAGGCACCAGTTTGTTGATAAAAACAAGTTATTGCAACATCCAGGGGGCCAGTTGTTCGTCTTTCACCAATACTAATCTGCAACAAGAATACCAGCACACATACATAGATACAAAGGATGTGTATCTTCTCCTAACTATAGGTTGAAGTTGGTTGAACAGGATACCCAGATAGCAACTTTGTGCCTGCCCAGATCTGGCCTACATCAGCTATGCATGGTATGGTGGTCACATGTGGCAAGGAATGATGGCACTTGGGCAGACTACTTCTGTTTGCCAGATCTGAATCACAAGCAGGCCATAGCAATGCCATATGTCAGCCAAGAGCAAAGAAATAAACCAGAACTTGACCTTATCTGAGCCATAAAATCTTTATAAATTACTTATAGAATAATCTTAGCCTTAGCAAGCCTGTTAACAAGCAGAATCACTTCAGGTAAAGAAGAGAACAGAAAAAAGAAACAAACAGAAACACAAGAGTTACATCTGACTTTACCCACAGGCTTAGATGAAATCAACTGAAGATAAAAGAAGACATTTAATCTCTCAAGATCTCAGCAGAGGAGGGTTAAACTACTCCACAAACAGCATTACCACTTCAAATATTACTAACTAGACTTTATTTCTGTCATTCATCTACAGAAATTCTTATTGAGAATTAACAGAAGTTTAACGCTCATGTTTTTCATTTGAAGTCACCATAATGGTGATTGGTGTTTCCATTAGTTGGGCTCTTAACTCTTACAATATGTCTCTGGCTGCTGTGGCAGTATCTCAAACACATTTGCAGTAGTAAAGCAGGAATGTACTTTCTTAAACTATTGATTTTATTAATCATTATATTAAAAATTCAAGGGTCAAGACTAAAGCAAAGCCTGATCTCCATTGTGGTAGCGTCAAACGAAAAAATATCTGAAGCGCTCTTAATTTTCAATACGAACTTCCATAGACGTCTGACAGAAATAAAGTTAATCTGGTTAGTAATAAGTGAAACGGGTTATACTCTTTCAGTTGATTAACCTTCCTCTCTTGAGAGATTTAATGTCTTTTAACTTCAATTGATTTCATCTAAAGAGCTTCTGCGGAAGCTCAAGAGAGCCAAATTCCCATTATCACCTCCTTCAACAGTGGGACGATAGATCCCAGCTGTCCACTGTGTTGGATGGAAACTGCACAGCCTCCGACCACAAGACTCTACAGCGGATTGAGGACAGCGGAAAAGATTATCGGGGTCTCTCTACTCACTATCGACACCTCATACAATAACCGTTGCATCTGCAAAGCCATCCGTATTGCGGGCAACCCCTCTCACCCTTTTCATGGACTATTCACCCTCCTGCCATCTGGCAGAAGGTACAGGAGCATCTGTGCCACCACCAGCAGACTCCACAACAGTTTCTTCACTGAGGCAGTCAGATTGCTCAATACCTGGCTGCCTCTCCAGCACCCACCTGGGTTAGTCGAACACCCAGGCCAATAAGACTCAAAACTCTATACTCAATAGGACTCATATCTGGGTTAGTCGATCACCTAATCCAGTAAAGATTTATATCACTGCACACACACTAATTCATTAAGACTCAGTTCTACTGCACACTGCACTTTACAGAAAGTAGCTGCATCAGTAACTTTTGCCAGTATTGCTGCTATACTTGTGCTGTTTCTTAATGAGATTTTAATGACAGTTGTTTGTTTGTTTTTTTCTTCGTTACGAGATTTCAAAGATGGTCAGTTTTATCCGGTTACGAGATCTCAATTTTTGTTATGTTCTGTTTCAAAGATGGTCAGTTTTGTTTCTTTGTTGTTTTACGAAAATTTCAATACAGTCGGTTGTTTTGTTACGAGATCTCAATGATTGTTCGGTTTTCAGTCGGGTTTGTTCTGTAATGTGGTTTCAAAGATGGTCAGTTTTGTTCCTTTGTTCTTTTGTGAGATTTCAGTGTAGGTCGATTTTATTACATTACGAGATTTCAATGATGGTCGGTTTTATTCGGTTATGAGATTTCAATGACATCGTTTTATTCGGTCATGAGATTTCAGTGATGGCCGGTTTCGCTCGGTTGCGAGATCTTAATGATCAGTTTTGTTCCTTTATGAGATTTTAATGACAGTTGGTTTTAATTTGTAATGAGATTTCAGTGATGGTCGTTTTTTTTCCTTTGCGAGAATTCAATGATGGTTGGTTTTGTTCTGTTACAAGATTTCAATGGCGGTCTGTTTTATTCGGTTATGAGATTTCAGTGACATAATTTTATTCAGTTATAAGGTTTCAGTGATTTTGCTCAGTTACAAGAACTTAATGATGATCGGTTTTGTTCCTTTATGAGATTTGAATGACAGTCGGTTTTCATTGTCAGTCAGTTTTTTGCAGTTACAAAATCTCAATACGGTATGTTTTGTTCTGTTACAAGATTTCAATGGCGGTCGGTTTTTGCTGAGTTATGAGATTTACAAGATCTTAATGATGGTGAGTTTTCAGCGTCAGACAGTTTTGTTCCATTATGTGATATCAAAGATGGTCAGTTTTGTTCTTTTATATCGTTTCGAGATTTCAGTGATGGTTGGGTTTGTTTGGTTACAAGACCTCAACATGGTGTGTTTTGCTCTTTTATGAGATTTTGAGAACAGTTGCTTTTGTTCTGTTATGAAACTTCAATGATGGTTAGTTTGAAGTTGGTTACTAGTTGATGTAGATGATGATTCAGTCATCATATAGTAATATGACTCACTGAGACACAGCCTGAGCTCTATAGACTCACACAAATATCAAGAATCAGTGTATGAACCTCAACAATAGTGACGATAAAAAAACATTTTGAAACCTTTGTAACTTCTCACAAGATCTCAATGACTTCAGGATTTCAGTCTCAGTCGGTTTTGTTCTGTTATGAGGTTTCAAAGATGGCTGGTTTCTTTATGAGATTTTAATGACAGTCGGTTTTGTTCAGTTACACAATATCAATGTGGTATGATTGGTCCTTTTACAAGATTTTAATGACAGTTGTTTTTCTTCCATTACGAGATTTCAACAATGGTTTTGTTTGGTCATGAGATCTCAGTGATGGTTGGATTTCAGTCTCAGTCAGTTTCGTTCAGTTACAAGATCTCAATAAAACATGTTTTGCTTTGAGATTTCACCGATGGTTGTTTGTTGATGATTATGATTCAGTCACCATATAGTGGCCTGATTTATTGAGCACGTCCAGAGTCTGTTTTTTGTTGACTCACTCAAACATCAAGAATCAGCATATGAACATCAACAATGGTGACAATAAAAAACTTTTTGTGACTAGAAGCTTGTTTTGTGATGTTCAGAGTTGATCTGTTTAGCTGAAAATTTTGTCACCATTGTTGAGGTTCAGGCGTTGATTCATTATGTCTCTCTGAAGATTTAATCATCTAATCGGTTACTGATGTAGTTATAGTAATATCAGGTCAGGCATGTGTTACTGTGAATGTCCAACATCGAGTGGACGTTGAATTTTGGTTGGAAATGCACCACATCTTGGGCAATCACAGGACTGTTGCAAGAAACAATGCATAATTAAGCACACAATACACAGTTAACACACTCTGAAAGTGACCCATAACAAAGTTACAGCAGCCATTGAAAAACTGATATTAAATACTGCCTAACAAACTCAAACACTGATCACAACGACGGTCACAAACAAATTTTCACATTAACATTAAATTCAAAAATATATGTAAATAATGTGATATATTACATAATACATTTCCATATATGGGAAACTAGTTTCAATGTACTGCAAAATATACATTGAACATGTATATCGATACAATATTTAGACATGAAGACAAAATATCCTTTATTTATTTATCCTTTACTGAGCATATATTGCACATACATGGTCCCATATAAATGTGAATCACATTAACAAAATGAGTTACAGCAGATTTGTAGTTCCCAACATGCTAAAGTCAGGGTCAATGTTGTCTCATAATGGAAAAAAACAACAACTGTCATTAAGATCTTGTTAAGGAACAAAACTGACCATCATTGAAATCTTGTTAAAAGCAACAGTTTGATCAAATTCAACCATCATTGAATAATGGAACCAAACTGACTGTCTTTGAGATCTCGTAACCGAACAAAACCAACCGAGATCCTGTAACCGAACAAAACCGATCATCATTGAAATCACATGAAGGAGCAAAATCGACCGTCATTGAACTCTAGAAGTGGAACAGAACCAACCGTCATTGAAATTTCATGACAAAAAAAAAACATCACCACTGAGATCTTGTAAAGGAGCAAAACTGGCTGTCATTGAATTCTAATAAAAGATCAAAATCAACCATCATTTCAATTTCATAAAGAAACAAAATCAACCGTCTTTGAAATCTCGTAAATGAATGAAAAAACAAAAACTACCTCTTGTAAAGAAATAAAACTGACCGTCTTTGAAATCCTGCAATGGAATAATATAACAAATCCGACCTTCATTGAAATCTCACAAAGGAACAAAATCGACCATCATTGAAATCCTGTAATGAAGCAAAACCGACCATCATTGAAATCTCACAATTAATCAAAAACGAATTTGATCAAATTCAACCATCATTGAAATCTCATTACAGAACCAAACTGACTGTCATTGAGATCTCATAACCGAACAAAATTGTTTTGTTGGTTTGAATAACTTTGCTGCAAAATAAGTTCTTGAATACAATATTTGTATGTCATGTATGAACTTTGTGTGAACAAGCTCTTCTTTCAGGCATCTATTTGTGCTCCTGACCCCATCACATGACCTGAATACAGCAGGGTCATAATCCACATGATTACATGCCTCCTTTAGCACGCATATGACCCTGATCTCCAACCATTCTCTCATCTTTATGCCTCTCCAGTCTTTAGACCAGAGTCGTGCCCTTCGGACTCTCCCCAGTGATGGCTGTCACATCATATGGAAGTAATGGGCCTGAGTTACAACTCCCACCTTGATCAGCTAGTGACCGTAATGAAGAGATTCTCTGTCTCTCTCATTTTCTTTCTTTCTTTCTTTCATCTCCCTTTCTGATTTTTCCTCTCTTCGCTCCATCTTTTTTATCTTTGTGAGCACTTTATCATTTCTGCCTTGCTGTCAGGGTTATATTGCTACTTGTCTCTGTGGGTTCTCTCACTCTACTCTGTCTCTCCTTATCCAGGATTTGTATCCTTCTGTTTTAATGGTGCCAGTGAGTGAACCGCAAACAATAATGAGGTAAGTGCAAGATTTGTCTGGATCGGGAGCTTGGCTTTGGCCCCTGAGGATGAATCCATTTGCCCCCAGGACAGATTTTACACAGGCTAGGGAAAAGTACCCTAGATTAGACCGCAGGACATTTACCTTGAGCTTTGGGTAAATCCCATCTCAATCTAGGCGGTTTGCAAGGCTGGAGGTGACACACGGTGCGAGTTTAAAAGACTCAAGCAGGAACTCTATTTCCTGCTATGAGGTACATTTACACGTCTCCATAATACATGATACAGAACTGTCACGTTGTGTCAATCTTGCTGTCTCTTTCTACTAGCATGTGTTTGTTGTTGGGGGTGTGTGTCATTTTATGTCCCTTGTTGTTGTGGGGTGTTTCACTGATCTCCCTCATCACCAGCAGACAGCTGTTTTGTCATTATCAGCCTTTATTTAATGCCCTGTCTTTTTCCTCATGTTTTGTCTCATTTTGATGCTTCCTTCCCGTTCCGCTTCTTGTTCCCTCCCCTTGTTCCTCGTGCACCGTCCTCGTGGACCGTCACCGAACACCGCCACACACACCACACAGCCAGTCACCAGCACACTTCACTGCCCGTCTCTCTCAGTCCCGTCGGTCTCCTGCTGTCCTGCATTCAGTCCTGCCCTCCTGAGAGAGAGATCTGACGCTCTAGTGTTGTTGTGTTTGCTATTGCCTTCTCCTTATCCTTCCTTGAATTAAATAATCTTTCTTTTTAATGCTTTCTTTTTATTTATTTATTAACTTCCGATCTAACATGAAGGAAGCAGCAAGTAGCATGGCAAGGCATGAATTATTCAAGTCACCATATTCCATTTTCCGAATGGACAAGAGCATTTCGAACATTTCGAACGCTGTGCAAGCGCTTGCGACGCAGGTGGTGCGCGAAGCTGTCCAAGCGCTCGCCAACAGGTCCAACGTCCCGCAACCCCCCGCCACCCAACCCACACCCCCCGCTGTCAGACCCCCACCCAGCCAGAGAGACCCCCCCCCGCTGACGGAGCCCTTCCCGCACCCCGAGAGCTGAGAGATTGAGAGCCCCTTCTTTCCCAGAGCTTTTGCTTGCCCTTTCTCTCTTTGCCCCTTCTGCGTGCACGCCCCGAGCCCCGTAAAGGTTCAGTGAGGAGAGCACTAAAGGCTCGTTCTTCACCTGGGGGGGGGCCGTGGGCACTGGGGGGGACGGCGGTTGGAGGGTGACTCCGACAGCTGTGGACGCGTTCCCTTCCTGGTTTTCGACCGAGCCGTCGAGTAGGGAGAGGCCCACCAGCTGACTCTGGCTCCTGGCAGAAGACTTCCGCGCCTCAGCAAAGGGAGTTTCGTCGTCCATTTTGGTACCCCTCCATCGAGAGTTCGTACGCGTCCGCCAGGCAGTTCGAGGATATGAGGTGGGCTGGGGGCTGACCATGCATGGGCTGGAGACATGTTATAACAAACCTGAGATTGCCATGCTGGAACCCTTCCGCAAATGAAATTATAGAGCTGGCGTTACGAGTGGTGCTGGAGGGCTGACCAGCTCAGCTACCCCCACCTATCTTCATAGCAGTGGCAGCCCGCAGCATCCCGCAGTGTGGCCCGGTTGGTCCCCGATGATCACGCACGTCCATGCAGGTGGAGAGATGATCGGCCGAGGAGGAGGAGAGAGAGAGAGCTCCCAGGGAGAGAGATCTGAGACTACTGTGGTGGGGGGGACTTATCTCTGTCCACCCCCCCCATGCCCGCCCAAGAATAAAGGTAAAGTTGAAAAGAAAGAGCGGTAGTATCGTTAAAAGGAAGTCTCACCATCTCACTTCCTTCTTCCCTTCCTCCCTCACAACCCCCCTTCCACCCTCCTCGAGCTCTCACTTGGTTCCTCCCCTGTCGCCCCCCGAAGCCTCCTCGATTCCCCTTAGCTGAGGGTAACTTATCTTTAATCCTTCTTCAAGTACTCTGTTCACCTTCTTAATGGCCAACAACTCCCAATCTCACACCCCATTCTAATGGCCATAAAACCCCCATCATTTCCGGCAATCACATTGATTCCATCCCTTTCCTCCCTCATGGACTCCATTGTTGCCACGGCAACGGTTTCCTCATGGGAAACCGTTCATCACCGTCCCTGTGTGGGTTGGGGCTTGGGTCCCATCCCTATGTGGTGGACACAATGTCCGTCTCCTGTTGTGGGTCCACACTGTCCTCCTCCTGTTGTCTGTGGTACCTGTCGATCCTGCTTGTCTGTCTCTGTTTGTCTGTGTGTGTCGTCTGTGTCAGAAGGTTCGCAGTAATTCGGGGCTGAGCGTCCCCCTTCCAAAAGTTTCTTGACCCCTATGGAGACGCTAGTGCTCTGGTTTCAAACGTGCCCCGTCCCATACTCCCCTCCTATGTCTGTGCTCTGACCTTGAGAGGGGTAAGTCTCTTCCTCTCTGATTCGTCCCCATCCCCGTCCTTGTCCCCCCCTGGAGGCTGGGGCTGAAATATATTTCTGTTTTTTTTGAAAAGCTGGATCCTGAGAGGCGGTTCTTTTTTGTGCGAAAGAAGGATGGTTCTTTTTGGTGAAAATAAGGATTGTCGAGAGTTGAACAACATCAGCTTTCAGAAGTTGCTATCCTTTGCCGTTGACTCAAATACCTTGTATTGAGTTGATTCACTTCATCCATTTTCGAGGAAGAAGGAAGGCGTAAACGCATATCATTTTGGGACTTGCGTAATTGGATATTTGATGCATCCATTAAGGAAGGGGGATGAAAGGCGCTTAGCATTTTAACACCCCCATGGTGATGAGTTTGGTCCGGTTTCCCCCGCTTTTCCAATCAACTCGTCATGACCTTTTTTGGCACTTTGGTAGTGACCTTCATAGACATGGTACAGCATACATATCAGGTTTTTTTCTTCGTCATTTGTTTTTTTTTTGTCAACACATTTCAGGAGTGATGTCGTTCCTGGATGAGAGATTGATTTTTTCTTTAAGTTGTTTTTTGCGCGATGACAACACGATCTGCGATCCCTTTCACAGGGATTACTGTGTCTTATGGCTTTGGGCTGATTCCTGGAATGGTTTTTGGGAATGGCTGGATTGGTTTTTTAAGGATACTTCGATTTCCCCCCAAGCCGCGGTTTCAGGCTTTCCCTGTGCCGGCGTCTGGTTTTATTCGTAATTTTTTTCGACGTTTTTATTCGTAATTTCAGCCAGCTCTCTGCGGTTCGCACTTCTGAGAACATTCTTGTCGCCCTCCCATTCTCAGGCCAGCTAGGACGCACCTCAACCCACCCAGCCCTACCGCTTTGCTTCGGCTTCCAGTCCTTCTACACAGTGCGACAAGTGTGGCGATGCAGTGTTTTTTTGTGCGGTGCTTTGGTTTTGGCTCACGCCTTTTCTCAGTCTGACTCCCAGCAGTTGTTTGGCCAGCAAATTAGCGTTGGAGAGGGTGGGCTTTGTTGGCTTTTGTGGTCTTGGGGTGATATTAATCTGTGTGGTGTAACCGAGTTGTTGGCCGTGGTTTTCATTTAGGCTAGTCTAAAGGGACTCAACTTATGCAGTGTTTAACAGGACTTTTTTTGGGTACTATTGAAGTACCGCTAAGAATAAACGTCATTCAAAGAGACTCTGGTCCATCTTTTTTTCCTTCCATTTTCGTTTACTTGACTTTTACCGCCGCACCGTACCGAGAGGTTCAACCCCGACTAAGAACGATGGAGTTTTTTCTCGTATGTTTGGAGACTTTAGAATCTCGTGGAACCCCGAGTGCATTCCAGTAACACTCGTATTTTTCTGAGGGAGTCGGATTGTCAACGGGGAGTTGGAGTCGGTATCAGGTCACATTTGGACCTGCGAAAGTAGCACCGCAAAATCCTCGGTAGAAGTCCGGTTTTTTCATCCGTTAACGGGGAGTTATGATGGCCCTTCCTCCCCATCCTGCTCTGTCGCGCTTTATGGCTTGTCAAAGTCTAGTAATAATGCAACTAGTCCTTTAGTAAAGCAACGATGTCAGTTCGCGATTTTTCTGTCGTGACATTCGTTCGGTCTTTTTCGGATTCTGCCCTGATGTGTGAGAGTCCTTGGCTCTTTTTGTCCGTCCGACCCCCTTCTCCTCGGTTGTCGGATTTTTTTTCGGGGCTTGAAATCTAACCCCCCTCCTGGCCCTTCTTTAATCCCTGTGTGACCACTGATTTATGAACATGGTTTTTAATCGCTTGATTTTGTCACCGCCCGGTTTCCATTTTGAAGCCAAGTATGACAATCATGTTTTGATTGTTACTGGCGGTTGACGGTTACATACTTTTTTATGGGACGTTCTAGTTTGGAGATGTCTCTGACAGGGGTTCCAGTTCTTGTGGAGGAATGGTAGTTTTTTTGTGAGTTCTCTCCCAGGAGCAGAGGGTGTCTGACAGGGGGGTAGCCCCCCCAGAGTAATGTCAATCTGAGCGAGAGCGACAGGATCTGAGCCACTTTTAGTCTTTGCCCAGGGATCATCCCATGGAATCCCCAGTTTCCACAACTCCGGACTATGGTTCCACCAGTACTTGTCCATAAGCTACTCCACCCTCAGCTCCGGGCTTTTCTCCCCAGTTTGGAGTAGGTGCCACGTACCCAGTCTGTTTCTTTACCAAGGCCAAGGCCGATCGCTCGCGGTGTTCCCCGATCCGTTTTTGCCTTTGTTTAGAGGTGCCATGGGCTTTAGGACCAAGAAAAAGTCCGCTCCCCCCTCCCGTGGCTCATGTAAGTGGGTCAATTTCAGTCACCTTTATTCGTCAAAATTCACCTCCGTCCGTCGTGAACAAGTTACCTGACTTTCTCCAGAGAAACGTTTTCGTCCCCGCCTTCCATGTCAAGTAAGATAAAGAATTCATTTTTCTCTCAAATTAATTCCGCTTTACCAGTCCGGTGACGCGCCTAAACAACCAACCCCCGTGGCGCCGACTCGAATCAGTGTACATAGGATACGAGGTCGTATTCCGTGTCCAACTATTAGAGAGGTGCCGGGAAATTAGCGTTCCGCCTGTTAAGGTTCTTGTTCACGGGACTAGAGGGATCACTCCCGCATCGATGAATTTTCTGGACCGACTCACCGCCTCGGAGGGGCGACGGGATGGGGGGTGGGGGGGAATACGTCGATCGAAGTAGGGGAGGGGGAGAGGACGCGGGGTCCTCTGCCTGAACACTCTCCGGGTCACTTAACTCTTGGAGAGGGGGAGTGTCTCTTTTTATTCTGCTTTCTTGGAGGCGTTCCTTTTGTGGAGGGTGGGAGCACAGGGGTTGTCATCTGCTTTATCAGCTTCTAGTCGTTGGTTGTTTTGGGTTCCTGTGTCGGTTGTTTTTGCTGTTCATTTTGTCCTGATTTGTCACTTTTTGTGCATCGATCGTCTCACGTTTGCAGATGCGTTTACTTGTGCCTCGTGTCTTTCGCTTGTCGTTCTCAGTTGTTTTGTTTTGCGTTGTTTTGTCTGTCCCCGTCGTGTGCTTGTTCCCTGTTCTCTGTCAACAGCATCCATTCCCAGCCTGGTTCGTGTTCATGTTCCACCAGCCACGTTGTTTCTAGCCCACTCTGATTCTGGAATTCTCCCTTGCGGCTCCTGCTCCCGCCGATTTTGTTGCTGCTTAGAGATTCCTTGCTTGAAGAACCTGAATTCACCAAGTGTAACAAAGATGTTGATCTTGGAACAACATTCCAATCAACCAATCAGGTTTGAGGGACAAGTTTACAGTTTATGTCAAGTTTAATATTACAACAAGGGATACTTGCTTCTACGTCTGTGTTATTCACCTATCATTTCCCTCTCATTTTAGAGATAATTTATGGATAAGGTTAGGTTTAGGTACGGATATGATTACATTTTTGGACAAGAATTATCCCAGCAAACATTTGGACGTCCCTTCAACATGGTTGAATGGACATCTTTGTCTTTTTAATTCATTATAATTTCCTAAAAATGCATTCAGGCACGTTTGTACATGTCTACAATTCTCTGGGGTTGCATGTATAAATGTTACTTTGACTTTTAGCTACGTGTAGTTCTATATTAATGAATTAAGAGATACAAGAAATATCCATTCCTAAATCTCATGCCTGTTCCAGTGATAGTCCACTGACCTTTCCTCTTTTGTAATGTCTCTCAGCCATCTCTCTTTCTACAGCCTTTCTACAAATCTCCCTCCTCCCCCATCATGAGTGGATACGCCCCCTTCTGGTGCTCTGTGGATCAGATTCTAATATTTACACAGCCTGTGCTATGTACAAACACACATATAGAACAGACATCTAGCAAATATTCACAAAATCGTTTGTTTAGGTGTTAATTTAAAGTTCAACAGCATTTCTCAGAAATCGCCCAATGCACCTTTAAGACTATCTTGCAATTATTTGCCACAAGCAAAATGAAAAGATTCAATGTCATGAACAGACTGCCACAGGTGCCTATACCATAGTATGCTAGTAACACCATCCTCTACTTCCAGATAATTTCATAGTTTTATTTGCTAAAATTTGCATCTAAATATACATTTTTCCTTTGTTTTTTAAATAATATGCTGTTAAAGTATAGTAAAAGTTTGTGTTGTGGTTAACTATATGTACATAAAATATTTGCATTTAGTTAAATTTCATGTTTCATGTATGGTTTTAATTTTCCTCCTTCTCCAATTGAAATGTTTCAAACTTTTTTTTAAAAAATGTTTTAATTGGGAGTCAGTTTTTTTCCAGTTTTTTTTTTTATTTTTTTCCCGTGTCCTCAATTTCACTTTCAGTTGAGTTTTCTGTAATATATACATACTGTAATACATAACAAAAGCCAGTTCCTTAATGACATCATCCTGTAGGAACTGACGTTTTACCCATGTCCGTTTTTTCATAGAATTCCTTTTATAGAAAACACAACAGAAGCATGTTTATTTTTAAGCAGTTACAGAGTTCAGAGGGAATTAATGGAATGACCCGGTATAGAGTCACTTTCCCTTTGGTTTTACACAAAAATATGATCTCTCAATATTTTTGTATATATATTTTGATGCCATTTTCTATATTCAGATCTCATTTCTTTGTAAGCCTTTCCAAAAAAGCATTTGTGCAGCTCTCTTCCTTGTCGCTGCTTGTTTTCTGTTCATTTTTCTCTAATGACACGCAGGCATCTATTGACCTATATCTCTGCTGCTAATTGGGAGGCAGGAGTGTGAAGTGATGATTCTTTGCATGAAGATGCACAGCAGTGAGTAATGCGCTTCTCTTTCCATCCAATGGAATAGCTCGCCTCTTTAGGTCAATACTCCAGAGAGACAGAGAGAGAAAACAGAGAACAAGGGAGAACCACAGAGAACCATAGACCCCAAGTTCAAAAGTCTCATTCTTCATTCTCTCTGTTCACTTTCTTTGTTTCTCTGACTTTCACACTATTTTTCCACTCAGTTCCTGTCAGCATTGTGTGTCTGTGTTAAAGTTACTGTGACCTCTCTAGAACATGACATGGTGATCTCGGACTGCTGCAGCCTTTAATGAGGCTTCAGCAGCTTCTATTGCAAAACGAGCCATGACCAAATGAAAACACTGGTACATTTTAAACAATTGCATGTGTTTAAATGCATTTCAATTTGATTTAATAACCTTTTTATTATGATCATTTGAATCATTATTGATTGATTGATTTTGCCATAAACTTATTGCAAAGACAATTCCCCCTAGAACAACTAAATATTTGTCACATCTGTTTTTGGATCATGCCATGTGATTTCCCTGATCTTCTCATGTGTTCTGGTCATGTGTTTATTGTGTGTTCGACGTTGGCTGCGGATGGATGCACCCGATCGGCGAGAGTTGCCGGTGGGGAGGAGCTGAAAATGGAGACGTGAAGTCGGACACTTTCTGCTTCTCTTCTTTTATCAGTAACTGAACGTTTCAGAACAAACACGAAACACACATTCAGTTAATTAACATAATCTAGCTATCATTTTTAATGTATATAAAGATAAAATGTTCTACATTAGGTTTAAATACATGGTTCTTTTGTGTCGCTTTCTCATTGGTTGTCATAGTCATGTGCTCCCCTGAATCAATTAAAACAAGACATATACTAAAGAACCAGTCTATGGACGCCCGTTTCCACCACTGAAAAAAATAAAATAAAAAGAAGACTTTTCTTCTTTTCACAGAACTGAATTTTTCACAGAATTGTGAGATAAAAAAGTCACAATTGCGAGTTGCAAAGAAATTCTGAGAAATAAAGTCGCAATTTTTAATCTCGCATTCTGACTTTATATCTCGCAATTGTGAGTTTATTTCTCGCAATTCTAAGAAAAAAAAATCATAAATGTGAGTTTATATCACAATTCTGACTTTATAACTCGCAATTCTGACTTTATATCTCACAATTGTGAGTTTATATCACGCAATTCTTTGAAAAAAAAATCAGAATTGTGAGATAAAAAGTCACAATAATCACACATGAAATAAGGAAACACATGACCAGAGCACATGAGGAGATAAAGGAATCATATAACATGAACCAAAAACAAGTGGAAATATTGGAATCTAATGATTTTTTTTATGATGTCCTTTTCTCTTAATAGTTCTTGATTTTTTTCACCAATGCAGACGGAATAATTAGCACGTCTTATTTTCAGTTGGCTCCATATGAATAAACTTAAGTGTGTTTATTGATTCTTCCCATTTAAAATCAGTGTAAATGCACATATGACCTGCCTCTATATACAATATAGAAAATTAGGGACCATTTTGATTTCTGATTTGTGATCTTGAGTCCATTACAGAGTAACTGTGTGGATAAAAGAATGAGTAAGGATTAAAAGTGTAGTGTGGTGTGAAAAATGAGCAGCTCAATTTCTGGTCTTGTGCTGGTCCTGTCTTCATTGTTACAAGTGCAGTTAACTGTTTTTCCTTGAGTTTCGAGAAAAAGACTCAATTGTACTCTGGAGATGTTGCACTTTTAGCGACTGATGCAGAGCAGGGCCTGTCCATTTGTCTCTGCCAGAGAGAATGGGACTTTGACAGTATGGAGAGCGGCAGAAGTCCCCAGGAGAAGACTTGTATGACTGTGCTACAGACTCAAGGACTTTGACTTGTAACCCCTGGGGATTTCACTCTAGAGATGGGTGAGAGCACTTACTCTCCTTTAGCTCAGAAACCAAGTACTATCAAGATCAATATGGTATTGATGTCAAAATGAATACCTCCATTAAATTAAAGGATTTGCCCATAAAACCTTATATGAATAACAAAATAAAATATACACAATTTAATTTATAATAAAATAAAAATGATAATTAGTGAGCGCCAGGGTTCTACTCGTACCCGAAGAGAGCAAAGCAGAATCACTGAAGGAAAGAGAAACAAGAACAGAAAAAAGATTATATCAACTGAAGTTACAAGAAGGTATTAAATTCCTCAAGATATGTTTAAACAACTCCACAAACAGCATTACCAACTTCATTTATTACTAACCAGATATGTATTTATGTCATTTGTCTACAGAAGTTCTTATTAAAGTTCCAGAGGTTTAGATGTTGATGATTTAGTTTCGTTTGATGTTACCATGATGGAGATCAGTGTTGCTTTAGTTGGGCTTTTGATGCTGGACTTTTGATAACTGGTTTTACTTTTGCTGCTGCAACTGTGTCATCAAAATACTTTTATTATGGCTGGGGGAAAAAGGCCAAAAGAAGAAGTGTTTACATTATGCTGGGTGCTCGTCACTTATTGTCCTGACTCACTAGTACTATTCAGAATACAATCTATTTTGGGTGATTTGTTCAGAAAAAAAGTTCAATAATGTTGTGACAATACAAAAAAATACAAAGGATTTTTAAAACAGTTTGTGCTCAATCCTTTTTTAAAGTTCTTTTTCACTCACTCACACAGACATCAAGAATTGGCATATAAATCTCAACAATGGTGACAATCAAACGTTTCATGCTGCAATGCATGCTAGGTACCAGCATAGTACAAGACTCATTCAGCATGCACAATAAATTATTTTGTCCGATTATTTTCTCTAATACTTATACTATTCTATAGACTAATACTATTTGCTGTTGTGTTTGTGTTGACATTTAGTAGTGTGTTTTGTAATGTTCAAAATTGATCTGTCTTTTCTGCTGATTGTTACTGTTGTTGAGATTGATATGCTGATTCTTGATGTCTGTGTGTGTCTAGTTGCTGCCATAGAATAAATCTTCTTTGTTGTAAATAACTGTCATAACTGATTGCTCAGCACTGCTTGGTCTTACTGTAGTCGGTGGTAATGTAAAATTACGGTGTATTAATATAAAACATTTTTGGTAAGAAATTAGACACTGGATGAGTCAGTAATTCAAACATTCAATGGTGATTATGTAATAATCAAAGCATAACCAAAAACACCTGACCCCATCTCTCTTTTTTTGCCTCAGCAAATGTATTTAAAAGAACAACAACAAAAAAATAATTTTAAATTTAAAGGGTCAAGAGCCCAACTAAAGCAAATACTCCATCATGGTATCAAACGAAACAATGAAACAACATCTAAACCTCTGTTAATTCTAAATAATAACTGCTGTAGATGTGTGACAGAAATAAAGTCAATCTGGTTAGTTATATGTGAAGCTGGTAATGCTGTTTGTGGGGTTGTTTAATCAGATCTTGAGAGATTTAATGTCTTTTATCGTCAATTGATTACCCTGTTGCCAGCAGATTACGTAAAATCAAGAAAAACAGTAATAAACTGTAAATTGTAGACTGTATAAAAAATGGTAATTTATTTTAATTTTGCTTTATTTAAAGGCAGTAACTGTAGTTAATCAAGCAGCATCTCTATCTCTGCTAAGTACTTCAGCACATACTTATGTGTTATTACTAACTAATGATGAACTGCAAAGATTTGCAGTCATGTTTTTGATTATTTCACAGTTTTTTATTAAAAATATAATTCAGTGGACTGAAGTCCACAGTACTAATCATATATAAATACTTGTTTTTAAACTCGAACTATTTGATGCAATCATTTTTCAAAAAGGAAATGAGTTACCTTATTACGGTAACATACTGTAAAAAAAAAAAAGGTAAGTTGTAAATTAACTGTAGGAGAGCTGTAAATTGCTGGCAACCCTGCTGCCAGTAGATTATCATTACTTTACAGCACAATCTTTTTTTAGTGTGGTATAAACTAGCTAAAATGATTTATTTAAGGCAGCACCTCAAGTGGCTTATTGTTTTGATACAGTCTAGTGGGCAAACAACACATTTCAATGGATTGTAACTGTTAGAATGAGGGATGTTTTGTCTCCACAAGGAATCTTGCCATTCATGGATCCCTTTATAGAGTTAAAATGATCAAATGAATGTGTCCCTTAAAATTCAATGGGGAAAAAGTCTTTTTAGGATTTAATTCACTTTTCTTTCTTATTTTTTTAAATTCTCATACCACAGCAACTTCCAAGATAACTCATATCATATTATTTGCAGGAGAGGGAGCAAGAGAAATTATTACATTCTCTGTAAAATTATATTTTCTGAGAACTCACTAGCTTGTGTGAATTAGGGTCTTGTGTGTGATTTGATGCTCTTATTTCATGAGGCATATTTTCTGTCTATGTACTGGGGTTGCCTTCAGCCTAATTTGTCGTAATAAAACAGCTACAGTGACCCCACTAGTGTTGTACATGCATTATGACTCACTGTCTATCGCCTCCTGACTGCCTGCGTTTCATAATTCATTCTGTGTCTAATAGAAACCTGCCTCTGGTCCTGTAAGACATCCAGAGAGATGGAAGTGAGGAGAGGGCATAGTCTTTAACAAATAACCCTGTGCAAAAGATAAAAGATGGGCCGCAAACTCTAACCAAGGACACTCCATCTCCATAAAGGAGTGGGGCGAAAGTAGATTTATTTGCTCATCTACCAGTGAGAAGGATGCCCAACCAATCACATGAGATGGAGAGTTGTCACATATGGGATACAAAGGAAAAAACTAATCCTGGGGAAGAGTGCCAAAGTTGCTTTTCCCTGATGTACTTGCACACTGAGACATGCATAATGTTTGTAATGTTTCTCATAAAAAAATATGCCAGGTTTTGTATTTCAGTGGTTTTCTGGTGATTAAACCTGAGTCTTTGTGTTCACTCGCATCTTTTTTAACATTAAAAAGGTTTTAAGACTTAACAAAGAATAGAACACTTACACGAATGACAAACTTACTTTTATATACTTTACATGGAGTGAGTCACCAAAATATTTTGAAAAAACATATTCTGTTTTTCCCCCTTACAGTGAAAGTCAGTTGTTTCGACCCTGTTAAAATATATGAATAGCTAATTTCTGCAAATAGTAACTAAAAATGCTTGCTTTCGCATAATGTTTCATCCAGGCCACTAGGTGTCAGTACAAGCCCACAATAACAAGTCAACAGAAACAAAAAATAACATAGTGAACATTTGCTGACTTTTTTCTTTCCTTGATTACACTTTTATTTTAGGAACATTTTAGGTATCGCATTAAGATGTTAATATTCATAATTGATGATACATTTTCATAATATTTTTTAAATCAAGTCTTCTAGTTGCCTTGACAAGATTCTGCAAAGAATTCTTTTGTGGCTCACAACCTTCATTTTAGTATTTACTCACCTTTTTGATCAGACCTCACTTGTTAAATCCTTTGTATGTCTTTAGTGGTGTAAATCAGCTAGGATTATTGTAGATATTGTTTATCATTGTGGTACAAAAAGGTGAAATTTTCAAAGCTGCAAAATCTTCAGCAGAGCTGTAGTCCTACAGTACGTAATTAGTGTGAAATTTGATTGATGAGGAACCTAATTAGGTGACTAAATAGCAATTAGCTAATCATCTAGACAGAGTGAGAAATATAATGTCACCGAGAATGAGCAGATTTTACCCGGCACAGATTTTTATTATCAATCTGTCAGTATTATCAAATGAAGTACCTCAGAGTTTCTTTATCAGGGTGTTTTACATTTGTTTTTATCTTTTTTATTGGAAGGCTGCTCTTATTCCTACTCAGGCTCATTGCAAACATGTGCCTGAGGCAACATTTCTGCAAAATAATATTACTTTGCTTCTTGCAAGTTTTGTGACACTTTTAAAGTGAAATGTCCAGTGAGTGCTGCTAAAAGTGTTCGTTTTATCTGAAACGGACAGCAGTTCAGAAATGAAATGTCTGTGTGAGTTGTGCTAAAAGGTTGATGCGCTATCACATTTTAAATGAACGTACCTACTAAACCTAATTAGTAATGTTAAAGGGCTAGTTCACGCAAAAATGAATGTGTTATTCACCCTCATGTCAATCAAAGACCTTCGTTCATCTTCAGAACACAAATTAAGAGATTTTTGATAAAATCTGATGGCTCATGAGGCCTCTATTGTCAGCAAGGTTATTAACACTTTCAGATACCCAGAGAGGTACTAAAGACGTATTTAAAATAGTGAGTACAGGGGTTCACCTTAATATTATAAAGCGACGAGAATACTTTTTGTGTGCCAAAAAACAAAATAAGGACTTTTCAACAATATCTAGTGATGGCTTATTTCAAAACACTGCTTCAAAGCTTTACGAATCTTTTGTTTGAAACCAGTGCTTCGGAGCGCCAAAGTCACGTGATTTCAGTAAACGAGGCTTCATTTCATCATAAGTGTTCTGCAATTTCAATACTTCACGTGATTTTGCCAGTTTTATACACGATCCGAACCACTGATTCGAAACAAAAGATTCATTAAGTTTCGAAGCAGTGTTTTAGTTTGGCCATCACTATATATTGTTGAAAAGTCGTTATATTGGTGCACAAAATGTATTTTCGTCACTTTATAATAGCAAGGTTGAACAATTGTACTCACATGAACTGTTTTAAATATGTTTTAGGGCTCTGCATTGCCAGTGCTGTACCAAGTGAGGTGATGAGGAAGTTTATCGTGTCAGAAAAGTTATATAAATGGAGCTGGTTATGTGATGCAAACATCAATGTATTAGTTTACAAATCATGCACTAAGAAGTCTTTTCAAGAAGGAATTTCAAGAAAATAAGTTTTTATTAAACGTTAATATGCCCTCGGTTACATAATTTGAGACCAGGAATAAAAGTGATCATTTTTCTAGTGATCATTTCAGATGGAAACTATAGTGAATTGTATGTATAGATAAGTTTTTGGAGTTTTGCAAAAATGTAGAGGCATGTTTTTCCAGTTATGTTTTTCTTGTCCTCTTGGTGTCCCAGTAATAGCTCTTTGGATACAATTGAATTTATTGCATCATATTTATGTGTGTTTTTGACTTTTTTATTATTATTTATATATTTTTACATTTAGGTCCCTGAGGAAGAGTTGAAATTGTGGTTGCTTTGGGATTTCCTCGTCTCCAGCGAACACAACACTCATCATAGCACATCCCCTGCCTTATGCATGTCATCTTGAGATGGGTCGAGGTATTTAGACATCAAAGTCACTACCAGATGCCTGCAGTAAGGAAAAGTCACCTTCTGTGTTTTTACAAGACTAAGAAGAACTAAGACTCTGATATTCACAATAATAAATAGACACACATGTTTGCTATTAAGATTAAACACAATGAACAAAGTTTTAATGAAAGTGTCGTACATTATATTTATGTTGTCCTTGAATGATCTGTCATCACTTTCAGGAAAACAATTTTTTTTAATATGTTACGATTCTGAACTAACGCTAAATGGCTAGTTTCGTGGTGATGAGCTTTTGAAAATGACAAACACTTTGTCTGATATCCTGTTCATCTGGAACACAGACTTCTGACAAGCTTTACAGATAATGCCGAGCTGAGATCATTAATTTAAATTCATATCATTATAATGAAGTAACTCTAACGAGCCGGTTTAGGGTATTAACTGAACTCACCACCCTATTACAATATTAATGAGTTCTACAGAAGGAACTGGAGTGTAAAATGGAGAGATCTTTGAAAATAATGGACCATATTCAAGCACATATTTCATAATTTTCTCCAAAAGGTAGCCCCTCAAAGGAAGTGACACTAAATGAACTAGATGAGTTCCTGTTCTTCGTGTCAGCCATGATGAGAAATGGCTGAAGTAGGTGCTTTTTGTTGAATTTCCCATAAAATAGAAGCAAAGATTGCTATGAGATCTGTTCCCAAGGACATTTGCTTTTCTAAGGATGCTTGACTTTACAAATGATATAAACGTTCCAATATTAACTGCAAACAACAGACTAATCATTTACTTTAGTGCTGTGTGGTGTGGCTCAGATTAATGGCATTTGGTTGTTGCCTACGGTTTTTGTTGCTTTGGTTAATAAGACATGTTTCCAAAGGCTGATGGATTTCCATTTTAGCTCTTCTCATGTCTTCACATCACTTGCTGCACAGTACACCACTTTCCCCACACATTTCCATTTGAGCAAGCATTTGTTTCAAGGTTACATTCCTGCCTCAGAGAACTTGCTTATGAACAATACATTAAATATGGACAGCTAAAGCAGCATTCAGTTGACCTCATTTGAAAGGGCATGCATTCTTCAAGAAAGTCCCACAGGGATCAGAAGCAATGCTGCTGGAGGATCATTGTTTATTCTTTGCATGAGTTTACTAGGGGTCTGCATATTCATAAACAGGCTTTGACAATGATGTTTTATTTTCCAAAAACCAAAGACTGTGCCCTTGAACTTTTGTAATTTTCTTTGTAGAACATTTAAAGCAATGTATTATATAATAAGTTTTCTCTAATTGCATGCTTAACTTGTTAAATGTTTCATAAAAACAAGTTTATTAGGTTTTAAATGATAGAATAATAGACATTTATTCAAAATTAAGATATAGAAATGTATATTTGAATCATGTCTATAGTTAAAGTGATTAACTACACCAGTGGTTACTCTTGTAGGACTGATTTCGGTAACACTTTACAATAACATTCATCAGTTAAGCATTAGTTAATGTATTAACTAACATGAACTAACCATGAGCAATACATTTATTACTGTATTTACTAATCTTATCTGCATTAACTAATGTTAACAAGATTTTAAATTATGTATTAGTAAATGTAGAAATTAACGTTAACAAAGATTAATAAAAACTGTAGAAGAGCAGTTCAGTATTTCTCATGTTAACTAATGAGCCTTATTGTAAAGTATTTGATTTCTGGTTTCATATGAATAAACATTATTTCAGGACAATTTGGTTGAAAGTAATCTGGAAATAGCTTAGAAAAATGTTAGTAGTTCTAAGAAAATGTAATTCGCAAATATGCCACATGATTTGATATTATCATATCCTATGCAGTGAAAATCGTATTTAGAAATCTGGCTTAACTGTCCAAACACTTTTTAGGGCCAGCACAGCTAACCAAGAACATTCTTATAATGTTCTTGTATCCCAAAGGTCATGGGCTCGAGTCTCAATAACGGCCAGAAATGTAGAGGGGGGGAGTGAATGAACAGCACTCTCTTCCACTCTCATTACCCACAACTGATATGCCCATGAGCAAGGCACCTAAACCCCAATTGCTCCATGGGTGCTGCAGCGAAAATGGGTGCCCACTGTTCGGGTGTGTGTTGAGAGAAATGCAGAGCACAAATTCAGCGTATGGGACCCCATACTTGCCAACACGTCGCTTTCACTTGTAATAGTTAATTTGAAAGTGAAAGTTCAATATACGTTCTTGTAACTGCTCAGAGACACAAAGGTTGACGATCCAAATACAGTAGTTTATTAAAGGATAATCCAAAGACATAATACAAAACAAAACAAAACAAAACACACACAGGCAAAGTCCAACACAAACACCAAGCAGGAAACTCACACAGGGAAATCTAGAAAAAAGGCAGGGGTCAAACCATGGAAAAGAAAATCAATGGAGAATGGAGCGCTGAGTCATGACAATAGTCTGGGGTGGAGTGCCCTCTGGTGGCTAACAAGGGCACTGCAGCTGGTGATCATTCCTGGTGATCATTCTGGGCTGAAGCAGGTTCTGGAGTGGACTCATGGGCTGGAGTGAGCTCTGAAGTGGACTCATGGGCTGGAGCAGGTTCTGGAGCAGACTCATGGGCTAGAGTGAGCTCTAGAGCGGACTCATGGGCTGGAGCAAGCTCTGGAGTAGACTCATGGGCTAGAGTGGGCTCTGGAGTGTACTCATGGACTGGAGCAGGTTCTGGAGTGGACTCATGGGCTGGAGCAATCTCTGGAGTGGACTCATGGGCTGGAGCAAGCTCTGGAAGGGACTCATGGGCTAGAGCAGGTTCTGGAGCAGACTCATGGGCTGGAGCAGGTTCTGGAGCGGACTCATTGGCTAGAGTGGGCTCTGGAGTGGACTCGTGGACTGGAGCAGGTTCTGGAGCAGACTCATGGGCTGGAGCACTCTCTGGAGTGGACTCATGGGCTGGAGCAATCTCTGGAGTGGACTCATGGGCTGGAGCAAGCTCTGGAGTGGACTCATGGGCTAGAGTGGGCTCTGGAGTAGACTCATGGACTGGAGCAGGCTCTGGAGTGGACTCATGGGCTAAAGCAGGTTCCGGAGCAGACTCATGGGCTAGAGCAGGTTCTGGAGCAGACTCATGGGCTGGAGCAGGTTCTGGAGCGGACTCATAGGCTAGAGCAGGTACTGGAGCAGACTCATGGGCTAGAGCAGGTTTTGGAGCAGACTCATGGGCTGGAGCAGGTTCTGGAGCGGACTCATGGTCTGGAGTGAGCTCTGGAGTGGACTCATGGGCTGGAGCAGGTTCTGGAGTGGACTCATGGGCTGGAGCAAGCTCTGGAGTGGACTCATGTGTTGGAGTGAGCTCTGGAGTGGACTCAAGGGCTGGAGTGGGCTCTGGAGTGGACTCAAGGGCTGGAGTGGGCTCTGGAGTGGACTCGTGGGCTAGAGCAGGTTCTACAGCAGACTCATGGACTGGAGTGAGCTCTGGAGTGGACTCATAGGCTAGAGGGGGCTCTGGAGTGGACTCATGGGCTGGAGTGAGCTCTGGAGTGGACTCATGGGCTAGAGCAGGTTCTGGAGCAGACTCATGAGCTGGAGCAGGTTCTGGAGTGGACTCATAGGCTAGAGGGGGCTCTGGAGTGGACTCATGGGCTGGAGCAGATTCTGGAGCAGACTCATGGGCTGGAGCAAGCTCTGGAGTGGACTCGTGGGCTGGAGCACGCTCTTGGGTGGATTCATGGGCTGGAGCAGGTTCTGGAGCAGACTCATGGGCTAGAGCAAGCTCTGGAGTGAGCTCTGGAGTGGACTCATGGGCTAGAGAAGGTTCTGGAGCAGACTCATGGACTGTAGCAGGTTCTGGAGCGGACTCATGGGCTGGAGCAAGCTCTGGAGCGGACTCATGGGCTGGAGCAAGCTCTAGAGTGGACTCATGGGCTGGAGCAGGTTCTAGAGCAGACTCATGGGCTGGATTGAGCTCTGGAGTTGACTCATGGGCTGGAGCAGTTTTTGGAGTGGACTCATTGGCTGGAGCAAGCTCTGGAGTGGACTCATGGACTGGAGCAGGTTCAAGAGCAGACTCATGGGCTGGAGTGAGCTCTGGAGTGGACTCATGGGCTGGAGCAAGTTCTGGAGTGAACTCATGGACTGGAGCAGGTTCTAGAGCAGACTCATGGGCGAGGGCATGAGAAGAGCAGCATGCTGCCTAGATTTAGAAGCAGTTATAGATTCAGCCTCGAGGTTTCTCTGAATAATGCAGATTTACGTACAGCTAACTAACGAGAGGTCTGTGATCTGTGTTTGTACAAAAGGTGTTTATTGTGTTTTAACTCGTTTTGAGAATGACACGCTTGGCATTGCACAAGGATCTGGTGAGAGCATGTCTGCAGAGAGTGGCATATGTTTAACGAGAGTGATGAAAGGCTGTAAAAGAAATGTTGTGTGGATATCCCATATGTAGATGGTTACAGCGTGTTTTATGCAAATGACTAACCTCAGGCACGCATTTCAAATACTCCAAATTCACTAATATTAGAACGAGATTAAGATCAAATTCATGTGTGCACATGTTGTGAATTAGGTGGAGATTTTCAGTGAGAAGTTCTCCTGTGCGTACAAAGACGAAATAATCCATGCAATTATTAGTGAATGTTATTAGAACGAAGTTCATAAAATGTGCTTATGATGTAATTTGTACTTGAATGTTCTCATAATATTGAGAGAAAACGTTCTTACAATAACATTCTCTGAACATCCTTATTATGTTATTATTTTCTGAATGTTTTCATGCTTTTATAAAACATTCTAAGAACAATGTTCACGGAACATCCTTACACCATTATTTTTACTTGAACATTCTCATATTTTCAAAATGATAGAATGGAATGTTCCTCTAACATTCACATAAACAAAAAAAAAAATATGAAAATAATGTTATCCTAACTTAATAGGAATGAAAGCGAAACATTTTAGGACCAAATTTTGTTATATGGGACTAAAAATCATGAAATCTGCTTTCTCACTAATGGCTAGCTTTCATTGGCATCTACAAATGCACGTGGAACTCATTTTATGCTGTCTGTCAGAGGGCCGACTTGTCAGTAAATTCCATCAAACCCCGAAAGTCATGTCTGTAGATACCATAATGTACGACTGGCATCCCCTTTGAGAGCTTAAGGACTTACAATCATGCTGGCTGCGCTAAACCATTAGCAAAACCGCACATGAAATGTCAGAGATTCATAATCCTGCCTGCTTTTAGCTGAGACAGCATATTAGAAAGAGAGAGCAGAAGAGCAAGTCCTACTGACAAGTCTGTACAGTGGTTTTTACACTTCCAACTGCTGTTATTTATTGGAAGGCTTCCCAATTGTGTTTACATGAGGTAAATTCAGTATTTACTGGTTTGAAGTTGTTAGTGTTATTTAATGTTTGTGTTTCTCCCACCAACCTAGAGAAATTTCACAAGGGAATTATCTACTGTTTAGGATACTTTTTCTGACAGTGAAGTAGTGATGTTGGATTCGTGAATGAATCATTCTCTTGAATCAGATCTTGAATCTGCTTATTCTGTTTCATATGCTCTGAATGATTTGTTCATACATTTCTTGAATAAAATATTACCGGTGAAAAATTAAATAATTTTTTTTTTAGTTTGTTTCTCACACAAAACATAATTTAGTCTTCAAATATAGTGCATGAGTCATATGATTTAGTACGGAGCCCTAAAGGGACCTGATGGTGGGAAAAATATCAGATGAGAGGGAAAAATTATGTTTGAATGCTTCTGCGTTCACCGGAGAAATTTAGCATTTGCTCACAAAAGCTCTAAAATATAGTTTTCCCTCCCACTACATATTTCCATCAGCAGTTTTGCATTCATTTGCAACAGTTTTGCAAGTGCACGCAAAGTTTCTCAGAGACATGCAAAAGTGTTGCAAACCATTTTTCCTCCCATCTCATTTTTTCCCCCATCATCATGTCCATAATTTAGTCTCATCGTATTTGCATAAAAACAAAAATGTGAATCTTGTCCCCATCATCATCACATCCTTTCAGAGATTCTGTTAAAAAAGAAGAAGAAAAAAAGATTTGAATGACATGAAGGTGCCTAAATGATGACAGAATGCTCATTTTTAAGCAAACTATCCTTTTAACATTGAAGTTACCGGAAACATCACTCAAAATATGAAAAACAAGCTGAGATGGGAGGAGAGGCATGAAAGTAATGAAATAGGGGGAAAAAATCAAGCCTGGAAACTCCGTAAGATCAAATGGCCCTGTGGCGTTGCCTCCTCTGACAGGTGAGTAAACAGAAGGTGCTCATTATAATGCGTACCTGCTCGGATTTCACACTGAGAGACACAGGGGATGAGAGAGCGCGAACACCGCGGCGTGTTACATAAGCGCGTGGCGCATTAGCAATGCAGATTCGCTGCGTTTTTTACGCCAAATCAGTCAGCATTGGCGCTTTAAGAGCGTGTGACTGTTAATCTCTGTTTAACGTCCGTGTTCCGCAGCATGAGCCCTTCGACCCTCATTCCTCACGTACACAAACATTCTTCCAACCATCCGCCTCGTGTTTGTCACTCTCACCTCACTTTGATGTAGTTTATGAAAATTGACTTTACAAGGACCGCGTTTTATGTTCCTCCTTTATTGGCTAGGCTAGCATCCGCTGCTCTATCGTTGTGTATGTGTACGTGTCAGACAGACAAGTATGTGATTAATAGCTCTCTTGGTCTCTGGCTGGCTCATTTTTCAGGGCTGTTGTTTAAGACCTGTGGCTCTTCTCTTGGCGAGATGTAGATGCATTTCCCCTTGCTGTTTATTGATATTCTGTTTCCCTAAATACGGACCTATTTGTCTCTGCTGTCTCCCCCCACCCCACCCGTACACTGGACCTGAGCGGATGGGTGGATTGGGAAGAAGAGGAGAGGAGGTGGAGAGGGGCAGGAAGAGAAAACTATCTGTGATTGATAGGCAATCTCAGTGCCTGTGGCGTCTGGAGAATCACCAAGGTGACGGTGAGTGGTTTTCCTTTGGCTTCCTCTCGTGCCTGGTTGTACTAATCACTGTGTGTGTCGTCGTGCTGAGTGTGTGTGAATGTGTGCTTCTGACTCTTTGAGAGAAAGTGATAGAGAGAAGGAGAGTTGATGTGTTTGTGTGTGATGCTCTGAATCTAATGCAGAAGAACAGCTGATGGAGAGCACAGATCTCAGGTGTACATCTGATTCTGCTTTTTCACCTTTACAGTATTTCTGGGACAAAAGGAAAACCCCAGGTAATGGTTTCCTCATGAATTTTTATTTTTCTCCATCTCAGCTACCAGTACAGCATTGTTTCCACAACCTCTCTACAAGTGTGCCCCTCTACAATAATAAATGTGCCCTTTAGTAATGCATCCTGGCACCAACTCTGCAAATACAGCACTTCCCTACTGTTTACAACCTTCCAAGATTTAAAAAAGCCAAAGGATACAAAAAAAATACTTTGACTTAGCCCATGAGCATCTGTTTTTAGCATTATTTGCAATGTTGCAGTGTTACTAGAACCTCAACCTCGATGTTGTGTTCTCGTCTGGAAAAATGTAGACCTTACTTGCTTAAACTGTAAAACTAGACAAAAAAGGAATGGAAAGGTCATCAGTCCCCTGATTTAATACTTAATAGAACCCCTTTTGCTTTAATTAACATCCTCCTGGCTCAGCCATTCAGTTTGGACGGACGGATTTAGGCAATGTGTTGGTGGTGCCATACACTTTCCAGTTCTTAATGATGCTCTGAACAGTACTCAGAGGGATAGCTAAAGCCTTCAAAATGTTTTTGTAGCCTTCTCCTAACTTGTAACTTTCTACAACTTTATCCCAGAGACCTTTTGAAAGCACTTTCCCGATCGTGGTGAGTTCTTTGCAGTACCATGCAATACTAACGGTGGTATTGGGCTGTCACGATATCAGATACCACGGTTACCATGGCCAAAAGAATTCACGGTAACGTGATATCGCGATAGAAAGAAGAAACCTTGAAAAAAAAAAAACCCAATGCTGTCAGTCAAATTGATCTTTACTTTGTTTATTTTCTTTTTTTAGCCAATGAATCGCACCACTGCATACAACAATTGAATAACAATTGTTATTATTTATAGTATTCTATACACTGATAAAGGCTATGTCGATTAGCATTGAATGATAAGTTAAAGCCTCTCTATCTGCATTTTATTCAGCTAAAGCGACGTCTGTCCATATTAGGGATTTCCTGGAACTTTAAAGTTTAAACTTCTATGGGTCCCACTTGTGGACCTTCTGTGTAAGGACGCCCTCCAGCGTTAAGTATGAATGAGTTAATGTATATTAAGCAGTTGACAGAGTTAATGTATATTTCCCGTTTTAGGACTAGCAGGACCCTTTTGTGCTCACTGTATGTAGAGACTCTCCCCTGTCTTATCGGACGAAACGATTTTGCACGACAGTAGCAGCTGCTTTATAGGTGCAATACTGCCACCTATTGTGCTTTGGCATGTCAAGCAGGTGCTGGCGCTAGATTATTTAAGTGTCATATTATCATGTACTATTGGTTTTAAAGTATTATGGTTATCGCAATGTATTGTCACATCCTTAATTAACATGATATCGATATTTTATGTTTTGAATATCACAGTTATCATCAATACCGATATATTGCGACAACCCTACAATGGAATCTCCAAGAAACAGCTGGTTTTATTGTGAAGTAATCAAAACCACTACAGTTGATGTCATGTGGGACAATTAGCCTGGTGTTTGATCTGGAAGTTGATTGGTTGCACCTGAGCAAATTTATAATGGTATACTCTAAGGGGCTGATCACTTTACCTAACCAGGTATTTCACTAATTAATTTTTAATATTAGTTCAGAATGTTTTAAAATGTTATTTTCACTTTGATGATGAGGGTTATCATATATACATACAGTACAAAAACATTTAGATTTCATCTTTCAGTGTGTAATGTAACAACAGGTAAAGATTTTCACAGGGTGTCTGCGCCAATAGCCTTGTGGGTAGCATGCCTGTTCACAGGGTATAGAGGTCAATTATTACATATTAATGTGAGTTATTTAGCAGTAAATCATGTACATTAGTGTTGGGAATTTTGGTTGTAAACTACGATTTTTAAAAAGAAAGTTCACCCAAAAATTAATTATTGTCATTCCGAACACCATATTACTTTCTTTTGTGTAATACAAAATTAGAATTTTTGAAAAATGTATGCTGATCTTTTCTATGCAATTGCAAAGAATGGCTTTCAAGTTTCAAAAAGGACTCAGAAGCATAATTTAAAAAGCATCATTAAAGTAATCCATATGAGCAGCATATTCCATTTTTTTTTCATATGCTAGCTTTGTGTGATTGCTATTAATGATTGAGACCTTATTGCAAAGAGCAAGTTGTCTAATTCAGACCTGTTTTGTGAGTTAAATAAATTTGGACAGTTATTTCTCTCATGAATGTGAATGACCATTTAAAATCTTCAAATACACAGGTTTGGAATAACATTAGGGTAAGTACATTATATATTTTGGATTATACATACTTGGACACACAACATTATGTTTATTTTGGGACCATAGTTTTTGGTCACTCAAAAATGCCTGTATATAAAAAAAAGTTTTAAAAAGCCTCCAGCATGAACCACAAGCATCTCACTTTGCTGTGTGATCGTGTAGCCATAAGCAAGAAGAGGCTCCAACCCAGTTTTGTGTCATCCGAGGGGTTTATTCTCATGAAAGGTGTGTTGTTTGAAATGCAATAATATGCATTGCAGCCATTTATGAAGATGACTGATATCATACTGCGTTATTTCAGACTCCACAGTGTGTTTCTAATGACCTCTAACCCCTCATAAAGCTCAGCTAAGCAGTGTAGTGCAGCTTAAGTAGCGAGTTACTAAATCCTTATCTAATGACAAACACACGCTCCTCAGAGAGAGAGATATTGTGGTGAGGGATAAAAAAACCGGATGAACTTTGGTGGAACATGTTCTTATAGACTCTGCAAAGGTCCCAGTCCTTGAAACTCAAAGCTTGGTTTTGTTCTTGAACAAAATCCAGAATTACAGACAGTGAGGATAGAGACCCACAGCATGCCCAAGTGTCTTCATTACAGGTTTCTCGACCCTCCAATGGTCAAACCGAACAGTATACAATCAATTTCAAAACTAAGCAGTATTTTACAAACAATGCTGCTTGTTCCAAATACCAGTGCAGTAGTGAATTTCATGATTGCTCCTGCAGGGAGCTCTCACAGGCCAGATAGTGACAATTATGCTTGTTGAATTTCAGACAATGAGCAATGACAGAAGGTTCCAATCAATGAGCGTTCAAAGAAAATGTATGCTTGCTGTGTTTGCCAATCTGTTCGGTAAGAAATAATCTTCAAAGAAAATGCATTTTCAAATAAAATGCAGAGGAGAATCACTTTTGTTGCTCTTTGCATGTCACTGTATTTATTACGTTCCAATATACCGTTACCTGAGCACAGAACACGGTTTTAAACACAGGGCAAAATTACATTTCTCAATCAGTCGATAAGCTTTATTTAAAGATCCTAAAGAAACTCTACAGTTATGCTTCTGTTTATGCATACTGCACACATAATACTGTACTTTATGAAAAAATAAATATAGAGATTATGAAAAAAATGCAATTTAAGTTTCTAAAATATTTGACTTTTTTTTTTTATATTTGATATTTGAGCACTTTTTTCTTTCTTTCTTTTTTTTAAGCAGTACCAGACAATTGACCCTTCGCAAAGACCCGCCCCCTTTAGTTACTGTTGCTATGTCCGACAAGCCATGCGCTCTCACGCCACACATCATGTTCTCACAGTGAAAAATACAACACGTCGACAGACATGAAACAGTTTCATATTTAATATATCGTAATTGTTTAAAGAAGTTTAAACAATTAATTGCACATAGTAGCTCTTTAATGTGTCGTGACAGATCGCTGTAGCTCCTTCAAGCGGCTCGTGAACCGGTCATCTCTTCATACTAGTTCATTTATAGCATCAAATAAACATGAATGGAATGTTGTTTCAGGCGCGGAAAGACGTGAGTACACACAATTTTTCAAGTTCAAGTTCACCAACATTAATCTTCTAACTCCCCTGACTGCTTTGTCAGACAAAATGCCGGATTCGGGGTTATGATTGGTCAGATCACCTGTCAATCAAACTGTGTGCGATGGGTCAATTTGGATTTCGTGAGAGGAACTTTAAGAATAAAATGTACTTAAAAATTGTATAAATCATCCACTGTTCTCTAAGATAATGTTTATTTGTATGTGAGACAACTTTACATTTTATTTTTTTAATGAGTGCTTTCATCCATCCACTGATGTACTAATGAGGAAAAACACAAGCAATTCATCAAAAAGCAGTCAACCATGTTAGCAGTGATGCAATGCCAAATATCAATATTAAACCATTGACACATGACTCTGTTTTTCTCTGTATTATTCTTATGAATTATTTAATGCCCTGTATACACATTAAATCCGAGAATGTTGACGCCAATTTTGCCATGTTGATGTAAAAAGCAGTAGATGACCAATCAGCATTCATGGCTAGAGCTCAGCAGCCAATCAGCAATCAAAGCCACAAGACCGAAATGACAAGCGTTTCCCTCCACGTCTAAAGCAGAGCAAGTGACTCAGAGTCTCAGAGCTCTGGGGCCTTTCTCCAACTGTGACAGAACGAGAAATACATGCTTATTAATCTAATCCATGTAAAGGGGGACAGCAACATCCAGAGGGTTTAAAGAAGGAGACATTCTAAATCAGTCTAAAATTGTATTAGGAGAATTAGATTATATTATCATGTGGCTCAACCGTTGTTTCCCTTCAAATACAATAACAAGAAAACATGGGAATTAATTCATTCATTTGTATCCAGCCACCTAAATAACTGCAATGACAAAAATGTCTTGTTCATCCCACCAGGGGGTATTTTTTGTGAAATAGAAAGATACTTTGACATCATTCTTAAAACTAAAAAAAAAAAGTTTAGACAGCATGGAAGAAAACCAGGCCTATATCCACTAATACTGTAATATAGGATCAGTCAGTCAGAACAGGTCTCAGCTTCATAGACATTAATTTGGTTGGAATAGGACACACCTCACTTGGCTCTCAATAAAGGACGATCGAGGGCTCTTGACCGAGGCTTCGTAAATTTAAAGAAGACAAGACAAGACTTGTATACAAATGACTTTGTAAAGCTGACATGCTCGTCCATGTCCCTCAAACCAGAAAAAAAAAATTCAGACATCTTTCTTCTCTCCTCTCACACAAAGTTACTCCTTATCTGAAGAGCCGTCCTTTGTGTGCTGTTACGAATTGTATTATTGCTTTGTTGGCTGGTAATTCAATTAAACCGATGGCATCTTTGCAATTAAGCATTTCCATTATTTCAGCGCGCTGAATGGTGATGAGTTGGTCGGAATATTCAGCATGGCGAGCTGAAATGGAGTTCTGACGTGAAAGAGATAAGGCTGGCTGTCCAAAGTTACGCACTTGGTATTGTTCTGCGTCTGAAGAACAAGAGATGACTCTGCATACGAAGAGGGGGAAAAGTCCACTCGAGGGTTTGCAGCTGCACTATGTTCAATTCCAATGTGGTTGGGAGAGATTTGAAGTCACTTAGTGAAGCACGTAGATGTAGAACTATATGGTTCGGCAACTGCTCCTTTTCTGACCGCAAAGCTCTTCAGAGAGTGGTTAGAACAGCAGAGCTCATCACTGGGCATAAACTCCAGGCCTCGCAGGATATTTATCAGACACGCTGCTTGAGAAAGGTCCGCAGCGTCATCAAGGATCGTACTCATCCTGCTCACCTCCTGTTGGCTGTACTGCCGTCTGGCAGACGCTTACGATCCATCCGATCACGGACAACCAGACTGAAGAACAGCTTTTATCTTCAAGCCGTCAGACTACTTAACAGCCAGCTGTCCTTCATCTAGACCTGCAATCACTTACTGCCAATCTTATATACTTTGGACACTGAGACTTCTTACTCAGGAATACTTGGTGCTCTTAAGATTTACTATTTATTGTATTGTAATGCCACTTTTTTATATTCTTTCATGTAGCTCTGCGACACTTTACACTGAAAATCTGGATACTGATCTACCCCAGCATTCTTATCTCAGTACCTCGGTTCTACTTAATACACTTAACACTGTCTACCCTTATTGTATCTATTACTGCCATTTGTTTGTATTTATTGCTCTGTCTGCATTTATTATTCTCCCTGTGGAACAGCACACACCACTTTAATATCTCAGTGCCCTCCACTTATGTCTATATCTTTGTATCATCGTGTTTTACTTTTTTGATTATTTGTGTATTATTTGTGTTATAAAGTCAGAATTGTGTGATATAAACTTGCAATTGCAAGAAAAATAGTCAGAATTGTGAGATAAAAAAATTGCAATTGCGAGTTATAAAGTCAGAATTCTGACTTTTTTTATATCTCGCGCTCTGACTTTATAACTCGCAATTGTGCCTTTATATCTCACAATTCTGACTTTGTCTCGTAATTCTGACTTTATGTCTCACAATTCTGACTTTATATCTTGTAATTCTGACATTATGACTCACAATTCTGACTTTGTCTAGTAATTCTGACTTTATGTCTCGTAATTCTGACTTTAAATCTCGTAATTTTGACTTTATATCTCGTAATTCTGACATTATGACTCACAATTCTGAATTTGTCTCGCAATTCTGACTTTAAATCTCATAATTCTGACTTTATATCTCGTAATTCTGACTTTATATCTCACAATTCTGACTTTATATCTCGCAATTCTGACTTTATATCTCGTAATTCTGACTTTATATCTCGCAATTCTGACTTTATATCTCGTAATTCTGCCTTTATATCTCAAAATTCTGACTTTGTCTCGTAATTCTGACTTTGTCTCGCAATTCTGACTTTAAATCTCGTAATTCTGACTTTATATCTCGCAATTCTGACTTTATATCTCGTATTTCTGACATTATGACTCACAATTCTGACTTTGTCTAGTAATTCTGACTTTATGTCTCGTAATTCTGACTTTATATCTCGTAATTCTGACTTTATATCTCGTAATTCTGACATTATGACTCACAATTCTGAATTTGTCTCGCAATTCTGACTTTAAATCTCATAATTCTGACTTTATATCTCGTAATTCTGACTTTATATCTCACAATTCTGACTTTATATCCCGCAATTCTGACTTTATATCTCGCAATTCTGACTTCGTTATTTTAGCAAAGTTTTAATGACCATCCATATTTATTTTTTGGTCTTTATTACGGAACAAACAGTAAATACAGGAAATAGAACATATGTACACAAAAATTAAAAATCAGAACAAAATGGCTTTTTTAAGCAAAAATCAGTTTTAGTGTGACCTCCTCGTTTCAGTTTCTCAAAAAAGAAAATCTGAGAAACTTCTCATCATATTCTAAAAGTTTCCTTGGCCTTACAGTCCCTTTCCATTCCATTTAGGTTTAAGAGAGCCAGGTTCCTGCTATTGCACACGTGTAAGGGGAGGTCACTAAATATTTTAATACTGTATACACATTTCCTGTATTTTCTGCTTATATTCTAATAAAGAGACTGAGAAATAATTATATATGGTCTTACCATTGCTAAAGATTTTTGCACAGTACTGCATATAAAATGTAAAGAAGATATAAATAAAATGAATACAAATATGGTATAGAAGAATATGATGCAAAAACATGGAACATATTTTATATAAGTTGTTTTATATTCGGAATATGGTTTAATTTAAAAAAAAGTATACGCCAGAATTTTCAGGGTTAATCTGCTTGATCTATGTGAAACTGGGCAGTCCCTTTCTAGACCATTGGTGGTCTGTCCCTCTAATAGCACTGCAATGTTTAATCACTTTTCATGTTGTTGCAAATATGAGCTTCCTTTCCACACTACATGAGACATTTTATTCAGGCTCGTTGGCCCTGGAGATAATTCACCTAAACAGGCATTTGACTAGTCAAGCATTGAAAGTTTTTCCTCACCATTGAATGACACGGATATGTAAATGGAGCATTAAACCTTTGCCCAATTATCATCGTCCCATAATTGTTGCAGAAGAGCTACATGGAGCAATATAATTAAGTTATCCAGCTGGGCTCATGGTTTCCAAGCACATTAACTACTAAATGAAAAAAATAATAATAAGCATACGTTTAAATTATAAAACTAGGGCTGAGAGCTTGGCAGGTCGAGAGGATTGCCACTTTTCCTTTGGACTTTAGATGGTAAAAAGTATAAAAGTAATGTAGTCTGTTCTGAATTGGCACACGTGAGATGAGATGAGGAGAAGAGAAATATTTTCAGAGGCGCTGTGCCTGGCTTAGATACCATGATGATGAGTTTTCCCTTTTTTCATGAAGTTTTGGAGAGCGGCCACATGTCAGTTACGTCAATTAACAGCAAAGACCCAATTAATTAATCTTCCATTAAATTTTTGCTGAACCGGCACTTCGCTCCAAACCAACTTTCAGCGTAACTCTCTTTCTCTCTTCTCAAATGAACGAGTTTTCAAAGAATTCGTCTTTTTGGCTGTCCAGAGCATCAAAAGATCTTAATAGTGTATAGTGATTCTCAACCAGTGGGTTGTGACCTAAATATGAGCCGTGGAGCTGGCTCATCGTTTCACACGTGCCAAAAAAAAAAAAAACTATCCTAAATGCAAACAATAAAACGGAAGTGACCATGTCACTGGATTTCTTTTATCTGGATGATCTTCCCTTGAGTTTTACAACAAAAAAAAAATTTCATTTCCATGAATTTGTTTAAACTGTCTGTTTCAATGAATCGATTCAAAACCAATTAGTATAGATAAGCTACATATATTCAAATACATATACTGTGTTTATTCATATTCATGGATTTAAATGAGCATGATGTTTCATGTAGTGAATTATTGACTGCCTTCATGAAACCACTGAAATTGACTCTTCACTGGCAGTTTGATTGACAGGCGATTTGACAAATCATAACCCTGAATCTGCCATTGTGTCCAACAAAGCGGTCAGGGGAGTTAGTGTTGAATTAATGTTGGTGAATGTGAAAATTGTGTGTACGTCTTTCCACACTTGAAACAACATTCCTTCTGATGTCCATTCATGTTTATTTGATGCTATAAATGAACTAGTATGAAGAGAGGATCAGTTCACGAGCCGCTTGAACTGGAGCTACAGCGATCTGTCACGACACATTAAAGAGACACTATACACTATTTACTGTTTAAACTTCTTTAAAAAATTACAACATATTAAAATGAAACTGTTTCATATCAAAAGTAACCTGCTCTGTCTTGTCTGTCGACATGTTGTCAGTGTCCTCTTTGCTCCATGATGTATTTTTTACTGCGTGAGAACATGATGTGTGACGTGAGAGCGCATGGCATGTCGCACATAGCAACAGTAACTAAAGGGGGCGGGTCTTTGCGAGGGGTCAATTCAGCTGATGTTTAGAGGCCACAATTGTCTATTTTCCTATATCCTATTTTATGTTAAAGAGGCCACATTATGACCTTTTACAAAATATTGATTTTGTTTTTGGGGTGTATTGAAATAGGTTTTCATGCTTGAATGTTAATAATGCGCAGAAGACATTATTTTTCGCACTTATTACATTGCAGCACCTCTCTTTCCAGTCTGTTAGTAACGCTCTGTTTAGTTCTGGTCTCTATGAAGTCCCTCCTTCTGAAAAGCACAATGTGCTCTGATTGGTCAGCTGGACCAGTGTGTTGTGATGGATCAACTGCTTTGAGCGCGTTTCAGAAATGTCACTCCCTTTACCATAATGGAAGTTTCAACACACTACTAACACAACTCAACCAGACCTTGCCCGGTTTGTTTGTTTGTTTGTTTGTTTGTTTGTTTTGCGCATGCCTTAGAATTATTTAAAGGAGGATAGTGTGCAGTCTATGTTTCTTGTAGAAAACTCAAGACTACAAATCCAGGCATTCAGGGAGTTCAGAAACAGTGTTTATTGATATAGAGAATAACTCCCTTTGGAGTGGAGTCTGTGCTCTATATCTTTGCAGACCTTTTTCATGCTTAAACAGAAACGTTTAATGTAACATTTAAATGTAAGAAACAATTTTGGTTCTGCCTTAGCTCGCAAGTCCTGAAGCAAAACTAGTTGAGAACCACTGGTCTCCGTCAACTTTGTACCACGCTAATAAAGACAAATGGACGCACAGCCCCTATTCAAATTAGTCACATTCAAGACTCTCTCACCTTCCTATGAGAAAATGAATCAATCTGTGAACAGAGCAAATCATTCATTAACCACAAAACAGCCAGTTTAATGAAGGACCTTGAGTTCGGGGAAGTGTCATCAAGTGCACATCAGCTTGTCATCACCTGATCAACGCCTCAACAAGCCTTGTGATTTTCTTAATATATCCAGGCCGGCAGACCTCACACCTGATCACTCATAAATCCACCTCATACATTTTTATGGTATGTTCCCATTCCTCTCTTTCCTTCTTTATCTCTCTCATTCATTCTCTCTCTCTCTCTCTCTCTCTCTCTCTCTCTCTCTCTCTCTCTCTCTCTCAGCTGCCTTAGTAATGGGCTACATCAATCCTTTCTTACCCTCGAATAGAAATGTAAATTTCTGTCTGCCTATTAATTTCTGTTAACCCAGGAGGCGTTGGGCTCATTAATCGAGACCAGGGGCAGGGCTCCTCGATAGCAGCGAGTGATGAAACGCACAGTGTGAGGGCAGATGGGGGGGTCCTGATAACTGAGGACTACATATGTATGGATGACAAGGAAGTTCAGCATAGAGGACCAGTGTCAATGGCTGTAGCAGCAGGAAGCACTACAGAATATCTACATTTTCAAGCACAGATAACAAGGCAGATTCCACTATATATATATATATATATATATATATATATATATATATATATATATATATATATATATATATACTGTATATATACACGCAGTGCATACACTATATATACCATTCAAAATTTTGGGGTCTGTAAAATTTGTTAATGTTTTTTAAGTCTTTTATGTATATAATCAAAAATACATAAAATATAAAGCTTTGCCATCACAGAAAAAATTAAATAAATGCAGTCTTGGTGAACATAACACCATAACACTTTACAATAAGGTTCATTAGTTAAACATTAGATAATGTATTAACTAACATGAACTAACCATGAGCAATACATTTGTTACTGTATTTACTAATCTTTGTTAGCATTAGTTAACGAAAATACAGTTGTTTGTTCATGTTAGTTCACAGTGCATTAACTAATGTTAACAAGATTTTAATAAAGTATTAATAAATGTTGAAATTAACATTAATAAAGATTAACAAATGCTATGTAAGTTCAGTTCATTATTAGTTCATGCTAACTAATGTAGTTAACTAATGAACCTTATTGTAAAGTGTTACGCATGTCTTCTTTCAAAAACATTTAAAAAGGTGTAATGTTTCGGAATTTTTGGCAGGTACTGTAATTGCTAAAATACAACTACTATGACTGTAAATCCAAAACTTTTTGATATTGATTAATTAAACAAATTAATGACGACTGATCAATATTTGCTGAGAAAAGTCTCCAGATTAAGATAATTCAAAGACGTTACAAAATGTTATTTTTTAAGTTCTTTTTATGTATTTATTTTATATTTTATTATGTTTAACTTTTATTTTTTTAACAAAAACGCAATTTTATTGTTTTTTATTACTAATATTATTAATTGCATTATATTAATTTTTAAACTATATTATTGCACCAAACCTGGCATTTTATACTATATTACTATTCACATAATCTTCCTCTATTATAAATTGCTTTGGATTTGGATTATTGCCTACTAAGCGTAAATATAAATTAATGTTAATTTGACAACCCCAAAAATACATTTTGCCTGCTTTCATAATGCAGTTTTAGTCATAAGCATCTCTGAATGTGATTTCAGTGATCGTATGGTAAAATGTTTTCTGACCTCGTTTACACCTGTATTTAAGGCTGGGCAGTAGAGATCAGACTCAAGATGTTAATTCCTGTTGTAAACAGGGCCAAAGACGTATTTTTATTAGCCTACATCCATTAGTCATGCACATTCTTGATGGTCCTTAAACCATCCCAGGAACATGTAATGGGAAACGTTTAGCCTGGATGCAGTGAGATGACACCAGCAGGGAACTAATGGATGGAAAGCCTTTATGACTGCATTTGGTATGATCTTGCTTGTGAAATCACATGATGAAAAACATCATTTTAATGTAGTGGATATTATCAAACCACTGAAGACTCTTGTCTCTTCATCTTATGGGCCACCAGCAAATTTGTAAACCCAACGGCACAATTCAGAGTCTAAATCCGAACAAGGCAGATGCCCGATACACTTTCCAGAACATTTTCCCACACAATTATGGAAATCCAAGATGTGATGACTGCTAAAGTAGCTCATATTTCCGAACCAATTCTGAGAGCCTCTTTCTCTCCCTCTATGAAATCACGCTGGGAGAGAGATTCTGAATTGAGTTTTGATATCTGTGCCAGTGAGCTGATCCACAGATGACACCCACAGCACACAAGAGTCATTCCGGCTTAACAAAGACAGACCAACAACTCTTCTCGTCTAGCGCTGTCCGACAGGACAGAGCATGCCGCATATATGCTGCCAGCCTGCCACTCAACATACTCGGACAGCATGGGTTTGGGTGGATATGAAATACGATCTGCAGTGATTGGGCTAGATTTGAAATTCTTTTTTTAAAATGTAACTTCATTATTATTCAACAAGAATGATATTATTAAAGGGATAGTTCACCCAAAAATGAAAATGCTGTCATTAATTGACCCTTCGCAAAGACCCGCCCCCTTTAGTAACTGTTGCTATGTCCGACAAGCCATGCGCTCTCACGCCACATGGAAGCAGTGAAAAATACATCACGGAGCAAAGAGGACTCCGACAAAGCGTCGACAGACAAGACAAAGCAGGTTACTTTTGGTACGAAACGGTTTCATATATAAAATATTGTTATTTTTGAAAGAAGTTTAAATAATTAATACCATATTGTGTCTCTTTAATGTGTCGTGCAGTAGCTCCTTCAAGCGGCTCGTGAATCGATCATCTCTTCACACTACTTCATTTATAGCATCAAATAAACATGAATGGACATCAGAAGGAATGTTGTTTCGAGCGTGGAAAGACACAATTTTTCAAGTTCAAATTCACCAATGTTAATCTACTAACTCCCCTGACTGCTTTGTCAGAGAAAATGGCGAATGCGGGGTTATGATTGGTCAGATCGCCTGTCAATCAAACTGGAAGAGTCAATTACTCTCTTGTCTCCAAACCCCTAAGACTTTCATTCATGTTCGGAACACAAATGAAGATCTTTTTGATGAAATCTGAGAGAGCTCTGTCCTTCCGTGGACAGCTACACTACTGACAATTTGACGCTTCCAAAAGTTAATAAAGAGACAGTAAAACTAATCCATATAAATTGAGCGGTTAGTCTGATTGATTATGATACTGAACAGAAAGATATCTGAACAATCTTAAAAGATTGAATTTAGGCTTTTAAGATCTTAATTTGTGTTCCGAAGATGAGCGAAAGTCTAGTTTGGAACAACATCAAGGTGAGTAATAATCAATGACAAAAGTTTCATTTTTTCGGGTGAACTATACCTTTAAGGAAATCACTATGTTTTATATATATAAATGTTATATAATCATCTTGACTACCTAGTCTATGACTGTGACGCTTGTGTATGTGGGCATCTATCCTTGTTGTTTGTAATGCTATTCAGTTGAGTTTCTGTACAGTACAGCTAGCCTTGAAACTTTTACCTGTGTATAGAAATGTAATAGATGCATTTAAAGCAAAGTTTTTGCGACAATTTTATATATGTTATACATACTTCACGATTATATAGAAATGTTGGCTTAAAATGCATAAAATTCATTTTGATTTATTTATTATTTTATTTTATGATGAAACAGTTCCTTCTTGTCATGGATAAAAGTTTATATCTGGCAATACCAAATAGCTAAAGCAATAATAATGACTAAATGAAAAAATAAGCCTTACAAATGACGTTTTCTATTTTTCTTTTTTTTTTTCAGGTTTTATCAGGTGACGATCACCTGATATAAGGTTTGATTTTGTTTCAACTAAGCAAACCAGCTCACGTTTTTGTTTTTTCTTCTTTTCTTTTTGGTCTCTCTTTCAACATTTTGATTGATTAGACTGGGTTTGTTTGAGCAGAGCATATAAAAGTGACAGAAAACGCCTTTAAAAGCCTCTGACTGTGTAAAATTGTGTACGTATTTATGTGGACAAACTTTTCTGTTGAAAGCTTTGCAGTGGACAGCCGTGAGTAAATTTCTTTTACATTTATTCTGCTGTGCATTCTGTGGCTTTCTTGCTCCCTCTTGTGGCCTAATCTTAAAGTTCAATCCAGACTTTTTATTTTTAAAGACACCTTGTTTTGTAGACACAAGTTTGTTTCCATTACACTTTTCTGAAAGACTATTCTCATTGAAATCTAAGGTTTGGCAGTGGATGAATTTATTTTTTGCAGGCACCTCACATTTAATCACAGGATTATTGGAAAGAGCCGTGTTCAAACACCAGTAGAAACCAGCAAACACAGATGCACGCCAGTGAAGCGCATCCGATTTCACCCTAATCTCCTCGTCATCTTTGCTCATTCTCTTCTACGACCTTTCACGCTCTGCTATATTATGACACGCACAGACCATCGACACAAAACACACACATCTGTCACCAAAACATGGCAAAATGCTCATTGATTGGATCCTTTCACAGAATCACCAGAACAGATTAACGGAAACCACAGAATGAGAATGAGGCAGCCAAAGAGAAACTTAATGTGGGCCTCTGGGTCATATGTGACAGATTTTGACTAGCAGAACTTGTTCTTAGATTCACCTCAGGTTTTACCTATACCAATATTCCTTGTGGTCACAGTTGTGACTGAATAATGTTGCATGTTTTCATCTGTAAAATGAAACTGTTTTATTTCCTTTCATAAATAAAAATAACAGTTACCAGGGACACTGTCAAGCACGCAGATGTGTATTTATAATAGACGTGTTTGGAGAGCTTTTCATTCATGATGACAAAGCAAACCTTGGATGGCTAATTTGCCCTTTTTAGAGTAGTAGTTTTCAGTTTATGAGTAAAATGTTACTTTAAAAGGGAGGTTGATCATAATTATACTTTTTTTTAACTTTAGTTTGTGTATAATGTTGTTAGAGCATAAACAGTGTCTGCAAAGTTACGACACTCAAAGTTCGATGCAAAGGGAGATATTTACTTTTAAAGAATTCTGTTTAAGGACTACAACAAATGGCTGGTAGGGACTACAATGAGCTTCTTCCCAGGTTAGTGACATCACTAACCCCAAAATTTGCATAAACCCTGCCCCCGAGAACACGCAACAAAGGGGGTGAGGCCATGTTGGGCTACTTTAGAGAAGAGGAAGAGTTGTTAGTGTTGTTAACGTGCCGTCATTGTACGCCGGTCTGCTTCACAAAGGAGGGTCAATTCAGCACTGGATTTGCACAAAAGATTAACATGACAGCACATGCTAGTCGATGAGTTGAATCAACTACATAAATGTATCCACTAATCATTCAGAAACATCTTGTTGCATTTTAAAAGAGTCTCTGCAGTTTGAACAATGACCATCATCATTTTGGCTGCATAAGATTCTCCAGCTTTGTTGTTGTTGCTGAAGCCTGAGCTGTTAAAGCTCCGCCCACTTCTGGAAAAGGGGCCGAAGGCAGCAGCTCATTTGCATTTAAAGGGGCACACACAAAAATGGCGTGTTTTTGCTCACACCTAAATAGGGGGAAATTTGACAAGCTATAATAAATGATCTGTGGGGTATTTATAGCTGAAACTTCACTGACACATTCTGGGGACACCAGAGGCTTATATTGCATCTTGTAAAAGTGTGCCCTTTAAAGAGATTTTTATTTCTTACATTTACATTACATTTTAGGTACAAAATGTAACTATAAAATTAATAATTAGTGAAATTGACCATTTATTGCTTATTACGCTCAAGTTGAGACAAGTGTCATGCCAAGTAACAACATCTGAACAAATATTATGTAATGAGGGTGATCCATATGAGGGAGTTTAATATTAAAATAGTTCAACAATCTAAATCGTGAGGCTGAAATCAGAGTCAAGGTCAAAGGTAAAATAGTCAAAATCCCAGAAAACAGTCCACAGGCAAACATGAAAAAAGGGTAATACCGAAAGGCACATAGCAATCAAACAAAACAATGGTAAGGCAGTAGAACTGGCAACACTTCGCAAAGCTTGTTTGGTTTGGCCATGCTTAAATTGGTTGCCAAACAGGAAATGAACGTAGCAGCAGAGGGAGCAGTACCGGTTAGTACTCGGGCGAGGGCTCCCTCTGCTGGCATGGCATTACACATTAGTTTACGTAACCATTCTTGATACATTTTTAAAGCCTCAAGATTAGCATTTATTTGTATGTATAATTGCATATTTGCATACAAATTGCATATAAACATGTTAAATTGTATTCTTATACTGTTTAAAATATTTTATAAAGATTTTAAAATGTCGTTAGACAACCATTAAACAACACTTATGCCCTTTCTTATGTTGCTCCAGAACCAACAAAAGATGTTGACCCAGGAACATACTTGACAAAGTCACCATGGATGCCAATAAATCAGAGTTTCTAGAATTCTTCCCTGCATGTCTGCAGTCTCAACAGACTGTCAGATTAAAATCCACTTAAAGACAGCTAGTCGACTCAGAGAGAGTTCGCCAATCACACAAGGGTCAGATTCTGACCTTTCCTTCCCATGCCCATCGCCGAACCTGTTGGCTTCACGCCTCAAATTGATACCTAAATGGTTTTTGTATAACGGCACTTACATTGATTACAGACATATTTCCTCTAGAGCTTCACAGCTAGAGGAGAATCTCACATTCAATTACAGAAAACTTGTTTCATTGATTTTTTGTTTGGTGCTCACAGCTGCGAGTTAGAGTGCAAACGCTTATGTTAGTGAATGTCCGCTGAAGCGTCCCTTTCTGTCCTTGAGACCCGGGAAAGCTTCAGTTCTGCCATTAACAAACAGTGGATATGAAAGAGGCCACTCTCGTGTTCACCTGTGAAATGCGCTCTGGGTAATTTACTGAATGAGTATTGAGCGACTGAAGATATGGACACTGCAGTTGTCTCCCGTTCATTGCTTTATCTCTTCGCAGTGCTCAGTCAAGTAGTAGATATTACACAGCCATGACTCCACATGTTCATTCAGACAGTGCATATCAGGTTTTTGAATGACAGTGTAGTCTGAGTCTTTCTATGAATGATAGAGAAGTCATTAGGCCACAACTGCCCATATTTATGTTATGAGTGTACAAAGTCTACAAAGATCAAAGTGCACAATAAATGGAGTAATTGCCTCCCAAAATAATAAAAAAAATAAAAAAAAAACGATTTCGAACTGCCTGAAACAAGTAATTCCAGTCCTTCCTACACAAACCTATGTAGTCTTGTTACAAATTTGCACAACGCTAGCCTATGGCATTCATTGGCTGGAAGGAAATGCAAATTCAAACAAACCTCTCAGCTGTGCTTCTGGATAGCAGAAGTATAGGTTGCAGGAGAAAAAAGTTCAACACTCTTACTTCAGCAATAAAAATGAAATACAAATGTATGGAGACCCTCACATGACATACAGGAAAAAAGTAAATTGTGGGCAGGATTTACCTTTTCGTTCCCTTGATTTGCTAAACCAAGCACATGATTTATAAATCGAGGGACCGACTTTGTGTGCAAAGACAAAGTGTGCACGATTCAGCCTACTATTTTCGCTCCGTATGAATGTGATGTTTATCTAAAGCCATTTCTGCGTATTAGTATGGTTGAATTGGATCATCGGAGGTCAGCAGCAAAGTGAGATTAAACGCAAAAAGTTTATTTGTGTTATTTACTGTATTTAATTATTGTGTAATATAAGTTTGGATTTTACTGTTTTTATTCATATAGGAATACTCAATCTGTTTTGTGCAAGTGAGATGAGTAAATGCCTGTTCTAATTTAGTCTAGAGCTAAAATAACCATCATGTTTGCACAGCTAGCACAACACCTCTGCACTTATTCCCGATTTCTCTCAACATGGGGACTGGAGAGGTGTCAGTCAATAAATGGTAAAACATAACTTGCATTAGTTATTTTAAGAAATAGCTCAGATATTTTGTTGTAAATCTAAAAGTAATGCATTACTTTACAGGTTACTTGAAAAAAGTAATCTGATTACGTAACTCATGTTTCTTGAAATGCGTTACTCCCAACACTGCCAATCACAAAAGACTCGGCCATTTGACCAATCAGAGTAGGTTATTGGAAAAGAGGGGTCAAGAGAGACTGGATCCTTTATCAAACTGTTTAAAGACACTGAGAGATGATTATGCTATATGTATATTGTGAGAAAATTAAAGCATTTTTTGACCTTGGATGCATGTTAACATCTTTAAACTTAACATAACAGGGCCACTTTAAACTTTGCTGAAACATGTTGCATCTCTCACCAAAACACCTTAAATCAACAATTGGAAATGAATGATTTTCGGTCACTTGCAAATCACCTCTTAAGAGTTACATATACCGCTCTCAGTCAAGCACAATTTTGATCCCGATATCTTGTTGCCATTTCCATGTACTGATCCTTAAAAGAATATCCTGGCCTCATTGTGTTCCATTTTGAAACGGTTCTGTTTCCCCCACCATGAGATAAAGACTTTTGAATAATGATACAATATTATCACGTGTTGTGATGACATGCAGGTTGATGGCTATCAACTGCTGGCCACAGATATTTCCATAGAATTTGAAAGCTTCTCTGCAAAAAATTCAAAATCAGCTCTGGGCACATTGTATTAGCATACAAATACAGGAAAAACCTTGCACGCCATAAAAAGGATGAAATATAATCTCAAAGAAATGTATTCCCTTGCTATACGAGTTTGATAGTGGTACGCTAACGTGGTTTTGATTGAATTTTTGACTTACAGAATACGTCTACACAGGTAAACAACGGCCTCTATTCATCCAAAGAGAAATCAGTGGAGTTACATGGCTCAGAAAGTAAAGCACTGGAGCAATCAGCAAAGGTAATCGGAAAGTGCTCTGTGGCTGTATGGTTTTAAAACATTGCTATTAGTCTTCAGGTCAGACTCGTGCTGAAATACTGCAGGGTGAGTTTGAGCCCAGATGCAGTCTGAATGATTTACCTCCCGTCGCTTGTGTTTCACTAGAGGTTACCGTGACTCCGCAGAGCATGAACAATGCTCAAGCGAAGGGATGGGAAAGAATGACAGAGATGGATAAAGGAGGTCAAAAACAAGAGAGAGAGACTTTTCTCCCACACCTGGTCTCTCCATTTGTCCCTCAGGATGTGGACAGATATGCATTCAAGCAGAGATGTAACAAATAAGCGATAAACAAATACTGAAAAATGGCACAGGCTAAATCCAGCGTGTCTGGAAAGTCAAGAGTTGAGGGCATATTAAGTGGCAATTTACCCAGAAGTTCAAGAAAAAGTTTGCGAGCTGAGGTTGGAATAGTTTATTTGGGGATACAATGGAAGAGCAATTGGATTTGGAATTTGTGAAGTAAACACATGGTTTGACAGATAGCATGAACTGGCTAGATCAGTGTTCGTTCTGTTCTCATGTTCAATTCCATTCAAAGCCTGTATTTGTTCGGGCCAATGTCAGCCGCCCTCTTATGGCTTTGAGGGCTTTGTTGGGCTTTGTTAATGTTGAGTTTTGAGAGAACACTCTCTCATGCAATCCGTGGCCACATTGACCTTCATCACTGCTAACTGATCGCAGTAGTTTCTGAAGAGTGTGGATTACAATGTGTTTATTGTTAAAAAATAAAGGATGAACATGCTGCAATCTGTTACAGAATGAATAGAGTTGGGGTACTCGAAATTTTCACGGATTCTGACTTGTCAAGGACTCGGATGCATTTTTACTCAGATCTGATTCAGACTCGAGCGTTTTGGGATTTGAAAAATATTCCCGACTCCAGGGATTTGGTGAAATATGCTCAGGACAGTAGACGAAATTGTTACTGAACAAATCGGGCCAGTACAGTATTGTCACGAAAGTCAATCAGTCACATGTGTTTTTAAGGCTCCGAACCACTGATTCAAAACAAAACATTCTTAAAGCTTCTATAAGTTTCATGGAGCAGTGTTTTGAAATCACCCATTGCGTTGAACAAAGTTTTGTTTTTTTGGCGCACAAATATTCTCGTTGCTTCATAACATTGAGGTTGAACCATTGTACTCACATGAACTGTCTTTAGTACCTTTCTGGGTATTGAAAATGTAAATTAACTTGTTGTCAATGGAGGCCTCACCTAGCCATCGGATTTTATCAAAAATATCTTAATTTGTGTTCTGAAGATGAACAAAGGTTTTATGGGTGTGGAACGACATGAGGGTTAGTAAATTATGATATTACAATGTAGTTGTCAGTAGTAGTACAAATTTTATTTTTTGTTCTGATGGAATGGCAGCTCTGATTCATGGTTTGACTGTAAAAAGTATAATGACTTGAATAAGGGAAATTAGAGTTTTTCTCACCAGCAGACATTCAGTGATGTTTCAGGTTAAAGATTTTGGCTGCTCTTGATAAGGACCATGAACAGGGAGAGAGATAAATGATCCATCAGACAGAGGTCACATTGGCCACTCTGTCAATCAATTGATCTTCTATACTAGCACCGCCCTTCCCCACCCCTCTCATACATTATTCATGATGTGGCAATGGATTTAAAACAAGGCACTAATTATTTATACAAGGCAGACACTACAGCTTAACAACTCATCAGGATGAGATAAATTATACTGTTCCCACACTAACATATGCTCTTTCCCATAAACTTCATATCTGTTGGCCAAAACTGCTTGTTCCTCACTTGCTCAACTATGGTTCTCCTATTATAACATATGGCCCGAGTTATTCATGGCAATTAGTGCTAAAACAACACACATGGGCATAAAAGTATTGTCTATACAACAAGTTTTCAATTAACAATTGACATTTTGTGCGCTCTAGTGTGTATTTTATTTTCATGGTTGTTAAACTTTTGAACAAAAGATTAAAATTGGCGATATTGAATACAAATCAGCATTAGCATATGGAAAGTATTTCTCAGGGGCATTAAGTGGTGTGGGAGAGAAAACTGGTCTCAGATCTGAAAAACCCCACTGGGACACACTATGGTGCAATTTCTAAGCACTGGTCTCAGATCAGGGATTATAGTGGCAAAGGCAGGACGTTCTCATTGCAAGGTGTGCGAGTGAGGGCTGAGGATCTCCTGTGGGGATTGTGTAATGAGAGAGGAGTCACAAGGGGCCATACGGAGAAGAATCCCCCCGCTCAAATTAGCAAGCTAACAGCCTGAATATTCCCCATGTCTACTGACTGACTTGGGTCACCTCATCACTCTACCTGAGAGCGAGACAGAGAGAAAGAGAAGGAAATGGAAGACAGACTCTTTTCCTTGTATTTGGGGTCCATGGATTATAAAAAGGATAGCTGGTGTCCTGGTTAGTGAATAGTTGTGCTACAATCCATAGTATAGTAAATGCCATGAGTCATGACCCTTATTTCACTGCACAGCACTAATGGCCTTATTTTTTGTTTGTTATTTTGTAACATTTATTTATACAGTCTGATGCAAAGCATGCTGGGAATTAGAAATTTGCTGCAACTCAAGTACAGCTTACTACAATGGAATTGAGTTCACACAACTTTTTTCTATTAAGTACAATGAATTTTCAATATTTTTTAAATGTGAAACCAACTCATTTCATTTCATTAATTTCACTGTTCTGTTCTGCAGTCTTCTTTTTATCTTCATCACAGACTGCACACAAAAGTCAAAGATATGTGTCTGCCGCAATTACCATTTTACGTGAGAGGAATTTAGTTTAAAAGAGACATGCATGTTTTCCATTATGGAAACATTAATCATAATTTTGAAGATTTAGACTTTTTAAATCTAATTTATCAAAATATCAGGGGACGTTTTAGGCTGATGAAAGACCACTGATCTGATCTTACATACCATGCCATTGAACTGTTTTCCATGATTTGTATTTAATAGAGTACATAATATTGCTATATATAATTACTACTATTATAATTAGTGCTAAAACAACTAACATGGGCATAAATACATTGTGTCTTTAGCAAACTTTTCAATTAACAAATGTTTTTGTACACTATTGTATTTTATACCATGTTTAAGAAATTAATTATAAAACTACCAATATGATGTGTGTGCATGTTCATTTATAATTCAAGGATTGCATAATTAAATATATATATTTTAATTTTATATCATGTAAATGATATATTATAGGATATCCTCTATAGTAGGTATCATTAACCCTGCTCCTGGATGGCTACTGTCCTGCAGATTTCAGTTCCAATCCTGCTCCAACACACCTGTCTGTGATTATCAAGCAGCCCTGAACACCATGATGAGCTGCTTCTAATTTGGGTTGGAGATCAAATCTGTAGCGCGATAGCCCTCCAGGAGCAGGGTTGGCGACCCCTACTCTTTAGCCATTGAGTTAAGAGAAATTTGTACATATTTATCTATATTTTGTCTTGTCTTTTTCTTATGCACAATCCATTTGACATAGGACCAAAACTCATAGGCCCAAAACGCTTTCAAAAAAGTTCGTGGAGTACTGAATGAAATGTGTGAACAACACTCTTCAGCTGTGACTATAGTATATTCACAAAGTAATAAATATTGCTCAAATAATTAAGAGGTGACTAAGACCACAGTGTTCACACTCTACTCCTGTCACAGTGTGCTGCAGGTGCTTCTGAGATCATGGTTGTCCATAAATACTAACCTTGAGAAGGAATCAAACACAGCTGTTTTAAAAAAATTAGCTATTGTGTGGTTCATCTGGCCATCTGTATGTGATGTATAATAGCACTGATCCAGTCTGACTGCTGTCAGATTATGGGCCTTGCAGCCAATGTTTTCAACAGACAAGACAGTGCAGAATGAACAGGTTGTAGAACATGACATTTCTTTCACATTTCTGATTGTTGTGTGCACGCATGGGTCTGTTTATTTGTTGTGGGCTGCAAAGTCTGAGTGTTCATCAGAAATCCGCAGCAACCCAGCAGAGGGTATAATTTACATTGATTGCATTTGAATACTCTCTGACACACACTCCTTGACAAATCTCCGTTCTTTCTTTCTGTTCTTCATTCTTCCTCAATTGCCTTCTGTTTCGCTGTTTTACACTGAGCAGTTTGGGACAAACGTGTTGGCAGTCAGACAGATTGGTTACTACCTTGGAGTTTGCAAGGTAAGTTAGTTGATAGTGTCCACACCTTCTTCGGAACCCTTTTAAAAAGTTACACCTTTGTACTATATTTACCCCTAAATGGAGCATATTAGTACCTAAAGTGCACATATTATAGTCTTTCGCACCAGAGGATCTTATTGGCAGAAGTACCCACTTTTTGGCGTATTCGCACCACAGGAACTGGCAATGATTTTCGTTATAGGAACACCTTTTGGGAGGACTAATTTGGCTCTTTCTTCAGAGTAGATCTAACCCAGCACAACACGAGTTACCAGTGACGTGAGTGTAAGTTGATTGGCTGAAAGCATGCCATACAAAACACTGGCACCCGCCATTTTTAAACATCTGTGTAAACGCAACACAAACTAACTCCACAAACATGGAAAACAGCAATAGATGGACCGACGGCAAAGTCCAGCCACTTCTCAACCAATCACGGTGTCCTCCATCCTAGAGTTGTTCATGATGTTGAACGATGAACTTAAATGACGTCGCTGTCTCCTGGTTTACATCAGTTCCAATTGGCGGTGTGAATGCTACCAGGAAAGTGACTCAAGGCCACTGTGAAAGCCCTAGTACCTAAATAGCATATCCTAGTTCCTTTCGAAAAGGTACTGCCACAGTGACAGCTTTTGTGTCTTTTTTTTTTTCAAACTTAAATAAAATAATGCAAACAAAATGAAAAACTAAAGTGAAACTGAAACAGTTTTGTTAGTAGTCTAATAATCTGACTTGAACTGATGGCGATCAGTGTTGTTATTGTTAACAAAAAAATACTAAAATTGAAATTAAAAAGAAATATATAAAATATAATATAAACATTTAAAAACAATATATACTATATATATATATATGATATTTAAAAAAAAACTAATTCAATTAAACAAAATTTTTAAAACTTAAGCTAAAATTAAAATAAAAAAAACTCTAGTTACAAATATTAATAAATACTAAATAATCGTATATAAATAATAATAATAAAACAACACTAATTGGAAATATGGCGTTCCTGTTCACAAAGCTTAAATGTCAAACATTACATGACCTAGCGTAACTGATGTAAAATTGTGCATGTAAACACTCTTGTGTTTTTCTTGTGAAGTGAACTGCTTTTATGGTCAGGTTTACATTTTCAAGGCAGAAGGTCTTTATCGCACAAAACAAACAATATACCCGAACACAAAAGTAGGCTGTTTGTTTGTCTGTAGCTCAGTCTTGAAATTCGCTTAACATTCAGCAGAGCAGAGACTGATGGATTTAATTATGATTCCGTCCATGTGAGTGTGTGAATGATTTCTCAACATTCCAGAATGCAAATAGCAGGAGAGGAGGGGATTGTGCATGATGGGAATCAGGCAGAGAAAAGAGAGAGTGTGTGGGGGATTCTGGGGGGTATTGCATGTCTGATTAGTTGGAAAGCACTTTGAAAATTATAGTTTTAACTGGCTTGTGGTATAAGTGCATATTGGCAGCCAAAAAGTGACAAGAACTGTCAGATTACATGGCACTGTCTGTGATACATGACCTTTTATTTGACCTTGGTCGATGAAAAGAGGTGCTTTACTTTAGAAAATGTTGAGAAACTGATTATGAGTTGTTTTTTTTAGCTCAGTTCAGTAAATTGCCAAAAATCATATTTTCTTACAACAACTTGAAAAACAGGGTTGACAGATTTACGTAAATATTTATGTCTACTTGTATGTTCACTGTTCTGTAAAAAGGGCACAGTTGATTTAACTTATGCAATTGTTTATCTAACATTATACTACAAGGGTGTTGATTCGTATTGCTAAAGCTAAAGTAGATCCAAGCATCACTTCGCCAAATGATTTCAGTTATTTTAAAGGTCCTTACCGCCTACAACACCAAATAAACCAAAACCCACAAATATACTTACCAATCAAATAAATATAACAAACAATAGGATATAAATGACAGACTATTTACATGTTTTTCCATTAAATTATTTATGGAAAGCATGCTCTCTTCTGTTCTCTCTCCCATTCAAGAGTACAGACACACACTCGAAAACATTCACAGTACACAGAAACTTGTCAGCACTGGCCTGCGACTTTATCAATAACATAATAAATGACATTTCACAGTAGCGAGGTAGTAACGCCACTGTTCTTGAAGCAATTAAACCTAGATCTTCGCTATTAGTAGAGATGCTGCTGCCGTCAACACCGTTGAGAGAGTGTAAAGTATTATTTATTGACCCTTCGCAAACAGTTTGATTGACAGGCGATCTGACCAATCATAACCTGAAATATGCCATTTTATCCGACAAAGCCCTCAGGGGAGTTAGTAGATTAATGTTGGTGAACTTGAATTTGAAAATTGTGTGTACTCACGTCTTTCCGCGCTTGACACAACATTCCTTCTGATGTCCATTCATGTTTATTTGATGCTATAAATGAACTAGTATGAAGAGATGATCAGTTCACAAGCCGCTTGAACTGGAGCTACAGCGATCTGTCACGACACATTAAAGAGCCACTATACGTATTTATTGTTTAAACTTCTTTAAAAAATTACAATATTTGAAATTTAAACTGTTTCATAAGTTGTCAGTGTCCTCTTTGCTCCGCGTTGTATTTTTCACTCCGTGAGCACATGATGTGTGGTGTGAGAGCGCATGGGTTGTCGGATATACCAACAGGGTGCGGGTTTTGTGAAGGGTCATTTGACTACACAATTCTACACAGGTAGACAATTCTCATCTCTCTACTTCTTATCTTTCAATATTACAGGTGAGATTTACTCAACTTATTTGATTTTTTGAAGATTACTGCTCTATTTTTTTTTTAAGTTTATTGCTTTATATATTTATTTCAAAAGATCATAGTCATATTTTCTCTCTTTGCTTAAAGACTCCAGATGGAAGTTTGTGCAGTTTGTGGTCTAAAGTCTATCATGTGGGTTGGATATTTTTAAGCTATATTTAAATAATAAAAATCCAAGTTTGATTGACTTGCCTTGAGAACTTTAATTGTGTTTGTATGTGATCAATCTGGCTCTTCTAACAGCCAGATGACTGTGTTTTTGATTAATTGTCCAACAATCATTTGATTGACTGCTCCTTGTTTTGTCTTCTGGCAGTGTCACCATGTCAATATTCTTAAAATACAAGTGCTGGTCTTGTCCTGGAGAATCTGCAGAAAGGAAACCAAACAGGTGCTCAGCAAAACCTTCAGTCCTCACAGACTTCCACGCTGTTGTGTGTTTATATAAGGATGACTTGAGAACTGCATCCGCCCACCTACCCCCTGTCTGTCTCTCAGATCCAAGATCTTATCAGCTGAAACTGAAGTGTTGGACCAGTGCCCGTGCACACAAACACACACCTTTAAGTCCAGATAAGAGATATAGACATTTCAGATTAGTGCTGACAGTGTTCAGCACTCTGAAGCATGTCAAGTGCTTCTCCCCAACAGAAGACGTTTGTGAGTATGTGCTCCTGACAAAAAGCCTGTATAGGAGGGTACAATTGGCTACAGGCCCTTTCGATTGAATTTCTCCCCGCTTTCCTAAACACTAGTTTGTCACTTCAAATGGGTCATGAGGCATTGTGTGCAATGACAAAAGCTTGATGTAACATCTAATAATGTTAAAGTGTTAAAGTGTAGAATTCCTAAAATTATAAGGGTGAATCATTTTAGCCAAGCACGTGGCATTTTTTTTTTTTTTTTTTACATGTTTTTAGCCCAAACTATAGTTGCATGCTTAAATTATTGCTTTTCACACAAATGGTGTAACCCAACTCCTAATGAGTTTGAGAACAGAAATTGGCTCTTTAAAGAGACTTTTAGTAAACTCAGCTTTTTAATTATAATACAAAAATAACTTCTAAGTTTTTATATATTGTTGTCTGAGTGTGAAAGCATTTGTATGGTTTGGGGACACATGTTAGCTTCTCAGGTCAGACCTGTATGGCTTGGGTGACCCTTTTGGTAACAAAGATACTGCCAACATAGCTCTGGACTTCATTGACACCCAGATCAAGAAGCAGTTGTTCGAACACAGTTTGGCAATACAGAATGGGTAAAAATTGAAAGGGGTGTAAGACAAGGCTGTATTCTTTCCCATTTTCTCTTCAATCTTTATGCTGAATTGATCATGAGGGAAGCATGTCTGGAAGTATCGGAAATACTGTAGGTGTGAAGACTGGCAGCAAAAATGTCGACAATATCCGTTATGCTAATGATACAACTTTATTAGCAAAAACCGAGGATGATCTGAAACACCTCATAATAACAATTCAAAAGGAAAGTGAAAAGATGGGACTTCACCTGAATATCAAAACGACAAAAATTGTGTCAACAGCTGGATCCAGTGTAACTAAAGTAACGAATCAATGGAGAGGAAATTGAACGTGTTAAGGAGTTTTGCATTTTAGGATCTATGATTGACCGAACCGGCAACTACACACCTGAAATAAAGTGCAGAATTTCATTAGGATGAAATGCATTGCTAAGCATGCACCAAATATGGAGAAGCAGAGACATTAATCTCACAACCAGATGTAGGTTAGTCCAGGCAATTGTATTTCGTATACCAATGTATGGATGTTAAAGCTGGACTATGAAAAAAACTGACTGAAGAAGGTCTGACGCCTTTGAATTATGGTGTTGAAGAAGGCTCCTAAAGATACCATGGAGGGCAAGGGTTTCAACAGAGATGTCACTTGAGGGAAAAATTACCAAACTGTGACTCACCTACTTTGTCCATGTGATGCCAACAGCTTCTTTAGAAAATGCAATGAAGCTCAGCATGGTTAGCGGAAAAAGGAAAAGAGGCTACCAAAAAACGTGTTGGCTCAACACCATCAAAAGTGACACTGGTTTAGGCACAGAACAGCTGAAAAAGAAAGCGGAAGACCAGAAACTGCCCCATCAGATCACCAAGAGTCGGATACGACTGAATGGCTAATCATCATAGATTAATAATTTAATCAACCCCTGGGGACATTATAGAGTCAAAGTAGAAGAAACACCCATGAATAATTCAAGATTTGTTGCAGAATATGATATGTTCCCTTGTCGTAAACACTACTTTATATTACTCTCCAAATGGCACATTTTTGTTTTAAAAAGTTATGATGGTTTTAGTTATGAAGTCAGCATGAAATGGAAATATACCCAATCTATTTTCTAAATGCATTTTTCGATCTTATTGTGAACAATTCATCCATGAAAAAGTTTAATTTTGTAAATATTTTGACCTTTTAATTCTTCATCAAAATGTCATTATGTTCCGGTGAAACTACAGACTTCGCTCGGATGACATGCAGGACTTTTCCAATCATTTAGTTCCCTCCTTTAGTACAATCAACCACAAGCTTGCATTCAGACATGTTTGCACCATCCAATCAACAAGTCCCCACCCCATATCTTTTTCTTTTTCAGTTCACTCAGATGTATAGTATGTTACAATGCAAAAGAAAAAATCTGTAACTACTTCCGTTTCATCGCAATTTTAAGAGTGTGTTCTCGAACCCTCTGAAGTTCTGGAGTTCTTAGAGGGAAAATCATGTTCTAGAAAGTAAACCACAACATCACAGAACAGCTGGAAAACAACAGTTCATTCCATCTTGGTCTAAACAACTGTTACACGCTTCAGAAAACTGTTGTTTGGGTATTAATTACAATCAGCAAGTGAAGGAGTAAAAGTACCAAATTGTTGCAGTGATAATGAAAGTCACAATGAAAGAAATTAATTGTGGAGAGCATTATGGATATAAGCGAGACCAGCGTCAGAAAGTATAGAGTTGATTTGAGTGTTGTTCTTCTTTGGTAAATGCTTTGGACAGGTACCAATTGGTATGGTCACACCTTGATGCCTAAATTAGATAGCAATCCATTCTGTATCGTATCATAGGTAGATATGTCAGAATTTTCCAAGCCTAGTAATTATTATAACAGTGGTGTAATAACTTTTCTTTGACTCTCAGATGAGGAATTCAAAAATAAATATGCCATATATAATAAAAAAGCATTCTTACAAAGCAAAAAGGTTTTTGAAAAAATATAAAACTAATTATTGTCAGAAATAATCAGTCATCTTACCACAGGTTTGACCCTTAACTGAGGTTAGAACACTGTAAAATATGACCTTGAGTGATTTATTGTTATAAAACAGACATTTTAAAATATGATCAATAGCAAAGTCCAAAAGTCTGTTCACTAACAGCTATTTCGGGCAATCAAGACCAAGTCCTATCCTTTTGAATGGAGGATTCCCGAAATCTCAAAAACTGCTTGCCAAACTCACAATTAAATAACATATTTCAAATCAGCAATAAAATCTGCATTGAATATAACATAAATGTTGTCACTTATGCTCAAAAAGTGTTAAAAAAAAAAAGCTTCCTAACAGAGACCCAATTTTGAGGGTGGACCTGATTTGTCATCACATTTGGAGCATCTAACGGAAGATGCAGTGAAGAAATGACTTTACAATCTGCGATTGGCTTTTTTTTTTTTTTTAGAAGTAATAGCAGTGTACAGTGGGTACGGAAAGTATTCAGACCCCCTTAAATTTTTCACTCTTTGTTATATTGCAGCCATTTGATAAAATCATTTAAGTTCATCTTTTTTCCTCATTAATGTACACACAACACCCCATATTGACAGAAAAACACAGAATTCTTGACATTTTTGCAGATTTATTAAAAAAGAAAAACTGAAATATCACATGGTAGTCCTAAGTATTCAGACCCTTTGCTCAGTATTTAGTAGAAGCACCCTTTTGATCTAATACAGCCAGAGTCTTTTTAGGAAAGATGCAATAAGTTTTCACAGCTGGATTTGGGGATCCTCTGCCATTCCTCCTTGCAGATCCTCTCCAGTTCTGTCAGGTTGCATGGTAAATGTTGGTGGACAGCCATTTTTAGGTCTCTCCAGAGATGCTCAATTGGGTTGTTGTGAAGCCACTCCTTCGTTATTTTAGCTGTGTGCTTAGGGTCATTGTCTTGTTGGAAGATAAACCTTCGGCCCAGTCTGAGGTCCTGAGCACTCTGGAGAAGGTTTTCGTCCAGGATATCCCTGTACTTGGCCCCATTCATCTTTCCCTCGATTGCAATCAGTCGTCCTGTCCCTGCAAATGAAAAACACTCTTAGGAACCTTAAGTGCAGCAGAAATTTTTTGTAACCTTGTCCAAATCTGTGCCTTGCCAAAATTCTGTCTCTGAGCTCTTCAGGCAGTTCCTTTGACCTCATGATTCTCATTTGCTCTGACATGCACTGCGAGCTGTAAGGTCGTGTATAGACAGGTGTGTGGCTTTCCTAATCAAGTCCAATCAGTATAATCAAACACAGCTTGACTCAAACGAAGGCGTAGAACCATCTCAAAGATGATCAGAAGAAACGGACAACAACTGAGTTAAATATATGAGTGTCACAGCAAAGGGTCTGAATATTTAGGACCATGTGATATTTCAGTTTTTCTTTTTTAATAAATCTGCAAAAATGTCTCTTCCAAACATTATAATGGCAGTGAATGGGGGGTGATTTGAAGCCCAAAATAAATCCATCCATCCATCATAAATATAATAAAGGCCTTCTGAAATATTTTTGTAAGAAAAATATCCATATTTAAAACTTCATATAGTAAAATAACTAGCTTCCGTCAGAGGACTGTACACATACTGCACAAGTCGATAGGGTGATAGTTGAGATCATATAAAATTGATTATGTGTGGCTCTGCACTATTTTTGTGATGAATAAACATTGACTGCATTAATGTTTGCAGTCTCATTCTAGGAAGTTGCAGTTCTTGTCAGGAAGTCAAGGAGGAGAGCGGGGCCAGAGGCCACAGTGTCATTGTGTGTGCCAGTCTGAGGGACGGCGTTAATATATTTTACTCTAAGCCTTTTCAACACCAGGATTTATATTGTATTAAAGCCAGTCCTGACACTGAGGTTGCTTCTCTCCAAGCTTCAACCTTGAGAGCAATGGCACTGTCCCTCTCCCACAGCTCTCTTGAGGGACAGAAAAAAAGAAGATGTAATAAGAGGAGTGAGAGGTGTAGATGGACTGCCATCATGTGGCTCTTCTGCCCACTGCTTCTGCAGAGAGAGAAGAAACTGACCAAGAGATGGCTTACCTTACATCTATCTATCTATCTATCTATCTATCTATCTATCTATCTATCTATCTATCTATCTATCTATCTATCTATCTATCTATCTATCTATCTATCTATCTATCTATCTATCTATCTATCTATCTATCTATCTATCTATTGAGTTACCGTTCATATACATGTATGTATTTGTAAATATACATATATATTAGTACTTAAACTTATTTGAGATAGTTGCAAGGCAAAATGTTTCATCTAATATTTATATTTTATTTTATTTCAGTTTTTTCAATTACCATAAACAATTTTTAAATGTTTTAGTTAATAGCAACAGTGATCTATAGCCCAATGTACTTAGGCCTATATTTAAATTCTTTTTGTCCATTTTATAATGTGGCGTTGATTCAGTAACTACTCTGACAGAATCACAAAGTTCATTTAGTGAAGAATTCATCAGATTAATTTAAAGATAAAGTCGATTGTTGGTGAAGGAGTTTCACTAAAAATAAGCCATTTTAAAGAGTCATATCATATGTTTATGAATTGGACTATGCTGATTGTGTGGTATGTTTTGATTCAAAAGAATCGGTTCATAGGAGTCATGTTGTGTGGAGCTCAAAAGGACAGGACATATTTCTCAGTAAAAGGCCTTTTTGCCTCAACAAATTCAAATTGGAAACTTTGTAGATTCAGCAGCGTGAAATAACTTCAAAGCTATTGCTTCCATTATTCGTTATGTTCTTCATTTAAAAAAAAAAAATATGGTTCTGTTTTCTATTCTTCACTTGAAGATAAACTAGTATTGCAGTTGCAGTATAAATGATGAAGAATGAGAGTGGAATTCATAAATTCAAAACTCATTTTCCTGTGAGTGTTCAAATAGATTTAAGTGAAACCCTGTCCAGCGGCACTACAGTGCGCAGCTGTCATATCCATCAAAGCTGTCGACAGGTTGAGATGGTAAGAGACTCAGCCCTCGACAGCCTCTGTGGTGAGATCTCCCGCGAGGTTTCTTCTCTGACAGATGGACCACTCATTGACCTCCACTGTCTGTTTCTGCTAAAGGCAGCATGGCCTAAATATCACCTGTCCATTCATAATTCATACAAACCCAAACAAACATTTTAGCTAATTTTTTATACGCTTTTATCACAAAGGAAGTATTAGTCTTTCAAAGTTTAGAAAAATGAGATCACAGCAATAGCAAACCACAATGATCCAATCAATTCCCAATGGATGAAATCAAAATCCTGCCCTACATGTTTTATTTATTGTGAACTGACTTATCGCAACTTCCGTTTCATAACGACTTTAAATTTTGTCACCTTGTGTTCAACAGACAGTCACATAGAGAGACATCTTGAGGTGTCAGGTTTGGCGTGCAAATGAAAATAAAAAAGCTACTGTATAACTCTGAAAGAACTGGAAAGTACACTCTTAAGAAGAAAAGGTTCTGTATAGAACACTGAAGGGTTCTGTCAGGTACTTCATATATAGAACATTTTTATTCAGTTTTAATTAATTTTGTTTTAGTTCATATTTATTTTTAATTTTTTTTTAATTGAACAGTTTGCAAATCACAAAAAAGAAAAGAAAAAAGAAATAACCTGTTGAACATGAAAGAATACAGCAATAATTGAAGACATTTCCCCTCATATAGAACCTTGTTGGCATAAAGGGTTCTTTAAAACTGAGTGAAGAACATATAGAACCCCACTGAACCTTGGTGTATAAACGAATCACACTATTTTTAAGGTACTTTTTCGGTTTAATTTTTAGAGGTCAACAGCTTCAATCCCCAAGAAATAGCTTGGAAATTCTGCTAAACATCTTTTCTGTTCCACATGAAAGAATGACACGAGAGTGAGTAAATCAAATTTTTAGAGAGCTTTTCCTGTAAATGTAATCAGAAATGAACAGTGAGCATCATACACATTTCTATCCCTGTCAGCCTCATTTTCCATCTTCACACACAGAGTCAGCCAGAGTAGTGAGCTATTAGTCTTCGCACTGGCCTGAGAGGTGAAAGTTTGAGAGTGTGTAAATCACGAAATGTGCTGTGCGTGAGGTTTCATGCTGTGCGGTTTTTGAGGGGATGGCTTTTAAATTGTGTTTAGCTCAGAGTCAGACCTTGTGAGATGTAGGCAGCACATGTGTCACTTCCACTCATCCTCCTGTCTCTCTCTCTCGTCTCCTGTTTTTTTGTTTTGTTTTTTTTGTCCTGCCTCCCTCAATCTAATGGCACAGTATATTCTCAGTCTATACTTGTGACTTTCAGAACTGGATTGCTTTGATTTTAGATTTAATATTGTCAAACCAATATCGTGTTGTCATCTGATTCAATGACAGTCATGCCTTTTTAAGTGTGGCTAACATTTTTGAGGCCACTGTACACTATCGTTCAAATATTTGGGGTCAATAAGATTTTTGTTTTTGAAATGCTCACCAAGGCGGCATTTCTGCATTACTGTAAAAATCAGTAATATTGTGATTTTATTTATTTATTTATTTTATAATTTAGCATTAGTCTTCAGTGTCACATGATCCTTTAGAAATCATTCTAATATGCTGATTTGGTGTTCAAGTAACATTTCTTAGTATTATCAATGTTGAAACAATTTTTGTGGAATCTCAGATTTATCTTATTAGGGTTCTTTGATAAATAGAAAGTAAAAAAAAAAAAAAAAAACAGCATTTATTTTTAAAGGCACAGTCTGTATTTTTCGCCAATAAGGGTCGCTAATCTCTTCAGATCAATAACAAAGGTATAGATTGATGACGCAGTGAAAGAGTATGGAATCATGGAACTTGTCGTCAGGGCGATGGATCTAATAATGTTTATGAAGAAATAATGTTTATGGATGAGTGAATGCATGTTTTTAACATGACTGTGGTATGAAGCAGGGCGTGGCCGAGAATCGCGGATGCAACTGATAATGAGAGACAGATATCAGTGACACACCTGAGTCCCAGGAGATATAAAGAAACGAGGACATTTCACTGTACCGAACGACTCGCAAGTGCTGAAATACTACTCATTCAGGTCAGTTTATTTGACGAATTAAAATTGTGAGGTAACACAGCGCTGTTTCTAACATGACACTGTCATACTAAACTGCATTTGAGTGTGTTGAAAGTTGTAATTTTATTCTGCATTAGATTGTTGGCTGTATGAGACTTAACAATAAGACAGATCAACATTAGAATGTCATTATGATGATATTCTTACACTTCGTCGTGTTGAACTACATAACATTGATTAGTCTCATGTAGCTTACATTTGCTTACCTTGTCTAATAACATGCAAGAACACCTTCTCTGTCAAGTTGAAGTTTGTCGCAAAGCTCTCGCCATCTCGGAAACGCCACACCGATTATTGATCCTTGTTTTATTTCTCCTTTTGTCCCAAATTTTGCTAGCCATGGTCCATAATGTTTGAACGAAACAACAGCACAGCACTAGACGTTACGCAGCTGTCCGTGTATGTTGCTATGCAGTACAAGCGGAAACCAGGGATAACGCAGATATTACGTCATTGACAGGCGACAAGTGACAAGAGAGGGATGGGCTATTTAAATTTGTGAATTTATTCTGAATTTATAAATTCTTGGGAACATTTAGGATAATGTAAGTACACAGCTGCATGAAATATACAACACTGTGCAAGTGGTTTTTGAATATTTTAATAGAAAAATGTTACATATTGTCCCTTTAAATGAAAGTCTTTTGTAACATTATAAATATCTTTACGGTCATTTTTTTAAATCAATTTAATGCATCCTTTTTAAATAAAAGTATTAATAATTTTTTTTATTGAAGTATATGTATTTGTCCTTGTTTGCGAGCTACATTTCCCTAAAAAAATCTGTAAATAGTAAATATACAACAAAAAGTTCACTAAAGTGAACACTAAATTACATTTTCTAACATTTATATAAATGTTCAACAGATCAACAGGATTACAGCGATGTTTCTTTCAGAAAAAATGGCATTGCTCTGATCTACAGCACTGAAGAAGCATTTCTGCCCCAGAGAGCTGACACTTAGAGCCCTTAGGCTAGGCCTCTGGACTGATATGGTGAGCATAGAAATGTGAATTAGAAATTAAGGCTTTTGAACATTGAACACAGACATGTCTGACTTATATAAGAGGTATATTGTCTATGCCAGAGGTCTCATTATGAATTACTTTGTGTGTGTTTTAATGTGGATCTCAGGTGTTTATCCTCTAGTGTTAAAACGCAGCTGTTCCTGCTTTCAAGAGACTTTTCCATCGTTCACACAATGCTAAGCCATCCATTAAATGTTGAGCCATCCAGTAGGGTCATACCTCTTGGCCACTTGAAAAGAAAGTTGTTTACGCTTGATGAGTGTTACATTTGTGTTTATGCACATTTGAACTGAAAGCTTTTGCATTAATGTGAATATTCTGCATGCACATGGATACCGTGGCATTTATGAAGGTCACAAGAGTGGGTTTGATATACAAAAAAAGAAAACAAACTTTGAGACGTGCCATAATTTAATGTGTATCATTCTAGTTCAAAAGAGAAGCAAGATTCAGTAGGATTTTGATGTGCCCTTACAAAGATGCTAGAGTATTTCATTAGGCAGAATAATCAGACACCTTTTAATTACCTTCATAATATCTTTAAAGGATATAATTAAAAAGGAGGCTATTTTTAAGCATATTATTTATCTGAGGAAAAATATTGTAAGCTAAATGATCCAGCAACTATTTACCAAGTAGTCAGAGAGATGTTATCTTTAGTTTTGAACACTACAGTTCAAAAGTTCTGAATGCATTTTGTGGAAGACCATTAATATGGATGTGTTTCGACTCTGTGTGACAGTGCAAATGAATATGGTTATCCTTCTGCTCATAAGCCACTGCTAGGCTTAAGATATATAAGAGTTTAGATGGAAAGCATGTCAAGCTGACTAGCTGAACACTGCACTGTAACTACACCCGTTAGCTACCGCAGACGGTACTTCCTAGAAAATAAATTCCAGCACAGCAACCATAATGAAATAAGTCCCTTCACATTACATCGTCTAATGCTTTACAATGAACTCTGTTAGAGAGATACATTTAGCAATTTATCTGCTCAATAAAATTCCTTACTCCCCTATTTGCCCAAATAACTTATGCAGGCAGTGTCAAAACAGCCGTAGCAACTTTACTCTATTTACAGATATGTCGAGACAGTTACGAACAAGTGACGAATGTATCCAATTTCCTGCAAAAACCATCCGGTCAAGTCTAAACACTTACAATGGGCTTACAATAGTGACATAGGATAAGACAAAAAACTTTTGGAAGAATGATTGATGTTTTGGCTCATTATTTAATTTTTGTTAATTTTCAACAAATTTTTTACATAGTGTACCTTTTAAACGGGTAGTCGTGGCCTAATGGTGAGGGAGTTGGGCTTGTAACGTGAAGGTTGCCGGTTCGATTCCCATGCCGGCAGGAATTGAAGGTGGGGATTGTGAATAAACAACACTCTCTCCACCTTCGATACCACGACTAAAGTGCCCTTGAGCAAGACACCTAACCCCTAATTGCTCCCTGGGCGCTGTCGCAATAGCTGCCCACTGCTCTGGGTGTGTGCGCACTTGGGATGGGTTAAATGCAGAGCACCAATTTCGAGTATGGGTCTCCATACTTGACAATACATCACGACTAACTCTTTGCAAAATTGATAAGTAATCTTTCTTGATCAAATCATCATATTAACTTTATTTTTTAAAGGATCATGTGACCCTGAAGGGTGCTGAATTCAGCTTTTCAATCACAAGAATAAATTCAAATATTAAAATAGAGAAGTTATATTTAATTGTAATATTTCACAATGTTGACGTTTTTACTATTTTTTTATCAAATAAATGCAACTTCGGTAAGGGTTTAAGAAGCTTCTTTCAAAAACATAAAATTTTGCCATCCCCAGACTTTTGAACAGTAGAGTAAATATTTGAATTAAATCATGTGTGACCCTTATATTAGCAGGATTCAGATCATATTTATATAAACTTAAACATGTTGCAGATTTTAGACTTTGGAGAGTGTTTCTCTACAGAAGCAATCAGATATCTACAACCACCACTGTCCCAAAATAAGGTAGTACTAATTAAGAACCAATAAAATGTCTTGGTTTTAGTAATTTTGAACCGCCACAGCAAATAAATCACCAAAAGCAAATATTACACATGAGAAATAGAGAGAACCGAGGAACAGATTTTAGAACTGGTAAATTGTTTATTCCTTATTAATTGAAGGTTTACCATTTTCTTAATTTTATAGAAAACGGAGAAAAAAAATTGCCTTTTACAAACATTTACAAATAAATGACAAGTGGCTGTACAATTAGGAACTGAGGGAGAAAGACACAAAGAAAGGAGGGAGAGAGAGTTGGATCACCACTATCAACTTTTAGTTGAGGTAAAAACATCCAGTTTAAGATGACTGCCATGCAAACTTTGTGCTTGATCAAAATTATCCCAAAATAAGAGTTATCCCATCCTTTCCTCATTCTTACCACCAGCACAAAGTTTACAAACATAATTGATAAATTCATTTAACAAATTAATTCTTAAAAAAGCATCATTATTTTTGTCCATTTTTATTAGTGTCCATGTCTGCGTTATAGACAGTGCTGTCAGTGAAAGCTAAGGCAGAGTGTTAGCACATGTACAGGCCAGGAAGGGGGTCGGGATGAAACATCAAAAGGTCAAAGGTGAAGTGCTATTTCATACGCAGCAATTCGAGCTGATCCTGGTACTCTGTGAAGAGTCTCTGGAACCGCAAATTCTGACCAATCACGGGCAGCACCTCTGTCAGCAGATCCCTCTTTCTTAGACCCTGAAATAAAACACAGAAGATAGTGAAGCCTTGTTAATTGTAGAAACATGCTTGATTGTTCAAAAAACACATTACTTTCCACATATTTTACATTGTTGCAGTAGTCTGTCAGTAACGCTCTGTTTAGTTCCTGTCTCTATGAAGCCCCTCCTTCTGACAAGCACCATGTGCTCTGATTGGTCTGCTAGACCGTTGTGTTGTGATTGGTCAACCACTTTGAGCACGTTTTGGAAATATCATGCCCCTTACCATAAGCACAAGCTTCAACAATACTAGCGGAACTCAACCAGACCTTGCCCCTTTTTTCAGTAGGCCTTGGGTGAGAATTATTTAAATAAGGGAACTCAGACTACAATTGAGGCATTTCAGAAGCTCGGAAACAGTGTTTACTGACATAAAGAATAACTGATTTTGAACTTCCTTTTACTAGCTCAAACAGCAACATTATATATACACTAAAGAAAGTTGAAAAAGTAAAAAAGCATAATAGTAATTTTAGTAAATAAGAAAAAAATATTACCAAGACTGTCGGCTCCCAGGAGCTGCTACTGGATTTGTGAACTGGTCCCAGTAAATCCTGACATAGTTCCCTTAACCTCTGCTCATAACCTGCAAAGACACAAAGTTATTTATCAATGCCAAAGACAGAGTATGGGCAGCATTTTAATTTCTAATGTTTTTTTAAACTAGCTGACCACCTTGTCACTCACCCTCATTTACGAGGAAACGTGCGTAGATGAGGAGCCAGTGTCTGTACTCGCTTGCTGAGAGGAGAATTAGGGTGGAGGAGAGCTGGTTCTCCAAGAAGGCCAGAGTTATTCCCTGCTGCAAGTGGTGAGGAGTCGAAGACAAGCGAGATGCCAACCGCCCCGCACTGAGATAGACAAAAGTGAGACGGTTACTCTACAAGGCTGATTATAGTCCAGTCACGAAGCAGCATTAGCAAAGCACAGCAATCACTATTACCTCAGATTACGGCCCTGTGTGAGGGCCAGTGGCCCCATGGAGCCCAGAGGATCCTGAGAGGACAAGCAATTACGGAAATCTGCACACTGTACCAGAGAGTCCTGCTTATCTGCGATCAAATTCCTGTTAGGTATGAAGAGTAAAGACATATCAGAGACAAAACAATAAGAGGCCCCAAGAAGTATTGAGACAGCAGTCCACAACACAATTCACTCATGAACACAACATTCTGATTGTTACATGTTAGTGGAACTTGACTTAATATTGACTATATATTTGTGTATCACTCACCAGGTCTCCAGCGATGAGTTGAAGCAGTATGTTTTTCCATTTGACAACGCCACCACAGCTACACCTTGCTGGGTCAGAAGAGACTGACTGACTGTGGCGTCTGTGCCTGGAGTGAGAGAGAGACAAGGTATAATATTTTAATTGATTTAAGAAAAAATGCATTGCTGCCCATAATTTTCACAGGCAAACTCTTTTCTCATGTAATACAGCACTTCTGTGCTACACTACCATTCAAAAGTTTGTGGTACGCAAGATTTTTAAAATGTTTTTGAAATATAAAAAAATAAAAGTCTCATGCTCTCAAAGCATTAACCAGTTTGAAACAAGCAAACACTAATATTGTGAAGCAGGGCTTTACATTAACTTTTAAGTGCTCAGTAGCCACTGTGGCTAGTGGTTTTCCAAAGCATTTCACTAGCCACAATTTTTGAAAAGGATACCATGGAGGAAAAACGGGCATATAGATATTTTTAATATTATCTCATTACTCATTTATCACAGGTATATTAGGCTGTTATCACTTTAAGAGCTGACCCACTGATCCATTATACTGTTACATGGACTTTCATTCTCAACTCTTTACATTCACTAAAAACCTAACTGACCGTGGTTACATAATGCATTTTGACATTATTTTGTGTGTATATGACTTTTTAAGCGCAATAAGCAGCGAAAAAGAACTCAGTTTTAGTACTTTGAGTGGGAGCATAAAATCTGCGAAAAATGACACACAATCCCACACCGAAATTCAAGCCCTTTGACACCAACAATATTCATCTGCAGCAAATGAAATGAGAGCGTGTTAATGTCAAGCCCTGTTGTGGAGTATTATTACAATTTAAAATAACTTATTTGTTTTACAATAAAATTCTAATTTATTCCTGCAACACTGAATTTTCTGCATCCATTACTCAAAAAATCATTCAAATATGCTGATTTGGTGCTCAAGAAACACTTATCAGTTTTGAAAATAGTTGCTTAATATTTCTGTGGAAAGCGTGATACTTTATTTGATCAGAATTCAATGAATATAAAGTAAAAAAACAACAACAGCTTTTATTTGAAAAATAAATCTGTATAAATTCAATGCAACATTTTTATATGTATAAAAAATATCTCCAGTCATTTTTGATCAATTTAATGTGGTTTTCTTGAATAAAAGTATTAAATTCTTAACAAAAAAAATTGATAGTTTTAAATGCAATTTTACAGACATTACAAATTATCTAAAAAAATACGGTAAAACGCTGCTGTAGAACATGAGTAGGAACAGCTACATTTGCAGTAAGATAATGTCTAAACGAAGAGTTCTCAGCATCATAGTGAAAGTCTACAGAACAGTTCTGTTCACTTTCAGTTGACTGGAAAGAGTTTGCCTTGACTCTCACACCCAGTCTCTTTGTTTTAATCACATTTAACAAAATGGCAGATTACTTGGTTTTCCAGCCTATGTAACAGTAAAAACCACACTTTTTGCAGAAATCTCCTGTTCATTCCTATGACATGTTGTGCAAAGAGTTTACTTCAGTAAATAAGAGGGTGGAGTTTAGCAAAGGGTCAATTAATAAGCTCCATTTAAGAGATTTTCAAAGAAGGAAGAGGTCTTTAACTTATTCAAGAAAAACAAAATCATACCTGATAAGATTGGATTCAGAGACTCATTTTTGACCAAAGCTGTCTGTTTCTGAACATCCCTGCAGAAACAAAAGACAATACCAGCCATTTAACATGTGTAGATCTTTCAGAGTTTACTTAAATCACTGACCTTTAAAAAAAAAAAAAAAAAGAAGAAGTCACAAATCAACCTGAATGGTGTTATATAACACAGCCACGTTTTTAACAAACAAATGACTTCTTTTGACTTTTCTGTTGAGAAATGGAGAAAATGGGTCAGTACCAGACAGACAGCATGGCTGATGCCGTCAGCGCCATGACGAAGTGGCCTGAGCAATGAAGTGCTGACATGGGGGCGGGCAGCATGATGGATGGAATCAATCTCCGTCCACAAGCGGTGAAGACAGAAAGTGTGCGGTCCTCGCATGCTACGGCAACAACATCGCTATGAAAAGACAAAGAGAAGGTAGTTTTTTGTTGAAATGTCAAAATCGACTGTAAACCAGTATGTTTTAATGCTTGTTTCATGCTCACCTGCTCCCTGTGGCTATGATGATGCGACTGGGCAGCAGCGTGTCCCATTCTCTGCCCTCTCTGCTCCATTTGAGCTGACTGAGACGAGCTCCAGACACCACAGAAACCTCGTTCTCCACCTCCAGATATGTGACTGAGTCAGTGCCCACCTAAACATAAAACATTTCATTCAAAATGAAATTGTGGATGTAAAATTTGCTTTTATCGTCAGCAGATTTGAATCCTCTTATAGCATATTTATTCTTGAGCTTCCCGTTTACACAAAATGATCTGTCAAGAGCATTAATTGTAAAAAACAGGACTGATATCTTAATTGTAGAAAGTGGCTTGCACCATACCTGAGTGCTGAATGATTTCTGTATGGATGGGGTAGGAAGTTTTAACACCACTACAGGTGTTGCTAATCGAGATGGCTCTTTCTCCACTGAGACTGGAGTCTACAAGAGAAGAGAACAATTAGAAATTGATAAACAAAACTTTGATGTCAGGTCTCTTCTCTATACTATAGAGATTATAGATTATAGCGGCTTTCACTTTATATGTAATAAAACATTTATACTAATAAACAAATACATTTGTACACTACTATTTGTAAAATTTGGGTTAAGTAAGATTTATTTTTTAATACTTATTCAGCATTTATAAATTTTCAAATAAATGCTGCTCAGTTGAATTTTTATTAATAAAAGAAATCTGAAAAAAATTAACGGTTTCCACAAAAATATTAAGTAGCATAAATGACAGTCATTGATTATAAGAAGTATTTGTTGAGCACCAAATCATCATATTGGATCATCTGACGCTGAAGACTGGGAGTAATGATGCTGAAAATTCACAGGAATAAATTATTTTATTTTAAAAGATTTTAAAACAGAAAACAGTTATTTTAAACTAATAATATTTAAAGATAAAAAATAAATAAATAAATGTAGCCTTTGTGAACATGAGACCTTTAAAAACAAACCAAAAAAAGTCTTACCAACCCCAAACTTTTAAACAGTAGTGTATAATATGTATAAATTGCTGCAAGTAAACAAATATATCAGCAGAAGTGCTCTTTTTGTCATGATTTAACGGTTACACAGTAAAATCCTCTGAGAAAAGATCTAAACAGGCCAATCGGTAGATTTCAAAACTCTTGTTTTACAAACAGCTCTCGAAAGAGAAAATGCCACCTGTGGGAAGGGCTGTGATACGGGCATAATTTTGGCATCTTTCCTTGGCCTTCCCTTCTTCCTCTTCTCTACCACCTCTCCTCCCTCCATCTCTCCCTTCCTCTTGGCCATAGAGAGTGATTTCACCATGATTTTGTCCTCACTGTCACTGCTGGTTTCATCTTTTACTTTCGGCTCCTTCACAGAGCTGCCGTCTTTCACCCTAAGATAAAACCACAAAACAACTTCAGTTTTTAAGTTCAGTTTAGAAGACGACACCAATTATCATGGAGACATTATTACCTGTCAAGTGGGGTAATGCCTATAGTGACGGGTACACTAGTGACCCCAGGTGTGGCCTTTGACCTTTCAGTAAATCGCGAATCAAGTGCTTTCATGGGCTCGATTTTGGTGGCAGACGTCAACAGCAGATTCGATTTCATAGCGATCGAGTTTACAGGTGCAGTTCCACTGAAAGAGAGACCAAAGACAATAAAAGGAAATTTGGAAGACAGAGGAGCAATGGGACATGACCTCTACATTACATACATGTACACTTACCTCTCCTTGTTTTCTTCCGCAGTTTTGTTGGGAGAGGTGGTGGTGGGGTCGTGGGAGGGTCGAAGGCCGAGTGAGTTGGCCGTGCTGGAATCTGAAGAGATCTGAGGGGTGAGCTGGGTAGATGCGGACGACCCCGGCAAGATTGGCACGCTGTTAAACAACGCTGGCGAGAAGTCCCTAAGTAAAAGACAGAGATTCAGCCACTGAACGCATGCAGTGGTATAGGCAAGTGATAATTTTAGACTTCTTGTTGTGCGTGTTCGTTACCCCGTGTCGAGCTGTGCGATGCAGAGAGGTGTGATTCTTCTTCTCCCATCTGCAGTTCTGGTCTCCACTTGCTTCTTTAAGAGGTTCTGCCCAATCCAAACAAACAAACAAACCATTTGTTAAAGCAGACAAAGTGAAATATATAATCTTGTCACTGTAATCATTTACTTGACTTGATGATGAAAGCTGCCATTTTAATTCATGAATAATAACTGATGCCCTGATAACATGTTCTGTGAGAACAAGTGTAAATATTCAAGCTCTCTAAACTACTGTTACCATGGTATTAAATTATACATACATACAGAGATTCATACATAGACAGGGAAACAGACAGATGTGCACGTATGCAAGTGTATGCAAATTATTTAATATCAAACACCCACACATTGTCTTTTGCATGTAATTTGCAGGTTATTTTACAGTTTACAGGTGGGTTCAAGATTAGTACCTAGTTACTACTCAATTATTGCAATCACTATAATATGTACATGTAGAACAGGACTGTAAAATAAAGTGCTACCAATATGCATTTACACTATTAAATAACCACTCATTATGTGTATTGAGGCTTCGCAGTACGATTCTGCTATTTCATTTACACCTACAGTACACCCAAAATGTACTTAAGCCACATATGAATTTCCTATATTTAGATACCATGTGTCCACCAAAATGTTTTAGCCTGCTGAAAATGCCAGACGCTCTTCTGAAAATGGCTACCAGCGGGTACTTGACGGCGCTTAGTGTCATATCTAATGAAGTGCATTCTTCATTTAACTCATAAAAGGCAAAATTATTACGGAAATACTGGATTCCAAACAAAGAAATGCCACAATTTGAATTTATCGAGACCTTGAAGCAGATAAGAGGGAGAAACACCCAGAAACACTTCATACGTGGCCCCTCCAAAGTACGAGGCGCTTCCTTGCCATAAATGCTCGAATAACATGCGTACGCCTCCTTTGGTTAAAAATAATGACAAGTGAAGTGGCTGGAATATACGTAAAACTCCTAACATCGGTTGCCATGATTTTTTTTAAACGACTTCTCGCGAGAGTCGCATAACACTGGTTAATGGAAATGCCATGATTTAGCAATAGTTTATTTTATCAATATTTAGAAAATAATATCGCAAAATTTTTGCTCAAAACGCGGCTAATGATAAGCACCGCATTTTACCCAAAGTTGTACATTTTCAACTGTCGATGCCCAGAAAAAAAAATGGCAAGCTTGTGAAATAGACACTCAGCATCTCGTCACACTGCTGGTGCTTTTAAATACGCAGAGCTCCTGTTGAAAACAACACGCTGGACACAGCCTAAATATCAAACCAACTGGCATAGGCAAGGAAATATTTTTAAACAGTTTGGATTTTAAAAATCTGACAGAGATCAGAAATCTACACTTAGTAAACTGGCAAGTCAGCCATCGCTCGAGTTGGAAATAAGAGTAAACAAATTATTAACCAAATCATTTTTAGTAAACTATTTTAATCATTTGCTGTGTGTATCATTGCATATTCTTTCTTCTGACCTTCCGGATGTCCTCCAGGGACTCTCCATTGAGCACATTAGTGAGTTTCTGCGTCTGGTTCTCAAGACCGCTTCCCTGTGCTCCATTAGGGTTCGGGTGTCCCTGCCGTTCCTGCTGATACTTGAGCATTTCTGGGTTCTCAATGATTGTGCTGGAAAGCTGCGACTCCATCGTGATGGCCAGACTCTTTCCATAGATGTTCTGATGAATAGCATTCTACAGAAAGATATACAGAAATTTTAGAGACTCAAATTTTTCTGACACCTTGCTAGTTTGTGCACGCGCATGTATGCAGTGTTGAAGAGTAACTAATTAAAAGTTTTGAAGCTTTTAAGCCATTTACATTCTTAAGTAGTGTGACAGTAGCTCTGCTGATTTCAAAACAGTGTGGCTTTTCCTCTAACAAGCTAGTTTTCCCCAACTAAGAGCAGTGTAGCACAGCAAAACCCTGCATTGCTGTTTTTGTCACAATGCTTTGAGCGAACGGAGGCAATTAGCAAACACTCTCCTACAATGTCTTGGGTGTCTCTTTACATAGAGATTTAATTGACTTAAGCAAATATGTTCAAACTGTTTATTTCAACAAATGGTTCAAAAATTTTATTCATAAGTAAATAATCAATTAGTTAAACGTGTGCAACATAAATCACTTTTTTGTGCCAAATAAATACTCTCGTTTTCAATTATACAATATTGCAATTATATAATTGAAAAGTTATTGTTGCCTTAAAAACAGCAATGTAGGCTACTTTCATAGCTAACATTGCTTTTGTAGCTTTTTGTGTGCGTTCCCTCCACCTTTTCTTCTTCATTCAAGGGATCTCCCAGTTCATCCTGTGAGAAGTCCAGGAAGGCCACAGTTCCATCCATGGAGCACACGAGGAGTCCCAGCCCATTCAGTGTCCTGAGAGAAAAAATCCGTTCACAACATTCTCATGCCAGACCAGAAGTGGTCAGCTGGATATACGTTTTTACCCAACTGCAATGTCTACGATGCTTTACAAAGCTGGGAAAATATAAAAACGTAAAAACTTACCATGTAATATCCATTATAGATTTATCAAAGAGGTCATGGATGACAACCAGGGGACGTTTGAGTGAGGTGAGCTGAAAAACAAGAGCAGAACAACTGAATCAAGGTGCGATATCTTAATATTCATAAATCCTACCCTTACACTGCAAGAACATTTTTCTGTCCTCATTGAAAGTAAAACACTGTGTAAAAAAAACAAAATGAAACAAAGTATTATGTGGAGCTTTGGACCACTTCACAGTTCAGCAGGACTGACAAAATGTATTGTCATGGTTAGGACAAAAACTCGCTAACATGGACGAGATTGAGTGATTGATTGCCTTCTTATGTCAGCTGTCTGTTTTAACATTAAACAATATTTTTGAGTCCAGCTTAACTACAATATTGTTTACACTAGAGTTGAGGTCAGTAAGATTTTTCTTAAAGAAATTCACTTTTTTTCAGTGAAGATGCATTCAGTTGATCAAAAGTGACAAAAAACCTTTTTAGACTTCTACATTGCTGATGAAGGGTAAAAAAATAATAAGGGTTGATAGTGAGAAGTCTCTTACCCATACAGAGAGCGAGCGGTCCTTGCTACCCACAGCACAACAGCAGTACGGGCAGCTAGGTTTGGGTGTGCTGCCATTCTTCTGTTTTTTCTTAAAGCTCTTAGGGTTGAACTTCTGCAGAGAGATGGAGAGGAATTGATAAACCATTCATTAAGAGATAATAATCAAATTATAGAGCTTAGCCAATTATAATAATCCTGATTCATCAAAACAAAAGCAGTAAAAACCATGACCATTTCAATGCGTGCTTTTCTGTGAAATATGAATGATTTGAGCCAACACTAACCACAACTGTAACAGCTTTTCGATGACCCACAAAATCCATGTTGGTCTTCCATCCATCACGTTCGATGATCTGAGCTGTGGGCCCAGAATTATTCATGGCGTGAGCTGAAACCAGGTATTGACCATCTGGAGACCAGCTCAGCCTCAGGACGTGTGTGGTACCACCACACTGAATCAAAGCAAGACAGAAGGAAAAAAAAGATAGCAGGGTCAAGCGCATGTACAATTTAACAAAATAAAGAAGAAATTAAACGAATCGAATAAAAGATGAACAAAAAAAAGCAAATACAATCCAAACTGGCATTTCTGACCAGCAGTTTGAGGTCTCAAGTCTTACTTCACTAAAGGGTTTGGTAATGTTTGTCTCTAGCTGCCAGTCCATTGTCCTCCAGACCTTCAGGCTATGGTCATCCGCCTGGGAGGCGATGTACTTTCCAACAGGGTCCCACGTGAGGCCTTTCACCAGCCCTGTGTGTCCCTTTAAAGTCATCACAATCTCTGTGGCATACATATACAAAGGCAAATTCAAAAATGCAATCTTTGAGGCTTTGAATCAGAACTAAATCTATGGATACAGAAGCCAAACCTCTATAAAAATTCCCTGACAAAATTTCCTAGATGTTATTAGAGAGGCCAGTATTTTTAGGCACTTAAGCCACACTTAAAGGGTTAGTTCACCCAATAATGAATCATCAACTACTCACCTTCATGTTGTTCCATACCTATAAGACTTTCATTAATCTTCAAAACACAAATTAAGATTTTTTTTTTTTAAATCGATCTGAGAAATTTCTGTCCCTCCATTGAAAATCAGAACTCAGACACTTCAAAACGTTCATTAACTGATTGTAAAATAAATATGTCCAGATGACAATGAATTGAGCCAGTTTTATGAAGAGGCACGATCACATTATATGATGAACAGATTTAGGCTTTTATTCACATATAAACAATAAACAGTGATCAGCAAATGTACATAGAGCACTCAAATTTCGTAAACAGAAGCTCAAGCATGAGAACCAATAAGGTTCATTCAGCACGCTTCTACAAGAACCAATGGGGTTTGTTCCTGAACGTCAAGGTAGTTGAGCTTCTTTTTACTATTTGAGTGCTCCATATATCGAAATATCTATATCTAGATTAAACTCTCAGATTTCATTAAAAATATCTTCATTTGTGTTTCTGAAGATGAATGAAAGTCTTATAGGTTTGGAACTACATGAGAGAGTATTTTTTCATTTTTGGGGGAACTAACCCTTTATTGTCACTGCATTAAAAACATACCAAACAAAAATGCCATCTCCTAAGAAATGACGCAAGACTTTTTTTTAGAGCTAAATTCACTTTTCACCTGGAAATTTCCGAGCGTTCCATATAACGATGGTATTATCCACACTGCAGGAAGCGAGCCAGACATCATGAGGTGACCAGGCGACATCCATTACATCTGAATCAGATTGAGAGAAAACACCACATGCGTTTCACACAATGCCAAAACTCAGGACAATATGGAGCAATCACATAGGCAGCGTTTTTCCCCTCACCTCCCGTGTGGTTCCTCAGAATCATGACGCACCTCCACTGTTCCACATTAGCCAGTTTACTGCTGGATCCAAACACCGTGCTTGGACCTATGAATCTGTTCAACAAAAGAAACACCACAAAATGCCTTAAAGATCTGTGCGTGGACACATATGTGGCATCTGTTTGTGTCTTGACTAAATTGTCTGGCTTAATCTGCGTTCAAAAGTAGGGAAATAAACAGAAGTGGTAGGGCATCTTGACCATTCGGTCTACTGTAATACATATTAAAAAATATATATTTTTAGTGTCACAACCTTATTTTTTTTTTTAAACTTTCATATTCAAATATATTTAAAAAATATTATATTTAAAAAAAATTATATTAAAAACAAAAAAAAACAAATGTTGGAACTAATCACAAAACTTTCTTTACAGATGCAGTAAGCGATTTCTGAGAAACGATGTTGAAATAGATCGGGCCGATTGCCACAACACACTTGTGTCGATACTTCAAGTATCAATACTTAGGGTGCGTATCCACTCATGATGGGGAGCAGAGAGAGAGTGAGCAGGAGGAAAATTTGAAGAAAGACTAGAAAGAGAGATGGCTGAGAGACATTACAAAAGAGAAAAGGTCAGAGGAATATAATTGGAAAAAGAAAGGTTATGATCAAGCAAGAGCTTTAGGACCCGCATTAATATTAGAAAAGCTTTCCAGTGCTGGAGAGGCCTGAAAATGGATGGGGAGGTTGCGTTGTTTCTGCTCCATATGTGAGGAACATTGGTTTTGCAACATTTCACAGAACCAAGATATACTGTTGCGACAAAAGACAATACAGGGAGTGCAGAATTATTAGGCAAGTTGTATTTTTGAGGATTAATTTTATTATTGAACAACAACCATGTTCTCAATGAACACAAAAAACTCATTAATATCAAAGCTGAATATTTTTGGAAGTTTTAGTTTTTAGTTTTAGCTATTTTAGGGGGATATCTGTGTGTGCAGGTGACTATTACTGTGCATAATTATTAGGCACCTTAACAAAAAACAAATTTATACCCATTTCAATTATTTATTTTTATCAGTGAAACCAATATAACATCTCAACATTCACAAATATACATGTCTGACATTCAAAAACCAAACAAAAACAAATCAGTGACCAATATAGCCACCTTTCTTTGCAAGGACACTCAAAAGCCTGCCATCCATGGATTCTGTCAGTGTTTTGATCTGTTCACCATCAACATTGCGTGCAGCAGCAACCACAGCCTCCCAGACACTGTTCAGAGAGGTGTACTGTTTTCCCTCCTTGTAAATCGCACATTTGATGATGGACCACAGGTTCTCAATGGGGTTCAGATCAGGTGAACAAGGAGGCCATATCATTAGATTTTCTTCTTTTATACCCTTTCTTGCCAGCCACGCTGTGGAGTACTTGGACGCGTGTGATGGAGCATTGTCCTGCATGAAAATCATGTTTTTCTTGAAGGATGTAGACTTCTTCCTGTACCACTGCTTGAAGAAGGTGTCTTCCAGAAACTGGCAGTAGGACTGGGAGTTGAGCTTGACTCCATCCTCAACCCGAAAAGGCCCCACAAGCTCATCTTTGATGATACCAGCCCAAACCAGTACTCCACCTCCACCTTGCTGGCGTCTGAGTCGGACTGGAGCTCTCTGCCCTTTACCAATCCAGCCACGGGCCCATCCATCTGGCCCATCAAGACTCACTCTCATTTCATCAGTCCATTAAACCTTAGAAAAATCAGTCTTGAGATATTTCTTGGCCCAGTCTTGATGTTTCAGCTTGTGTGTCTTGTTCAGTGGTGGTCGACTTTCTGCCTTTCTTACCTTGGCCATGTCTCTGAGTATTGCACACCTTGTGCTTTTGGGCACTCCAGTGATGTTGCAGCTCTGAAATATGGCCAAACTGGTGGCAAGTGGCATCTTGGCAGCTGCACGCTTGACTTTTCTCAGTTCACGGGCAGTTATTTTGCGCCTTGGTTTTTCCACACGCTTCTTGCGACCCTGTTGACTATTTTGAATGAAACGCTTGATTGTTCGATGATCACGCTTCAGAAGCTTGGCTATTTTAAGACTTCTGCATCCCTCTGCAATATATCTCACTATTTTTGACTTTTCTGAGCCTGTCAAGTCCTTCTTTTGACCCATTTTGCCAAAGGAAAGGAAGTTGCCTAATAATTATGCACACCTGATATAGGGTGTTGATGTCATTAGACCACACCCCTTCTCATTACAGAGATGCACATCACCTAATATGCTTAATTGGTAGTAGGCTTTCCAGCCTATACAGCTTGGAGTAAGACAACATGCATAACGAGGATGATGTGGTCAAAATACTCATTTGCCTAATAATTCTGCACTCCCTGTAGAACGAGTTATAATAAGTGATGTTGTCTACACTGGATGCGGAGAGACGCAGGTGACAAATCTTCAAAAGTGAAATGATGCCCCGTTCTATTTATGATATACTAACACGAAGGATAAATTATTTGCAATGGGTGCTTTGTTGAGTCCAATGTAGACAGCTTTTAGCTGTTAAGGTGTCAAGTGTTTCTCGGAAATCGCTTACTGCGCCTTTAATTGTTACACAATTTCAATCAATATGAAGTGTTTTAAAGTTGGAGGGAAAAAAAATGTCAGGTTTACTCACGCCGCTCTCTTCCACACCATGACCAGCTTGTCATCTCCTCCTGACGCCAGGTATAAGCCATTATTTGACCAGCGCACACAATTCACACATGCTAAAATGCACAAAGTTATATAAAACATTTGATTAGATACGGATTATTCATCAGTCACACATTCTGTCTCACATTCTGTCAGTGCAGTTCATATCCAAAGGAGCTAAAAATACATTGAAGTCACAAGATCTAATCTAGACAGTCTCTGATTTTTGGGAGCAAAATATGTGGTCTAAATGCAACAAAATGAAGTATTAAGAGAACAACAATCCAACTAATGTTCTTAAAACAGTTAAAACAGCTCAAACACGCATTTTAATCTGGGACTAGCTTAAAGCCTTGTCTGTGAAACAGAGGATAGAGATAAACAAGTAATACCTAAGTGATTGTCCATCTGACAAAGCAATTTTGGAATATTCTCGTTCTTTTCATCCTCCTCTCGAAGAACCGGGGCCATATTCCAGATGACCACTTTCCCAGAATCCTCACCTGTTAATCAGCATAGAAAAAATTAGTTTCTATCGACAAACTATTAAATTAGGATTGAAATTAAACTACTTTCTCCAAAAAAAAAAAAGGAATGAATCTGAAAGCTATACTATAGTTAGCCAAAGAATAGCAGGAAAATACATGTTAGTGGGTTTGAATTTTCACCTTGGCCACCTGTGGCAAACTTGGTTCCATCTGGATGGATATCAACTGAAAATATCGGTTTACCTGAAAACAAAAACACTCTTACAACACAAATACATTTCTAACCAGGTCAAAAAGTATGCAATGATAGAACACAACAAATGTACGGAGTACAATACATGCAGTTCAAAACAGTTTACAAGGCAAATATGGCCACATTAGCATATAACAGATATAAACAATGTCATATGCTTGATTTAATCGGTTAATTGTGACCAGATCATTTCTGAGATTACATAAATGATTTCACAGTCTAGTAACAGCCATCAGCTCTAGCTTGATCGACCTGCCTGTCTTTTGCAACTTCAAAATGGGTGGTGTGCAGTGTGCACATCATATATTCATTGGTTGGGCTTCTTAAAAAACCAGCCAAGCTCAAAAACAGCCGGTTACTATGATTCTTAATGTGCTAAAATGTGCAGAAAAGAATCCGAGCGCAAGCAGAAGAGACTGGATCCGTCTCTCTACATAACAAAAAGCGCAAGTTGAAACCCGGATTCTTGCACAAACACAAACACACACACACACTCACACTCACACTCACACTCACACACGCACGCACGCACGCACACGCACGCACACACGCACACACACACACAGTCGGGTTGCTGCTCTCACCATTGTGATTGACCCAACTCGGCTTCAAGAGCTTCATCTTTGCGCTGATCTAATAGAAAACCGCCGTTTGCAACCCGCGTTCTCTCTCTGCGCTTCCGAGGAGAATCGTTTCCAGCGTCCGCCCGCCCGCCCGGCCGTTTAAGTGCTGCGGCTCATCCGTTACTTTGTTGCTCAGTTGAACTCCATGTCTGTGTGTCTCTCTCTCTCTCTCTCTCTCTCTCTCATCACTCTGAGCGTGAAGCTGCAGCAACTGAAGTCACGCCGGAAGTTCGCCGTCTCCTTCGAAGTTCCCTTGGAAACAAAGAATGAACGTGTTTGTTCCCTATTTACATTCATTCATTTAGTAGAAGCGTCATGGAAAATGATTCTCAAAGGAGGAAAAACACAAACAAAAACGTCTAAATCAGCTAGTAATATCAGTAGTCACATTATTTAACTATACACCAACATTATAGTCCATATAGGACTATAATATTACAATTTTTGGACATGACACATAGTACCGTATTCTTTGAAATAACGAGTTTTGTGTTCGAAATGATTTCACTTCACAAAATTGAATGATTGGTTACAAAATTGAAATTTGTATAGACTTTTTATTAGAATTATCTATCTATCTATCTATCTATCTATCTATCTATCTATCCATCTATCCATCTATCTATCTATCTATCTATCTATCTATCTATCTATCTATCTATCTATCTATATATCTATCTATCTATATATATTATTTGCGAAATTATCATTTTTACGTGGATTGTGCATCGGCACAGCTCCTCAGCCGAAAGAATCTGAGGAGGAGAATGTGTGGCTGTCAGTCACCGCAAGGGTGGATACTGTGCTTCAGAATCACAGATTGTAGTCTTGGAAGTATGACCAAAATAAGAATTTTATTTCTAATTTTGTATTTAGTGAGTATTAGCCTTACCTACATAGGTTTCAGTTTCTATACAGTCATACTGATCTAGCGTTAATTTGTCAAACCATACAATTCACCACCAAAATGATAAGTTTAATTATTCCAGCTGCTGTGAGAAAAGGCCGTCAATGTCACGTGTCTCAAATACTTGTATATACTTATAAATACTTTTACTTTTACTTTTCAATATAATATTCAATTATTCATGTACATAATCTTCATTATTCATAATTATAGACAAAAATGTTTTTTATACGCATGTGTGTATATAGAAGAAAACATTTGACGGACTGATTGACGGACAGTAAAATTTCATGTAATGTCAAACACACAAGTGATTGCAGAAACCACCAAAACTGAACTATTATGCGTGGAAAGGACCACATAGCTCATGATAAAACTAAACACATATATATTATATATTCTATATTATTTATATTATAGAGTTTACCACTGGGTGGCGAGCGCAGATTTTTTTCATAACGGCTATGGTGAAGATATGAAGTACAGAAATAGAAATAGAAATACAAAGAATGCGGATACGAATCAGGGAAATACGAAGTGGGCGGAGCTTGATGACTCAAGATGAATCATTGGACCACACAGCGCCCCCATGTGGATGTAACACAATTATCTCCAATAAACGCCATTCTAGCTAGTTTTCTCTTTCAGTAGTGCAGACAGGAAAAAGCGAACCGCCGAAGAAGAACTCCACTCAATTTGTTTACATCAGGAGGAGGTGACAGGACGGAGCCAATTCTGACAGTATGGCTCAAACTTTCAGTCTATGACTTACTATGACTTATAACATCAACTGACAGGGAGTCATGGGCGCTTTAGCTTGTCTTTCTGTACTGTGCTCGTTGTGGCTTTGCCCGCTAGTTTCCAGCGAACAGGTAGCATTTGTAGAGGTGTTTCTGGAAGACCATCAGGATGTTTTTCAGGGTGAGGTGGTCCAGGGAAGTATGGAGAACGACCCCATGGAAAATCACAGCAAAAAGAAACATGACCTCATATTAGTAAGTTAAAACAGATACTTGACAGTGCGAGTTATTTTCACTTCTCTGAATGTCTGTTTCTTGCAATGGCTGTACAATAAGACTTGCATTATTTACTATATTTGTATTTTAACACTTTTCTCGTGTGCTGGGTCAGCACTGTGATATAAAAATCCCATGTCAAGTATTAAACCATCAGTGACATGCTTCTTTTTGTCTATGCAGATAAAAGATGAAGCTCTTGAAAGCAACAGTGAAAGCAGCGATGGGAAGGATCAGAACCCTTGGATTGGACTGGTACCTGTCCAGATGGAGGAAGGCACGGTTTCCACTAACAACAACCAGGAGTCATTTGCTGCCTCCGTGGTCAATAAGGTATTCAAAAGTGTCTTTGTAAAGACTGAAGCATGATGACAAGGTACTACTGATCAAACTGACAGCTCTGTCCTCCATAGATGAAGCGGGCTCTTGTGTTTGGTGCATCTGCTTTGATCATACTGGCTTTAAACCAGAATACTGTCAGAGAGGTGAGGGCTTTGCTGGTCTACACTATTAGTTAATGGAGAAATGGTTATTAGATAAGTGTGAAAAACAGAAAACTGTTCTTCATCCACAGATGGATCTCTCCCAGGTCCTCTCAAAGCCAATCATTGTCATTCAGACATCAGAAAATGTCACTAAGCTCATTGGAGCACTCCTCAGGTAATCTTCAGTCGTTCAGTTATTGGTATTTTTTTTTAATAAACAATATACTGGCTTTAGAAACGTCTTTGTTTTTTTTTCATTTAGGGGCCTTCATGCAACAGCAAAAATCACTTATAAGACTTTTCTACAGGATAGCCTGGTAAGATTTTACTGATAATAAGCTGCTGTGCAGCATAGTTTCATGCTTGGTTCATTAATGTACAAGTGTGATATTTCTATATGCGGTGTCAAAGGGGGCCACCTTGACCCTGTGGTCCAGCTGTGGCCGTTCAAGAGGAGGGTTGTACGGGGAATGGCAGGGGGTCATCTGCACCGGGGAGACCAACTCTCAGGTTCAGGTATGAGCGCTATGAAGACATCTCGTATCATCTAGGGCAGTGTTTCCCATCCCAGCTCCTGGAGGTACACCAACACTACACATTTTGCAACTCTTCCTAATCAAACACACCTGAGTCAACTCGTCAGCTCATCAGCAGAAACTCCAAGATAGAAAATAAAGGGGTCAGATGAGCGAGACATCCAAAATGTGGACTGTTGGTGTGCCTCTAGGAACAGGGTTGGGAAACACTGATCTAGGGTACTATCATAGCTTTACAGCTGGAGCTGCGCTATTAAATATTAAAAGATTGCAATCTCCGTTCACACACCTATGCAATTTTATTCTTAAATGACAACAATTCAGCTATGTCTATTAAACCTTTGACAAGTACTCTCACAGCAAATCTGCCTTGGTGCTGCTGACTTAGACAGCAGTTGTCATGTATAGGTTGGAAACCGCTTCACAAACAGTCTTCTCAACCACAAAGAATCATTATTTCTGTGTTACAATAATTTGAATTAACACAGAACTATTGGGACTTTACGCCTCAAATAGAGATTGTATCAATTACACATTACGCCAGTAGGGGAGAGAGAATGACTGTTAAAAACAGGTATTTGTCATTGAATCATTCATTCAAGAGGTCTGTTCAAAAACGCTGATTCATCCAGTTATGAGAATTTTAAATAATTCATTCAAATCAATTAAATAGCTTCCAGCAACTAATATTCTGTCAGAACCTCTAGTAAATTACGTGTCGTTTTGTTTAGTTCTATACAGAACCGTGTGAGAATTGTGATCTCTATTTTAAACAAACAAACAAAACAAAAAAAAAACGTGATTCTCAATTTATCCAGAATAGTGCAGCTCAAAACATTTCATGTATGTAATCATCTTCTGTTTCTTAATACTGCATGTCACCTTTATAGGTCAGCAAGGAGTATTTCTCTTCTTTTATCTTTCTTTTTGTCCATCTGCCCAGAAATATCTCCAGCAGCTCTGGAACACTGTTGTTTTGGTGGCCCTTGTCCTCTCCACAGGGGTCATAGTTCAAGCACGGTGGCAGTACCAGGACAACCAGTTTAATGATGATATAGAGGTGAACGCTGTTTTAGTGACAGATTCATTCTGAAGTAAGAAAAATTGATTTAAAACACTAACGTTACTGTGCAGAAAAAAGCGACGTTAAGTGGAGACTGAGAGGAAATCCAGTCATAAACATTCAAAAGTTTGAGGTCAGTAAGATTTTGTTTTTCAGGAAAAAGACATTTATAGTGTTACAAAAGACTTCAATCTCAAATTAATGCTGTTCTTTTGAACTTTCTATTCATCAGAGAATCCCGGAGGGAAAGTATTACAGTTTCCACAAAAATAATTTGCATCACGAGTGTTTTCGACACCAAATCAGCATATTAGAATGCATTAGATGATTCAGCTTTGCCATCACATGAATAACTTATATAAAATATTATATTTAAGTATAATAATATTTCAAAATATTTCTGTTTTACTATATTTTTGATCAAATAAATGCAGCCTTGGTGAGCATAATTATTAAAAAAATCTTACCAACCTAAAAACTTTTGAACATTTGAACAGTAGCCTATACATAGTACAGGGTTTATAATATAAATAAAATATACAATTTTTCTTACAGTCAAACTTAAAGCAAGACATTTTAAAGAGATTATCAGCGTTGAAGACGAGGACATACCGGCAGCCCAAAATGAGATGTGACCCAACACAAACTCAGTCAGTGGAGACGGACAGTTGTGCAGTTTGTCTGGAGCAATACAACAACAACCAGGTGACATATTCTACCCATTCTTATGCTTTTGCTCGGTAGTTATTATTCTTCCATAAAGAGAGACAGTCTATCAGGAGTTTGATCACTGCACTATTTGGGTGTGTTTTAGTGTTTGAGGGTGTTACCGTGCCTCCATGAGTTCCACAGAGATTGTGTGGATCCCTGGCTTCTCCTCCAGCAGACCTGCCCTCTCTGCAAACGTAGTGTGCTTGGTGAGAAAGACACAAAGATTATCAACCATTATTACTTGCTCATCTATCTATATATTTTTGCTCCATGCAAACGGTATTTGACCTGAAATCTCCCTGCTCTTATTCTATTTCTTTCAGGTAATTTTTATTGAGCTCGACCAGGACGGATTCTGGACTAGGAAATAGTGGAATTGGATTGACTCTTCTGATTCAGACTTTTTAAGGCAACTAAATCCCTCCTCTTTACTGTAAGGTCAGAATACCTCCATGGTAATAATCTTTGACCTTTCCAAAGACTATACCTTTAGTTCATTTTAAGAGACCCCAGGAGTTGGGGCTGTTTCCTGATCTTTGGGTCAGACCACTCGAGAAGTTCCTTGAAGGTAGGTCCTTGTACGCAGGATCAGTTCTTTTTGCGCACAGTTGAGTACTTTAGTTACATTTGTTGAACCGGCTCAGCAGTTTACAAATACACACAGATTGTGAATTCATATGCACAGCAAAAAAACAAAAGATCTCCTCAAAATAAGGGGGAATCATACACATTCTCAAGTCTCAAATATTTGTTTAAACAAGGGTTGGCATTAAGTAAAAAAGAGAAGGAAAGAAATAGCATTCACACAATGCATAAGAAACAAGTCTCAGTAGACAAGTATCGACCTTTTCCTCTGACATGATACCAGGTGCCCAACCTGGTTTTGTTCCACCCTTTTCCACTAAAAAATATGCGGTTCTTGCCTGGAGCTGGTCCTAACCTTGAAGTTGTGATCTTGACATCTTTTGAGACCATATAAAAGGTCAAAGGCCCACACATTACATGCAGGAAAAAGAAGATATCAAGGCCGCATTTCATTCATTCGTTCCCATGTTTTAATTTGTGGCCACGTTGTACTGATTCATTTGTCATTTTAGTTAAATTGTGGCCATGGTTTAACTAAACTAAACTAAACGAGGGAATAAATTTGTATGACGTGGCTGAGATTTACCCAATATCGATTTAATTAACATTTTATATTTACCTAAAAAGAGAGCAAAAAATTGTTTTGGGACCAAATACTTAATACGTGGCCATGAAATCTTGTTTTTTTTTTTTTTTTTTTTTCTCTGCACGTCAAGCATGGGGCTCTATAATGTAGTTTTATTTTTTGGCTTTGACAGCTAAACCCCCAGCTCCAGCACTAGCACCAATTCAGTAGAAAAGGGGCATGTTAATCAATTCTGTTACTCTAAACTACCCGGTAAAGTGAAAGATACATGGAAGGAGTATCTGTATTCCATACAAAGAGCTGCAAGGAGGCCCAGTGCCGCACAGAGCCACTTCACTATGTTAGTGTCACTTTTAAAAATGATTTATAAGGGACTTTAAGTACATTTACATGCATTTTAGAAGTTCAGTATTGTTCATTTTAGTTTCAAAATCTTAAAAAATGTCATATAAATGCTTTAGTCTGACTGAAATGCCAGTCAGGTATTGCTTTGTTCGACTAACAAACCTACAGCACCTTTCAAAAGGTTTTTTTTTTGTTTGTTTGTTTTCTTTTATTCAGCAAGGATGCATTATATTGATTAAAAGTGACAGTAAAACATTTATAATGTTCAAAAATATTTCTATTTTATTTAAAAGTTGATCTTTTCAGCTTTCTATTCATCAGAGGCTAGTGGAAAAACAACATCAGTTTCCTAAAAATATTTGGTAGCACGGTTTTCAACATTGATTTCTAAACGACAGAATACTGAATGATGCTAAAAAAATTGCCATTAAAGGAAGAAATGGTATTTTAAATGAATATATATTAGATAATATCTTAGAATTGAAATATTGTAATAATATTTTACATTATTATGGTTTTATTGTATTTTTGATCAAATAAATGCAACCTTGGTGAATATAAGAAACTTCTTTCAAAAATTTTAAAACAATCTTATAAGAAAAGCAATTGCAGCTCATGTATTTAATCTCTTTAATATTCCAGTACGCATTGTGTAATCTATACTTGGATGCTCAAGTACTGTAGCTTGATTATATCGGCGCATGTAAATGTACTTAAAGATAGGATATAGTAATAAGGAATCTCAAGGCAGCCAATCAGGGCATCTCATTACATTAAATCACAATATATGCTTGTGCCAAATTTGAGGAATTTCCCCCATCCTAGCTATCACGTGTCACGGTATCTCAGGAGGAAATCTTCCAGAAAGGAAAACATTCACACAAAGAGGAACAACAAAGAGACAGAGTCTTAATAAGAACAGTATTTATTCATTTTATCTTCCTAATGTTTCCTAAGCATTATTAAATATGCTTTCTGTTACAAAATGCTTTGAATTTATCTTAGCAAGTAGAAATATGCTGCTCTACAAGGCAAGAGAACATTGCCTGTTTGAAGTGTATATGAGAAAAATGACACCACTCTCTTCCAGAGTGACGAATGCTCACAGCCTTTGGCACGGTATGATTAATGTGTTTGAAATCAGACTTTTTCAGCCAGTCTGTACAAACTCAAATGGGAAGTTTTCTTGATAGACCGCTCTTATGCCAAGCTTATGTCTTATGTTAATCGCTTTCTGAACCTTTAGAGAACTGAAACAGGATGTTCTGTGCTCCATTTTTGCTTTAATAGTGAAATGTACTGCATCTTTTGTAGAAATTTATTTTAGATGCTACATTCTCAAACCTGATGTTTGAACCTTTATTTATTTATTTAATTTTACTTAACAGTGCAATAACTGTTCGTACCTCTCCTCTGTTCAATAAACTCATGTGTTACAGGGCAGAAGACATGGCGCCTTTGCCTTACAACACTTTGTTTTCTTTCATACAGTCTGTTGACTGTCACTATCAAAAACATTAAAAAAAAAAGATCTTGATCCCTTTATAGACACACATCCCTGTGCATTTTACTACACACTTCAAACTCCAATTAGCCTGTTTCTATAAACTCATCAAGAACTAATTTTCAATCTGAAAGAAATAATAGGCCTATGTAATAGACCAGAGTGTCATCTCGATGCGCCTCGATCTTAAATAAATGAATAGCTACAATTAACCTCAGGTACTTCATTTTGCTTTTTTCAGCTCTCCAAGAACTGTAATGTGCTGTTCTTGATTTAAAAGTCTTAAGAAGGGATCATTCCCTTGTTCCTCTTCCTGTCAGCCATCGTTCTGCGACTGTGATTGGCTCCTCTGCTCTTGTTCGCCTCCTTCCTACGACGGTCCAAAACGGTCTCCTGCGCCTGTCCCCGCCCCTTTGGACCACCTAACACATGACTTGCTGGTGGGGGTCTGTAGCTATCAGGAAAAACCAAATAAAATCAATTAATGTCCTACTGATCCATGTTTTATAGGTCAGTTAGATAATGGCCATTGCAAATGTGCATTGTAACTTTCACACTGTCAAATTTGTGGGATTGACAACCGCATTTACTTACAGGTGTGAGTCTCAATGTTCTGATCACACAGCAACTTACAGTAGCATCTCAAATACTGTCTCTATGAACTTACAACGGAAGTCAAGCTTGTATTCTCTTACCTATGACCACTGTGACAGTGACCAAAGTAATATCAAAGATAGCGACGTCCATTAAACTGAAAAATCGTATCACTTTTGACATGAGCTCATCCATCAAATCTTCATTAACTGACAGCAGTTTTTATATCTGGGTGGAGAGCGGAGCATTTGAGTTATGTGTAGAACACTAAACTGATGGGAGCAGCTCAGGTGGAGAACAGTGACTGCATCTAAAATCTTCACATGACACACAGCTCATATCTCTGTCGCTGTAAGCTACCAAAAGCAAAACCACATATGAAAACGGTACACACACACTTGTGCACTGCAGAGCCGCTATTTCGCACTGTATGGCATGAAAGACAACTAGTTGTCCAGTCCTGTTCCATTCACACAGAGCCGGTTTTCCAAGAATGCGGTTGCGATTCCTGAAAATTTACAGGTGTGTGTTCAGTTATAGAATGCGGTTGTCACTCCCATAAATAAACAAAGTGTGTTAACGGAACTGTACTAAGGACTTAAATACAGGAATGACAACCGTATTCTGTTGCTGTGTGAACGTAGCCTATAATTCCAGTCTAGTCCGTTGTCAAACTTACCCTTTCCTGCTTTGCATAGCAGCTCTCCTGGCCTCAGCTCTCTCTCTGAGGACTGCTGGGTCCTGGACAAAGTGATCCTTCCTCACAGCCTCATTCTGATCAAAAATGACATAGGATAAGATCATTGTAAAATGGAAATATTGTTATCTCACATTATGTGAGAGCCTGGAATTTTAATGTATGACTTATCAGTCTATTTCCTATTAACAGGAAAAGAGAAAAAGAAAAAAGGCAAGTACTGAAAGCACCATATAAATCTATCATATCTATCACATGCATCAAACAGCTGCGTAAGGGTGCATTTAAGACAATGAATTTAAAATAAAAGAAAGTGATTCATTCAAACCTTGTCCTCTTCTTCCTCCTCATCTTCCTCTTCCTCTTGAGCCTTTTTGCCTGTTCTTAGAACTTGTGGGATTGTAAACGGCCTATAGAACAAATACTTGGATGTTAACTTAAATGTAAATAAAGAAATAATTTCACAATTTGGGGAAAAAAAATTTGATTTGTGATTTTTCTAGTAATTTGCGATTGCAATATAATCTGTTTAAAAAAAAAGAGAAAAAAATCCCCAGGTTCGTTTTGTTTGTAGGGCTGCAATTTGGCTAAAATTTTGCGATTATATATTAATACAATTATAATAATTATAATAATAAATGTTATTATATAAAATAAATATTACTAAATACAATTTTTAAAATTTCTGAAACATTAATATAGTAATATTTCACTGAAATATTGTATAATAAATATATTTAATATAATAATAAAAAAAATTATATATTTAAAAAAAAAAAAAAAATTTTCATTAATTTCCTGATAATTTACTCAACCCCACGTCATCCAAGATGCTCATGATGCTTTTGAGGAAAACATTCCAGGATTTTTCTCCATATAGTGGGCTTCAACGGGTTACAATGGGTCAAAGGTCCAAAATTCAGATTCAGTGCAGCTTCAAAGGGCTCTACACAATCCCAGCCGATGAATAAGGGTTTTTATCTATTGAAACAATTGTCATTTTCTAAAAGAAAACATATATATACTTTTTAACCACATGCACATCTTGCACTAGTGTCCACAACTTTAAGCATTACGTACTCACTTTGGAAAGGTCACGTGTGACGTAGGCGTAAGTACCGAAAAACTACATCTCATTTTCTCTTCCAACTTCAAAATCGTCCAACATCGTTTTATCTTTTTTTGTAAAAGGGCATTTGACTTTTTTGCACGTTCACTTTGTAAACAAATTAGAATGGTACTTCCCCCTACGTCATGCGTGTCCTTTACAACGTGATTATGTAATGCGTGAAGTGGAAGATGCAAGATGAGCATCTGTGGATAAAAAGTATATACATTTTTTTTTTTTTTTTTCCAGAAAGTGACCGATTGTTACGCTAGAAAAAACCCTTATTCCTCGACTGAGATCACATAGAGCCATTTAAAGCGGCACTGAAACTGAATTTTGGACCTTCAACCTGATGTAATCCCATTGAAGTCCACTATATGGAGAAAAATCCTGGAATGTTTTTTCCAAATGCATATAAGTGCCCCAAACAGAGCACATGCAGAGATGAGTTTTTGTGTTTGCAAACCTTTTAATCTGAACAATGGAGGGGGATACACTCCTCTCGATATCTACAATGGTAAATGCAAGCAGGAAGTGGAAAAGGATTCATATTATGTACATTGGTCACAGCTCATACCTGCGGTTCAACAGTTCATCTTCTTCATCCAGATCATTTGCTCCTATTTGGTTGATATCATACGTGTCGTCATATTCGTCCTCATAATCATCCATGCTGAAAGCATTGTCACGGTCTCCAGAGGACTCATTCGTTATGGGAATCTCATCCACCACCGTCTGGTAGGCTTGATATCTCGCTCTCTGCTCTTCTATGTGCTGCTTGTCATCGAGCGTGGCACGTACACTCTCCCCTTGTCTGAAAAATGCAGAGATTTTAATTTCTAGCTGACACAATCCATCTTTTACAGCTTGAGCTGAATATTTCATAAATTCATTTTATGCCTAATCTGATGTTAGTTTATGCTGTACTTGGCAAAGACTATTTTCTCTTGACCAACTGAATTTTAATAAATATTCAGTGGCTTGATTAAACAGCCTAAAATCACAGAATAATGTACTGCAGGTCAGGATGGAGTAATGTTTCTTTAAGTGGGAGGAATTGTTAGTGAATTTTAACATGGTTCACAGAACCTACCTCCGGCCTTTCCATATGCGACTCATGTCCAATTGGTCACGGTGGAACACGTCAAACTCGTCATCATTAAACACATTTGATCTCGTGCTCAAAACTGGGGGAAGCTCCTTCTTCACAGGCCTACAGGGAAACATTACAGAGCCAATAAGCAACAATGAAGTGGACCTGAATTCAGCCATAAATCCTTAGGTAACACTTTACAATAAGGTTCATTAGTTAACATTAGTGAACTACCAATGAAAAACACATCTAAAGAATTTATTGATCTTTGTTAATGTAATTTCAACATTTATTAATACATTGTTAAAATCAAAAGTTTTCAATTATTTAATGGACAAGAGCTAATATGAAATAAGAAGAGTTGTATTTTTTATTAATTAACATTTACAAAGATGAATAAACACTGCAACAAATGGATTGCTCATTGTTGTTTAATGCGGTAACACTTAGTATAGGGAACACATATAAACTATTAACAACGACTTTTCCCTTAATAAAAGGGTAGTTTAAGAATGCAGAATCAGGTCATGCAAAATAAGGCATTAATATTTGCTTAAGAAGTTCTAATAAATAGCCAATATTATAGTAATACGCATGCTAATAAGAAACTAGTAAAAAGACCCTAAAATAAAGTGTTACTGTTAATGCATTAACTAATAACACCTTGTAAGTGTTACCAATCTTTCTATACAAGAGACTTAAGTTGGACTTTACCTGGCCATTGCCCTGTCCAATTTGTCAAGAGAAGGTGACAGTTTATCTTCCAGGATGTTGTTTATGACGAGTTCCGAATTGTAGCCGTACTCCTCTAAACATGCCAGTAAGAATCCCTCTCCTAGATCTGGAAGCAACTCTCGGATATGGGTCAGCAGAGACTCCAGTTCTCCAGCACTCATTGTGCACACTGCCCCCTATAGGCCCCAGGAAAAAAAATAGAAAAACATTATTTTTTATTTCACCAGTGGGTGCTAAAAATTTATTCAACACCGTTGTAGAATTTTTCAGGTAATGAACTCACATTGTCGCCCTTACGAGGAGTATCAGTCATAGCTTCCGCTCCTCTCAACTCCTCTCTGACATCCAACACTCCTGCTCCTTCAGTCTTGCTCTTGGCTTCTGCACTGTAATTGACTGATGAGATTGCAGAGGGGAAGCTTCTCTTTTTCCCCACACACTCCCAGGCAGACTCTACACCCTGCAACAGGTAAGACGTCCTAGTGTCGTCTCTGAGTGGGCAGATCAAGGAGAATAGCAGAAAATATTTGAATGGAGTTTAAAAATTTAGGAGAAGATTATTCTAATTCTCTGTGACAGAAAAAAGTAAAGACAGGATTTTAAAGGCAAGTCAGGCAGAATGTGCTTTGTGGTTTTCCACTTGCACAACAGGCTAAACAGGCATTGAATTGATGGCATAGACATTGTTTATGCTGCAATAACCTCACTGACATTTTATGTTCTGCTTCTGCTCCCAGTTTTTTGCATGGTAACGTTAATGCACTTTGTACATGCGTGGTAGGTATTGGAGGAAATGAGCACTAATAATGGTATCACTGCATGAATAATTATCAAGTGTGTAGGAAAACAATCAGAAATTGGCACAGGTTATTTCTGGAATCATTGAGGTCGTCTTCTCTGAAGGAAACGCCTGAATGCCAGAATGCTTACCCTTTTATTACTTTCAAAATCAGCATACAGTGTTTTTAACTGTGATCATAGTAAAGGATACAAATGAGGGAAGGCTTGCTGAAGGAGACTAATGTCATCCACTATAGGAAACTGTTCATCATAATCTGCCAGGAATCTGTGAGATAAAGAGACAACTGTGCAATGAGAATGCAATTGAATTTAGTTGCTGGTTATGATAGATTACATACACAACCATACAATTGGTGGCAAATTTCTGCATAATTTACCTTTTCTCTTGAAGGAAAGCTGTGAAGCTCAGTAGAAGATCTTCTACAAAGGATGCCACGTTTTCAGATCTGTTAAAATGATTAATACTTAGGATCAAGGATATTTGGTATTCATTCTTGTGTTTGGCTAATCTAATGAGGTTTAAAAGCATGTCTTTTTTCCCCTCACCCCTCCAGTATGGGCTGTAAACACGAGTGTTGGAGCAGCAGGTGAGCAATCTCCACCATTTTTTTTCTGGAATGAGATATTCGTCTCCACATGTCCTCCTGTAAACTGAGACAGATTGCAACTTGTTTAACTTATCTTTACAAATTCTCAAAAGAGTAGTAGTAGTAGTAAAGATTGTAATGCCATGTCAGCAGCTCAGGCTATAAGATACACAAGAGTTGTATAAATACAATTCATTGTCAGCAGGTTTGTAAGAGAACATGTCAATCGAGTTTGCCATTCTAACCTTTTATTGAAATTTCTCTTCTTCACTGCCTTTTCCAGGTCTGGAACTACCATCTCATAGAAAGACGATAATCTACATTGAGAGACACTCCATTCATTATTTCAGTATCAGTAATATCAGGTATGATTTTCTGCCTTTGAGGAGACTGTGTGAATTATAGTCTTTATGTGGATGTATTTGTGACACCTGTTAAGAAAGTTGTGTTGTTTGAAGGTAGAACAAGCCTCAGGGAAGATGTCCAGGAAAGAGTGGATAGTAGTGCACGTATCGCACATGTATAACACCAAGTCGGCAAGCTCCTAGAAGACAGAAACATAATATATATTTAAATATACGCATATTATTTCTGCCCCTGAGGACACCTTGAATTAAAGTAGAGTCAGTATTTGTGAAAACGGTTAAGAAAGATGTGTTTTGGTTACCTCCTCTGACATGGTCATGGCAGTTTGGCATCTGTTTGCATTCAGTTTGAGGGGTTGACCGGCTCCTGTGTCCTCTGACTGAATACCACACTTCTCTAATATCGAGTCAAACACCTAGAATGTACACGCACATATTTTAGGAAGTTCAGCAGACCCTGACAAATCAAAACATTTAGAAATGTTGATTGTGTCACATGATCACATGAAATACCTGGATGATTGAAGGTATAGTCTCATTTAGGTCTCCATAATAACTGGGCTGTTGAGTAAAAATGTTCTCTGGAAAGAGGAAATTAGGAAATTTTAGTTTTAAAAATGGAAACACTAACACAAATATGAGTGATAAAAATCAGGTATGTTATAAAGGTACTTCAAATGATAAATATATACTATAAGATTATTGTACCGATCATTTTATGTAGCAGTTGGGAATTTCCTTTCCCAAACAGCACACACAGATCCAGAATTTTGGGAATGTCAAATAGGTAGTTGTTGTAAATAATTTCTGCAAACACTGCAGGGGAAATGAAGTTCTCCTGAGGAAAAAAAACAAAACAATATTGATTCAATTTTGAATCCCACTGAATGCCAAAAACACTGCCTGGCCAAAAAAAAACAAAAAACAGTTTGGATTTCGATAGGAATATGCTTAAGAGTCTACGATTGGATTATTATTGCAGTGATTATTATATTTCTAGCACGTTACATGTTTGGTAACAGTTCTTCTAACCCGAATTGATGGAGGGTGTAGCTTTTTCAAGATTCATCAGTCTCAAATTGTAAAAGAATGGTTCGGAGGGAGAGTGAAGAAATTTCTCCATCAAGAGGTGATCAAGATCTTGTATTGACAATGCAAAAGTCAAGCACTCTGTAAAGTCTACTCCAGCACATCCCAAAGACTTTCAATGAGGTTAAGGTCTGGACTCATGAGGTGCCAATTCATGCATTAAAATGATTCTAGAAACAATAATCACTGCGATAATGATCCAGTCATCGACTCTTAAGCATTTACCTATTTAAATCCAAACCAACTTTTTTTTACGCCGGGAGGTATATATTACCATCATATTAATTGAATGTAATTTAATACAAAACCACCAGCACACATTTGCACTACTATTCAAAAGTTTGAGTAAAACACCTTTATAATGTTTTATATATATATATATGTATACACACACATGGTTTCCATAAAAATATTAAGCAGTAAAATCGTTTTCATTTCTTGAGCATCAAATCAGCACATTAGAATGATTTCTGAAGGATCGTGTGGCACTGAAGACTGGAGAAATGACTCAAAATTCAGTTTTGCTATCACAGGAATGATTAAAATATATTATAGAAAACATGCATTTTAAAATGTGATAATATTTCACATTATTACAGTTTTTTTGTGCGTCTAGGACTTATTACTCGTCCAAAACCACAAAGATTATAAATCTTAAACAAATAATATAGTTTGTTACACAATACAATATATGCAAAAAAAAACATAGTTCACCTTAGACTCTTTGTGTGTAGCCATCCTGAGAAAGACCATGAACACAGAGCGGTGAATGTTCCTCTGCATGTCGGCTACAGCTGGACTGGACGAGAGACCAGACGGGTCCAAACTGCGAGGAGCATGCCTCAAATAAGAGTCCAAGCACCTCTGCAATGACTCATCAAATACCACCTGAAGGGAGAAATAATAATATAAAAGAAACAATATGACAGCAGTCTGGCTAAATAATGTAAGCGTCCCAAACACAACAATATTATTATTCTATTGGGCTGTACCCAAATCTTCAGTACTAACAGAGTTTTTCTTTGTCAAGACAAGTAACTTCTCTTGTAAAATCTGTATTTTAGAGATTCCAACCTGACACCAGAACTTGTCGTGAGGTAGAGCCAACAGCCACTCCAGATCATCTGAGATGAACTGAGCATGTTCCAGGAACTCCTCCACCAGTGCAGGTGTGGCATCCTCAGGTGGGGGCTTAAAGATTAAGAAACATCTCTCTTCTTTACGGTCAGGGTGCTTGTGGGAGAGATTCGGGTGGCACCGTTATTCAAATTGTTAATGAAAGAACTGTACTATAGCAATTGATCATATTTACTCTAGGTATAATTATGCAGGATGCAAATGTAAAGCACAATATTCACTCACCAGTGCTGGTAGAGTGCGTTCTTTGCCTTGAGGTCCAAAGGGTTCAGTCACCTGCAGTTCATCTAAAGGCACTTTTGCACAGGCCATTTCACCTGCCCAAGTAGGAACAGACCTACCTTGAAGAAAATATCCAATGGATGAACTTCCTGATAAAACATACAGTAAAAGACATGTACTCATTTATTTTGTCTGAACTGCGTGTAAATGATTCGCCAGGTGTAAAATGGTGGTTTAAAAGATGTTATTAGTGCTGGTTTATGATCATAGGCTTTAATCATCTGGCCTGAGAATTTTGAGTTGTTATTATTTTGATTGACAGGTTTAATGTCTATAAGGTGGCCACGACACCATGGACATATTTTGTCACAGTAGAGATTGTCTAAAGAACAATCACATTTAATATGAGCTATTTCATTTTAGAAATATGCTACTGTCTAACTATGAGATGACTGGCTGGCTACAGTATTAGCGAGCTGGCTAATGCTGCCCGTGTTAGTGAGCTAAGCATCTTTATTAAAGACAACGCGACCAAACAGCAGTTTTCATTGTTTACAAATGATATTAGTAAAAGACAGACTTTAATAAAACGGCACAGTTTTGTTGACTGTTGCTAAAAATGAACAGAACCACAAATGATTGAATAACTAAGAAAAAAGTTAGCTTTCTTGCGTTTAAATAACAAACAGCTTTGTTCATTTTAACAGCACAGTATAAAAAATAATTTATATTAATAGCAAGTGATAAAAATGTCACCTCTTGTCTGAATCTTTCAACAGATGTTTAACAGCTCCAGCTCAAGGTATCAGATCTATCAGCGTGGACATCCGGTCTACTGTACTTGCTGGCGAGATTTCAAAATAAAAGTCATAAAAACTGTTGATAGAGCGTCGTTTAACTAATAGATCGATTGAGAAGATATATATATAAACACCACAAAACTCTTACTTCACTGACAAGCAAAGGTTTAGGTTTCAGTTTCATCAATTATCCTGTGCAATGTAAAGGAAGTAATGTGTTGAGACGCAGGCGAGTGGAAAAAAACATCCATCCTTTCACCCATCATCTGTTTATCTTATACCTATCGTTCTGTCTATCTGTCTATGTTCCAACTCCAGGACTCTCAGTCAACCCCAGGTAGGTACTCTAAAGTTTGGAAGCCCGTTTCCGCCACTGAAAAAAAGAAGATTATTATACATAATTCTGAGTTATAAAGTCAGAATTGTGAGATATAAAGTCAGAATTGTGAGATGAAAAGTCAGAATTGTGAGATATAAAGTCAGAATTGTGAGATATAAAGTCAGAATTGTGAGATGAAAAGTCAGAATTCTGAGTTATAAAGTCAGAATTGTGAGATATAAAGTCAGAATTGTGAGATATAAAGTCAGAATTGTGAGATAAAAAGTCAGAATTGTGAGATAAAAAGTCAGAATTGTGAGATATAAAGTCAGAATTGTGAGATAAAATGTCAGAATTGTGAGATATAAAGTCAGAATTCTGAGTTATAATGTCAGAATTGTGAGATATAAAGTCAGAATTCTGAGATATAAAGTCGGAATTGTGAGATATAAAGTCGGAATTGTGAGATAAAAAGTCAGAATTGTGAGATATAAAGTCAGAATTGTGAGACATAAAGTCAGAATTGTGAGATATAAAGTCAGAATTGTGAGATGTAAAGTCAGAATTGTGAGATGTAAAGTCAGAATTGTGAGATATAAAGTCATAATTGTGAGATAAAACGTCAGAATTGTGAGATATAAAGTCAGAATTGTGAGATATAAAGTCAGAATTGTGAGATATAAAGTCATAATTGTGAGATAAAACGTCAGAATTGTGAGATATAAAGTCAGAATTCTGAGTTAAAATGTCAGAATTGTGAGATATAAAGTCAGAATTGTGAGTTATAATGTCAGAATTGTGAGATAAAATGTCAGAATTGTGAGATATAAAGTCAGAATTGTGAGATGAAAAGTCAGAATTGTGAGATATAAAGTCAGAATTGTGAGATATAAAGTCAGAATTGTGAGATGAAAAGTCAGAATTCTGAGTTATAAAGTCAGAATTGTGAGATATAAAGTCAGAATTGTGAGATATAAAGTCAGAATTGTGAGATATAAAGTCAGAATTGTGAGATGAAAAGTCAGAATTCTGAGTTATAAAGTCAGAATTGTGAGATATAAAGTCAGAATTGTGAGATATAAAGTCAGAATTGTGAGATATAAAGTCAGAATTGTGAGATAAAATGTCAGAATTGTGAGATATAAAGTCAGAATTCTGAGTTATAATGTCAGAATTGTGAGATATAAAGTCAGAATTCTGAGATATAAAGTCGGAATTGTGAGATATAAAGTCGGAATTGTGAGATAAAAAGTCAGAATTGTGAGATATAAAGTCAGAATTGTGAGACATAAAGTCAGAATTGTGAGATATAAAGTCAGAATTGTGAGATGTAAAGTCAGAATTGTGAGATGTAAAGTCAGAATTGTGAGATATAAAGTCATAATTGTGAGATAAAACGTCAGAATTGTGAGATATAAAGTCAGAATTGTGAGATATAAAGTCAGAATTGTGAGATATAAAGTCATAATTGTGAGATAAAACGTCAGAATTGTGAGATATAAAGTCAGAATTCTGAGTTAAAATGTCAGAATTGTGAGATATAAAGTCAGAATTTTGAGTTATAATGTCAGAATTGTGAGATAAAATGTCAGAATTGTGAGATATAAAGTCAGAATTGTGAGACATAAAGTCAGAATTGTGAGATATAAAGTCAGAATTGTGAGATAAAACGTCAGAATTGTGAGATAAAACGTCAGAATTGTGAGATGTAAAGTCAGAATTGTGAGATGTAAAGTCAGAATTGAGATATAAAGTCATAATTGTGAGATAAAACGTCAGAATTGTGAGATATAAAGTCAGAATTGTGAGATATAAAGTCAGAATTGTGAGATATAAAGTCAGAATTCTGAGTTATAATGTCAGAATTGTGAGATATAAAGTCAGAATTCTGAGTTATAATGTCAGAATTGTGAGATAAAATGTCAGAATTGTGAGATATAAAGTCAGAATTCTGAGTTATAATGTCAGAATTGTGAGATATAAAGTCAGAATTCTGAGTTATAATGTCAGAATTGTGAGATAAAATGTCAGAATTGTGAGATATAAAGTCGGAATTGTGAGATAAAAAGTCAGAATTGTGAGATGTAAAGTCAGAATTGTGAGATGTAAAGTCAGAATTGTGAGATGTAAAGTCAGAATTGTGAGATAAAACGTCAGAATTGTGAGATATAAAGTCAGAATTGTGAGATATAAAGTCAGAATTGTGAGATATAAAGTCAGAATTGTGAGATATAAAGTCAGAATTGTGAGATAAAACGTCAGAATTGTGAGATAAAACGTCAGAATTCTGAGTTATAAAGTCAGAATTGTGAGATATAAAGTCAGAATTGTGAGATATAAAGTCAGAATTGTGAGATAAAACGTCAGAATTGTGAGATATAAAGTCAGAATTGTGAGATAAAACGTCAGAATTGTAAGACGTAAAATCAGAATTGTGAGATATAAAGTCAGAATTGTGAGATAAAACGTCAGAATTGTGAGATAAAACGTCAGAATTGTGAGATAAAACGTCAGAATTGTGAGATAAAACGTCAGAATTGTGAGATATAAAGTCAGAATTGTGAGATATAAAGTCAGAATTGTGAGATAAAACGTCAGAATTGTGAGATATAAAGTCAGAATTGTGAGATAAAACGTCAGAATTGTGAGATAAAACGTCAGAATTGTGAGATAAAACGTCAGAATTGTGAGATAAAGTCAGAATTGTGAGATATAAAGTCAGAATTGTGAGATAAAACGTCAGAATTGTGAGATATAAAGTCAGAATTGTGAGATATAAAGTCAGAATTGTGAGATAAAACGTCAGAATTGTGAGATATAAAGTCGGAATTGTGAGATAAAACGTCAGAATTGTGAGATAAAACGTCAGAATTGTGAGATGTAAAGTCAGAATTATGAGATGTAAAGTCAGAATTGTGAGATATAAAGTCAGAATTGTGAGATAAAACGTCAGAATTGTGAGATATAAAGTCGGAATTGTGAGATAAAACGTCAGAATTGTGAGATAAAACGTCAGAATTGTGAGATGTAAAGTCAGAATTGTGAGATGTAAAGTCAGAATTGTGAGATATAAAGTCAGAATTGTGAGATAAAACGTCAGAATTGTGAGATATAAAGTCGGAATTGTGAGATAAAACATCAGAATTGTGAGATATAAAGTCAGAATTGTGAGATAAAACGTCAGAATTGTGAGATATAAAGTCGGAATTGTGAGATAAAACGTCAGAATTGTGAGATAAAACGTCAGAATTGTGAGATGTAAAGTCAGAATTGTGAGATGTAAAGTCAGAATTGTGAGATATAAAGTCGGAATTGTGAGATAAAACGTCAGAATTGTGAGATATAAAGTCAGAATTGTGAGATGTAAAGTCAGAATTGTGAGATATAAAGTCAGAATTGTGAGATAAAACGTCAGAATTGTGAGATAAAACGTCAGAATTCTGAGTTATAAAGTCAGAATTGTGAGATAAAACGTCAGAATTGTGAGATATAAAGTCAGAATTGTGAGATATAAAGTCAGAATTGTGAGATATAAAGTCAGAATTGTGAGATATAAAGTCAGAATTGTGAGATAAAACGTCAGAATTGTGAGATATAAAGTCAGAATTGTGAGATAAAACGTCAGAATTGTGAGATATAAAGTCAGAATTGTGAGATAAAACGTCAGAATTGTGAGATAAAACGTCAGAATTCTGAGTTATAAAGTCAGAATTGTGAGATATAAAGTCAGAATTGTGAGATAAAACGTCAGAATTGTGAGATAAAACGTCAGAATTGTGAGACGTAAAGTCAGAATTGTGAGACGTAAAGTCAGAATTCTGAGATGTAAAGTCAGAATTATGAGATAAAACGTCAGAATTGTGAGATAAAACGTCAGAATTGTGAGATATAAAGTCAGAATTGTGAGATATAAAGTCAGAATTGTGAGATAAAACGTCAGAATTGTGAGATATAAAGTCAGAATTGTGAGATATAAAGTCAGAATTGTGAGATAAAACGTCAGAATTGTGAGATAAAAGTCAGAATTGTGAGATATAAAGTCAGAATTGTGAGATAAAACGTCAGAATTGTGAGATAAAGTCAGAATTGTGAGATAAAACGTCAGAATTGTGAGATATAAAGTCAGAATTGTGAGATAAAACGTCAGAATTGTGAGATATAAAGTCAGAATTGTGAGATAAAACGTCAGAATTGTGAGATATAAAGTCAGAATTGTGAGATAAAACGTCAGAATTGTGAGATAAAACGTCAGAATTGTGAGATAAAGTCAGAATTGTGAGATATAAAGTCAGAATTGTGAGATAAAACGTCAGAATTGTGAGATATAAAGTCAGAATTGTGAGATATAAAGTCAGAATTGTGAGATAAAAAGTCAGAATTGTGAGATATAAAGTCGGAATTGTGAGATAAAACGTCAGAATTGTGAGATAAAACGTCAGAATTGTGAGATGTAAAGTCAGAATTATGAGATGTAAAGTCAGAATTGTGAGATATAAAGTCAGAATTGTGAGATAAAACGTCAGAATTGTGAGATATAAAGTCGGAATTGTGAGATAAAACGTCAGAATTGTGAGATAAAAAGTCAGAATTGTGAGATGTAAAGTCAGAATTGTGAGATGTAAAGTCAGAATTGTGAGATATAAAGTCAGAATTGTGAGATAAAACGTCAGAATTGTGAGATATAAAGTCGGAATTGTGAGATAAAACATCAGAATTGTGAGATATAAAGTCAGAATTGTGAGATAAAACGTCAGAATTGTGAGATATAAAGTCGGAATTGTGAGATAAAACGTCAGAATTGTGAGATATAAAGTCAGAATTGTGAGATAAAACGTCAGAATTGTGAGATATAAAGTCAGAATTGTGAGATAAAACGTCAGAATTGTGAGATAAAACGTCAGAATTCTGAGTTATAAAGTCAGAATTGTGAGATATAAAGTCAGAATTGTGAGATAAAACGTCAGAATTGTGAGATAAAACGTCAGAATTGTGAGACGTAAAGTCAGAATTGTGAGACGTAAAGTCAGAATTCTGAGATGTAAAGTCAGAATTATGAGATAAAACGTCAGAATTGTGAGATAAAACGTCAGAATTGTGAGATATAAAGTCAGAATTGTGAGATATAAAGTCAGAATTGTGAGATAAAACGTCAGAATTGTGAGATATAAAGTCAGAATTGTGAGATATAAAGTCAGAATTGTGAGATAAAACGTCAGAATTGTGAGATAAAACGTCAGAATTGTGAGATATAAAGTCAGAATTGTGAGATAAAACGTCAGAATTGTGAGATAAAACGTCAGAATTGTGAGATAAAACGTCAGAATTGTGAGATATAAAGTCAGAATTGTGAGATATAAAGTCAGAATTGTGAGATATAAAGTCAGAATTGTGAGATAAAACGTCAGAATTGTGAGATGTAAAGTCAGAATTGTGAGATGTAAAGTCAGAATTGTGAGATATAAAGTCAGAATTGTGAGATAAAACGTCAGAATTGTGAGATAAAACGTCAGAATTGTGAGATATAAAGTCAGAATTGTGAGATAAAACGTCAGAATTGTGAGATAAAACGTCAGAATTGTGAGATAAAGTCAGAATTGTGAGATATAAAGTCAGAATTGTGAGATAAAACGTCAGAATTGTGAGATATAAAGTCAGAATTGTGAGATATAAAGTCAGAATTGTGAGATAAAACGTCAGAATTGTGAGATATAAAGTCGGAATTGTGAGATAAAACGTCAGAATTGTGAGATAAAACGTCAGAATTGTGAGATGTAAAGTCAGAATTATGAGATGTAAAGTCAGAATTGTGAGATATAAAGTCAGAATTGTGAGATAAAACGTCAGAATTGTGAGACGTAAAGTCAGAATTGTGAGACGTAAAGTCAGAATTCTGAGATGTAAAGTCAGAATTATGAGATAAAACGTCAGAATTGTGAGATAAAACGTCAGAATTGTGAGATATAAAGTCAGAATTGTGAGATAAAACGTCAGAATTGTGAGATAAAACGTCAGAATTGTGAGATATAAAGTCAGAATTGTGAGATAAAACGTCAGAATTGTGAGATAAAACGTCAGAATTGTGAGATAAAGTCAGAATTGTGAGATATAAAGTCAGAATTGTGAGATAAAACGTCAGAATTGTGAGATATAAAGTCAGAATTGTGAGATATAAAGTCAGAATTGTGAGATAAAACGTCAGAATTGTGAGATATAAAGTCGGAATTGTGAGATAAAACGTCAGAATTGTGAGATAAAACGTCAGAATTGTGAGATGTAAAGTCAGAATTGTGAGATAAAACGTCAGAATTGTGAGATATAAAGTCAGAATTGTGAGATAAAACGTCAGAATTGTGAGATAAAACGTCAGAATTCTGAGTTATAAAGTCAGAATTGTGAGATAAAACGTCAGAATTGTGAGATATAAAGTCAGAATTGTGAGATATAAAGTCAGAATTGTGAGATATAAAGTCAGAATTGTGAGATATAAAGTCAGAATTGTGAGATAAAACGTCAGAATTGTGAGATATAAAGTCAGAATTGTGAGATAAAACGTCAGAATTGTGAGATATAAAGTCAGAATTGTGAGATAAAACGTCAGAATTGTGAGATAAAACGTCAGAATTCTGAGTTATAAAGTCAGAATTGTGAGATATAAAGTCAGAATTGTGAGATAAAACGTCAGAATTGTGAGATAAAACGTCAGAATTGTGAGACGTAAAGTCAGAATTGTGAGACGTAAAGTCAGAATTCTGAGATGTAAAGTCAGAATTATGAGATAAAACGTCAGAATTGTGAGATAAAACGTCAGAATTGTGAGATATAAAGTCAGAATTGTGAGATATAAAGTCAGAATTGTGAGATAAAACGTCAGAATTGTGAGATATAAAGTCAGAATTGTGAGATATAAAGTCAGAATTGTGAGATAAAACGTCAGAATTGTGAGATAAAACGTCAGAATTGTGAGATATAAAGTCAGAATTGTGAGATAAAACGTCAGAATTGTGAGATAAAACGTCAGAATTGTGAGATAAAACGTCAGAATTGTGAGATATAAAGTCAGAATTGTGAGATAAAACGTCAGAATTGTGAGATATAAAGTCAGAATTGTGAGATAAAACGTCAGAATTGTGAGATATAAAGTCAGAATTGTGAGATAAAACGTCAGAATTGTGAGATAAAACGTCAGAATTGTGAGATAAAGTCAGAATTGTGAGATATAAAGTCAGAATTGTGAGATAAAACGTCAGAATTGTGAGATATAAAGTCAGAATTGTGAGATATAAAGTCAGAATTGTGAGATAAAACGTCAGAATTGTGAGATATAAAGTCGGAATTGTGAGATAAAACGTCAGAATTGTGAGATAAAACGTCAGAATTGTGAGATGTAAAGTCAGAATTATGAGATGTAAAGTCAGAATTGTGAGATATAAAGTCAGAATTGTGAGATAAAACGTCAGAATTGTGAGATATAAAGTCGGAATTGTGAGATAAAACGTCAGAATTGTGAGATAAAACGTCAGAATTGTGAGATGTAAAGTCAGAATTGTGAGATGTAAAGTCAGAATTGTGAGATATAAAGTCAGAATTGTGAGATAAAACGTCAGAATTGTGAGATATAAAGTCGGAATTGTGAGATAAAACATCAGAATTGTGAGATATAAAGTCAGAATTGTGAGATAAAACGTCAGAATTGTGAGATATAAAGTCGGAATTGTGAGATAAAACGTCAGAATTGTGAGATATAAAGTCAGAATTGTGAGATAAAACGTCAGAATTGTGAGATATAAAGTCAGAATTGTGAGATAAAACGTCAGAATTGTGAGATAAAACGTCAGAATTCTGAGTTATAAAGTCAGAATTGTGAGATATAAAGTCAGAATTGTGAGATAAAACGTCAGAATTGTGAGATAAAACGTCAGAATTGTGAGACGTAAAGTCAGAATTGTGAGACGTAAAGTCAGAATTCTGAGATGTAAAGTCAGAATTATGAGATAAAACGTCAGAATTGTGAGATAAAACGTCAGAATTGTGAGATATAAAGTCAGAATTGTGAGATATAAAGTCAGAATTGTGAGATAAAACGTCAGAATTGTGAGATATAAAGTCAGAATTGTGAGATATAAAGTCAGAATTGTGAGATAAAACGTCAGAATTGTGAGATAAAACGTCAGAATTGTGAGATATAAAGTCAGAATTGTGAGATAAAACGTCAGAATTGTGAGATAAAACGTCAGAATTGTGAGATAAAACGTCAGAATTGTGAGATATAAAGTCAGAATTGTGAGATATAAAGTCAGAATTGTGAGATATAAAGTCAGAATTGTGAGATAAAACGTCAGAATTGTGAGATGTAAAGTCAGAATTGTGAGATGTAAAGTCAGAATTGTGAGATATAAAGTCAGAATTGTGAGATAAAACGTCAGAATTGTGAGATAAAACGTCAGAATTGTGAGATATAAAGTCAGAATTGTGAGATAAAACGTCAGAATTGTGAGATAAAACGTCAGAATTGTGAGATAAAGTCAGAATTGTGAGATATAAAGTCAGAATTGTGAGATAAAACGTCAGAATTGTGAGATATAAAGTCAGAATTGTGAGATATAAAGTCAGAATTGTGAGATAAAACGTCAGAATTGTGAGATATAAAGTCGGAATTGTGAGATAAAACGTCAGAATTGTGAGATAAAACGTCAGAATTGTGAGATGTAAAGTCAGAATTATGAGATGTAAAGTCAGAATTGTGAGATATAAAGTCAGAATTGTGAGATAAAACGTCAGAATTGTGAGACGTAAAGTCAGAATTGTGAGACGTAAAGTCAGAATTCTGAGATGTAAAGTCAGAATTATGAGATAAAACGTCAGAATTGTGAGATAAAACGTCAGAATTGTGAGATATAAAGTCAGAATTGTGAGATAAAACGTCAGAATTGTGAGATAAAACGTCAGAATTGTGAGATATAAAGTCAGAATTGTGAGATAAAACGTCAGAATTGTGAGATAAAACGTCAGAATTGTGAGATAAAGTCAGAATTGTGAGATATAAAGTCAGAATTGTGAGATAAAACGTCAGAATTGTGAGATATAAAGTCAGAATTGTGAGATATAAAGTCAGAATTGTGAGATAAAACGTCAGAATTGTGAGATATAAAGTCGGAATTGTGAGATAAAACGTCAGAATTGTGAGATAAAACGTCAGAATTGTGAGATGTAAAGTCAGAATTGTGAGATAAAACGTCAGAATTGTGAGATATAAAGTCAGAATTGTGAGATAAAACGTCAGAATTGTGAGATAAAACGTCAGAATTCTGAGTTATAAAGTCAGAATTGTGAGATAAAACGTCAGAATTGTGAGATATAAAGTCAGAATTGTGAGATATAAAGTCAGAATTGTGAGATATAAAGTCAGAATTGTGAGATATAAAGTCAGAATTGTGAGATAAAACGTCAGAATTGTGAGATATAAAGTCAGAATTGTGAGATAAAACGTCAGAATTGTGAGATATAAAGTCAGAATTGTGAGATAAAACGTCAGAATTGTGAGATAAAACGTCAGAATTCTGAGTTATAAAGTCAGAATTGTGAGATATAAAGTCAGAATTGTGAGATAAAACGTCAGAATTGTGAGATAAAACGTCAGAATTGTGAGACGTAAAGTCAGAATTGTGAGACGTAAAGTCAGAATTCTGAGATGTAAAGTCAGAATTATGAGATAAAACGTCAGAATTGTGAGATAAAACGTCAGAATTGTGAGATATAAAGTCAGAATTGTGAGATATAAAGTCAGAATTGTGAGATAAAACGTCAGAATTGTGAGATATAAAGTCAGAATTGTGAGATATAAAGTCAGAATTGTGAGATAAAACGTCAGAATTGTGAGATAAAACGTCAGAATTGTGAGATATAAAGTCAGAATTGTGAGATAAAACGTCAGAATTGTGAGATAAAACGTCAGAATTGTGAGATAAAACGTCAGAATTGTGAGATATAAAGTCAGAATTGTGAGATATAAAGTCAGAATTGTGAGATAAAACGTCAGAATTGTGAGATATAAAGTCAGAATTGTGAGATAAAACGTCAGAATTGTGAGATATAAAGTCAGAATTGTGAGATAAAACGTCAGAATTGTGAGATAAAACGTCAGAATTGTGAGATAAAGTCAGAATTGTGAGATATAAAGTCAGAATTGTGAGATAAAACGTCAGAATTGTGAGATATAAAGTCAGAATTGTGAGATATAAAGTCAGAATTGTGAGATAAAACGTCAGAATTGTGAGATATAAAGTCGGAATTGTGAGATAAAACGTCAGAATTGTGAGATAAAACGTCAGAATTGTGAGATGTAAAGTCAGAATTATGAGATGTAAAGTCAGAATTGTGAGATATAAAGTCAGAATTGTGAGATAAAACGTCAGAATTGTGAGATATAAAGTCGGAATTGTGAGATAAAACGTCAGAATTGTGAGATAAAACGTCAGAATTGTGAGATGTAAAGTCAGAATTGTGAGATGTAAAGTCAGAATTGTGAGATATAAAGTCAGAATTGTGAGATAAAACGTCAGAATTGTGAGATATAAAGTCGGAATTGTGAGATAAAACATCAGAATTGTGAGATATAAAGTCAGAATTGTGAGATAAAACGTCAGAATTGTGAGATATAAAGTCGGAATTGTGAGATAAAACGTCAGAATTGTGAGATAAAACGTCAGAATTGTGAGATGTAAAGTCAGAATTGTGAGATGTAAAGTCAGAATTGTGAGATATAAAGTCGGAATTGTGAGATAAAACGTCAGAATTGTGAGATATAAAGTCAGAATTGTGAGATAAAACGTCAGAATTGTGAGATATAAAGTCAGAATTGTGAGATAAAACGTCAGAATTGTGAGATAAAACGTCAGAATTCTGAGTTATAAAGTCAGAATTGTGAGATAAAACGTCAGAATTGTGAGATATAAAGTCAGAATTGTGAGATATAAAGTCAGAATTGTGAGATATAAAGTCAGAATTGTGAGATATAAAGTCAGAATTGTGAGATAAAACGTCAGAATTGTGAGATATAAAGTCAGAATTGTGAGATAAAACGTCAGAATTGTGAGATGTAAAGTCAGAATTATGAGATGTAAAGTCAGAATTGTGAGATATAAAGTCAGAATTGTGAGATAAAACGTCAGAATTGTGAGACGTAAAGTCAGAATTGTGAGACGTAAAGTCAGAATTCTGAGATGTAAAGTCAGAATTATGAGATAAAACGTCAGAATTGTGAGATAAAACGTCAGAATTGTGAGATATAAAGTCAGAATTGTGAGATAAAACGTCAGAATTGTGAGATAAAACGTCAGAATTGTGAGATATAAAGTCAGAATTGTGAGATAAAACGTCAGAATTGTGAGATAAAACGTCAGAATTGTGAGATAAAGTCAGAATTGTGAGATATAAAGTCAGAATTGTGAGATAAAACGTCAGAATTGTGAGATATAAAGTCAGAATTGTGAGATATAAAGTCAGAATTGTGAGATAAAACGTCAGAATTGTGAGATATAAAGTCGGAATTGTGAGATAAAACGTCAGAATTGTGAGATAAAACGTCAGAATTGTGAGATGTAAAGTCAGAATTATGAGATGTAAAGTCAGAATTGTGAGATATAAAGTCAGAATTGTGAGATAAAACGTCAGAATTGTGAGATAAAACGTCAGAATTGTGAGATATAAAGTCAGAATTGTGAGATAAAACGTCAGAATTGTGAGATAAAACGTCAGAATTGTGAGATAAAGTCAGAATTGTGAGATATAAAGTCAGAATTGTGAGATAAAACGTCAGAATTGTGAGATATAAAGTCAGAATTGTGAGATATAAAGTCAGAATTGTGAGATAAAACGTCAGAATTGTGAGATATAAAGTCGGAATTGTGAGATAAAACGTCAGAATTGTGAGATAAAACGTCAGAATTGTGAGATGTAAAGTCAGAATTATGAGATGTAAAGTCAGAATTGTGAGATATAAAGTCAGAATTGTGAGATAAAACGTCAGAATTGTGAGATATAAAGTCGGAATTGTGAGATAAAACGTCAGAATTGTGAGATAAAACGTCAGAATTGTGAGATGTAAAGTCAGAATTGTGAGATGTAAAGTCAGAATTGTGAGATATAAAGTCAGAATTGTGAGATAAAACGTCAGAATTGTGAGATATAAAGTCGGAATTGTGAGATAAAACATCAGAATTGTGAGATATAAAGTCAGAATTGTGAGATAAAACGTCAGAATTGTGAGATATAAAGTCGGAATTGTGAGATAAAACGTCAGAATTGTGAGATAAAACGTCAGAATTGTGAGATGTAAAGTCAGAATTGTGAGATGTAAAGTCAGAATTGTGAGATATAAAGTCGGAATTGTGAGATAAAACGTCAGAATTGTGAGATATAAAGTCAGAATTGTGAGATAAAACGTCAGAATTGTGAGATATAAAGTCAGAATTGTGAGATAAAACGTCAGAATTGTGAGATAAAACGTCAGAATTCTGAGTTATAAAGTCAGAATTGTGAGATAAAACGTCAGAATTGTGAGATAAAACGTCAGAATTCTGAGTTATAAAGTCAGAATTGTGAGATATAAAGTCAGAATTGTGAGATAAAACGTCAGAATTGTGAGATAAAACGTCAGAATTGTGAGACGTAAAGTCAGAATTGTGAGACGTAAAGTCAGAATTCTGAGATGTAAAGTCAGAATTATGAGATAAAACGTCAGAATTGTGAGATAAAACGTCAGAATTGTGAGATATAAAGTCAGAATTGTGAGATATAAAGTCAGAATTGTGAGATAAAACGTCAGAATTGTGAGATATAAAGTCAGAATTGTGAGATATAAAGTCAGAATTGTGAGATAAAACGTCAGAATTGTGAGATAAAACGTCAGAATTGTGAGATATAAAGTCAGAATTGTGAGATAAAACGTCAGAATTGTGAGATAAAACGTCAGAATTGTGAGATAAAACGTCAGAATTGTGAGATATAAAGTCAGAATTGTGAGATATAAAGTCAGAATTGTGAGATAAAACGTCAGAATTGTGAGATATAAAGTCAGAATTGTGAGATAAAACGTCAGAATTGTGAGATATAAAGTCAGAATTGTGAGATAAAACGTCAGAATTGTGAGATAAAACGTCAGAATTGTGAGATAAAGTCAGAATTGTGAGATATAAAGTCAGAATTGTGAGATAAAACGTCAGAATTGTGAGATATAAAGTCAGAATTGTGAGATATAAAGTCAGAATTGTGAGATAAAACGTCAGAATTGTGAGATATAAAGTCGGAATTGTGAGATAAAACGTCAGAATTGTGAGATAAAACGTCAGAATTGTGAGATGTAAAGTCAGAATTATGAGATGTAAAGTCAGAATTGTGAGATATAAAGTCAGAATTGTGAGATAAAACGTCAGAATTGTGAGATATAAAGTCGGAATTGTGAGATAAAACGTCAGAATTGTGAGATAAAACGTCAGAATTGTGAGATGTAAAGTCAGAATTGTGAGATGTAAAGTCAGAATTGTGAGATATAAAGTCAGAATTGTGAGATAAAACGTCAGAATTGTGAGATATAAAGTCGGAATTGTGAGATAAAACATCAGAATTGTGAGATATAAAGTCAGAATTGTGAGATAAAACGTCAGAATTGTGAGATATAAAGTCGGAATTGTGAGATAAAACGTCAGAATTGTGAGATAAAACGTCAGAATTGTGAGATGTAAAGTCAGAATTGTGAGATGTAAAGTCAGAATTGTGAGATATAAAGTCGGAATTGTGAGATAAAACGTCAGAATTGTGAGATATAAAGTCAGAATTGTGAGATAAAACGTCAGAATTGTGAGATATAAAGTCAGAATTGTGAGATAAAACGTCAGAATTGTGAGATAAAACGTCAGAATTCTGAGTTATAAAGTCAGAATTGTGAGATAAAACGTCAGAATTGTGAGATATAAAGTCAGAATTGTGAGATATAAAGTCAGAATTGTGAGATATAAAGTCAGAATTGTGAGATATAAAGTCAGAATTGTGAGATAAAACGTCAGAATTGTGAGATATAAAGTCAGAATTGTGAGATAAAACGTCAGAATTGTGAGATGTAAAGTCAGAATTATGAGATGTAAAGTCAGAATTGTGAGATATAAAGTCAGAATTGTGAGATAAAACGTCAGAATTGTGAGACGTAAAGTCAGAATTGTGAGACGTAAAGTCAGAATTCTGAGATGTAAAGTCAGAATTATGAGATAAAACGTCAGAATTGTGAGATAAAACGTCAGAATTGTGAGATATAAAGTCAGAATTGTGAGATAAAACGTCAGAATTGTGAGATAAAACGTCAGAATTGTGAGATATAAAGTCAGAATTGTGAGATAAAACGTCAGAATTGTGAGATAAAACGTCAGAATTGTGAGATAAAGTCAGAATTGTGAGATATAAAGTCAGAATTGTGAGATAAAACGTCAGAATTGTGAGATATAAAGTCAGAATTGTGAGATATAAAGTCAGAATTGTGAGATAAAACGTCAGAATTGTGAGATATAAAGTCGGAATTGTGAGATAAAACGTCAGAATTGTGAGATAAAACGTCAGAATTGTGAGATGTAAAGTCAGAATTATGAGATGTAAAGTCAGAATTGTGAGATGTAAAGTCAGAATTGTGAGATAAAACGTCAGAATTGTGAGATATAAAGTCAGAATTGTGAGATAAAACGTCAGAATTGTGAGATAAAACGTCAGAATTGTGAGATATAAAGTCAGAATTGTGAGATAAAACGTCAGAATTGTGAGATAAAACGTCAGAATTGTGAGATAAAGTCAGAATTGTGAGATATAAAGTCAGAATTGTGAGATAAAACGTCAGAATTGTGAGATATAAAGTCAGAATTGTGAGATATAAAGTCAGAATTGTGAGATAAAACGTCAGAATTGTGAGATATAAAGTCGAATTGTGAGATAAAACGTCAGAATTGTGAGATAAAACGTCAGAATTGTGAGATGTAAAGTCAGAATTATGAGATGTAAAGTCAGAATTGTGAGATATAAAGTCAGAATTGTGAGATAAAACGTCAGAATTGTGAGATATAAAGTCGGAATTGTGAGATAAAACGTCAGAATTGTGAGATAAAACGTCAGAATTGTGAGATGTAAAGTCAGAATTGTGAGATGTAAAGTCAGAATTGTGAGATATAAAGTCAGAATTGTGAGATAAAACGTCAGAATTGTGAGATATAAAGTCGGAATTGTGAGATAAAACATCAGAATTGTGAGATATAAAGTCAGAATTGTGAGATAAAACGTCAGAATTGTGAGATATAAAGTCGGAATTGTGAGATAAAACGTCAGAATTGTGAGATAAAACGTCAGAATTGTGAGATGTAAAGTCAGAATTGTGAGATGTAAAGTCAGAATTGTGAGATATAAAGTCGGAATTGTGAGATAAAACGTCAGAATTGTGAGATATAAAGTCAGAATTGTGAGATAAAACGTCAGAATTGTGAGATATAAAGTCAGAATTGTGAGATAAAACGTCAGAATTGTGAGATAAAACGTCAGAATTCTGAGTTATAAAGTCAGAATTGTGAGATAAAACGTCAGAATTGTGAGATATAAAGTCAGAATTGTGAGATATAAAGTCAGAATTGTGAGATATAAAGTCAGAATTGTGAGATATAAAGTCAGAATTGTGAGATAAAACGTCAGAATTGTGAGATATAAAGTCAGAATTGTGAGATAAAACGTCAGAATTGTGAGATATAAAGTCAGAATTGTGAGATAAAACGTCAGAATTGTGAGATAAAACGTCAGAATTCTGAGTTATAAAGTCAGAATTGTGAGATATAAAGTCAGAATTGTGAGATAAAACGTCAGAATTGTGAGATAAAACGTCAGAATTGTGAGACGTAAAGTCAGAATTGTGAGACGTAAAGTCAGAATTCTGAGATGTAAAGTCAGAATTATGAGATAAAACGTCAGAATTGTGAGATAAAACGTCAGAATTGTGAGATATAAAGTCAGAATTGTGAGATATAAAGTCAGAATTGTGAGATAAAACGTCAGAATTGTGAGATATAAAGTCAGAATTGTGAGATATAAAGTCAGAATTGTGAGATAAAACGTCAGAATTGTGAGATAAAACGTCAGAATTGTGAGATATAAAGTCAGAATTGTGAGATAAAACGTCAGAATTGTGAGATAAAACGTCAGAATTGTGAGATAAAACGTCAGAATTGTGAGATATAAAGTCAGAATTGTGAGATATAAAGTCAGAATTGTGAGATATAAAGTCAGAATTGTGAGATAAAACGTCAGAATTGTAAGATGTAAAGTCAGAATTGTGAGATGTAAAGTCAGAATTGTGAGATATAAAGTCAGAATTGTGAGATAAAACGTCAGAATTGTGAGATAAAACGTCAGAATTGTGAGATGTAAAGTCAGAATTGTGAGATGTAAAGTCAGAATTGTGAGATATAAAGTCAGAATTGTGAGATAAAACGTCAGAATTGTGAGATAAAACGTCAGAATTGTGAGATATAAAGTCAGAATTGTGAGATATAAAGTCAGAATTGTGAGATATAAAGTCAGAATTGTGAGATAAAACGTCAGAATTGTGAGATAAAACGTCAGAATTGTGAGATATAAAGTCAGAATTGTGAGATAAAACGTCAGAATTGTGAGACGTAAAATCAGAATTGTGAGATATAAAGTCAGAATTGTGAGATAAAACGTCAGAATTGTGAGATAAAACGTCAGAATTGTGAGATAAAACGTCAGAATTGTGAGATAAAACGTCAGAATTGTGAGATAAAACGTCAGAATTGTGAGATATAAAGTCAGAATTGTGAGATAAAACGTCAGAATTGTGAGATAAAACGTCAGAATTGTGAGATATAAAGTCAGAATTGTGAGATAAAACGTCAGAATTGTGAGATATAAAGTCAGAATTGTGAGATGTAAAGTCAGAATTGTGAGATGTAAAGTCAGAATTGTGAGATGTAAAGTCAGAATTGTGAGATGTAAAGTCAGAATTGTGAGATGTAAAGTCAGAATTGTGAGATAAAACGTCAGAATTGTGAGATATAAAGTCAGAATTGTGAGATATAAAGTCAGAATTGTGAGATATAAAGTCAGAATTGTGAGATAAAACGTCAGAATTGTGAGATAAAGTCAGAATTGTGAGATATAAAGTCAGAATTGTGAGATATAAAGTCAGAATTGTGAGATAAAACGTCAGAATTGTGAGATATAAAGTCGGAATTGTGAGATAAAACGTCAGAATTGTGAGATAAAACGTCAGAATTGTGAGATGTAAAGTCAGAATTGTGAGATGTAAAGTCAGAATTGTGAGATGTAAAGTCAGAATTGTGAGATAAAACGTCAGAATTGTGAGATAAAACGTCAGAATTGTGAGATATAAAGTCAGAATTGTGAGATATAAAGTCAGAATTGTGAGATATAAAGTCAGAATTGTGAGATAAAACGTCAGAATTGTGAGATAAAGTCAGAATTGTGAGATATAAAGTCAGAATTGTGAGATATAAAGTCAGAATTGTGAGATAAAACGTCAGAATTGTGAGATATAAAGTCGGAATTGTGAGATAAAACGTCAGAATTGTGAGATAAAACGTCAGAATTCTGAGTTATAAAGTCAGAATTGTGAGATATAAAGTCAGAATTGTGAGATAAAACGTCAGAATTGTGAGATAAAACGTCAGAATTGTGAGATATAAAGTCAGAATTGTGAGATATAAAGTCAGAATTGTGAGACGTAAAGTCAGAATTGTGAGATATAAAGTCAGAATTATGAGATAAAACGTCAGAATTGTGAGATAAAACGTCAGAATTGTGAGATATAAAGTCAGAATTGTGAGATATAAAGTCAGAATTGTGAGATAAAACGTCAGAATTGTGAGATAAAACGTCAGAATTGTGAGATAAAACGTCAGAATTGTGAGATAAAGTCAGAATTGTGAGATATAAAGTCAGAATTGTGAGATAAAACGTCAGAATTGTGAGATAAAACGTCAGAATTGTGAGATAAAACGTCAGAATTGTGAGATATAAAGTCAGAATTGTGAGATATAAAGTCAGAATTGTGAGATAAAACGTCAGAATTGTGAGATATAAAGTCAGAATTGTGAGATAAAACGTCAGAATTGTGAGATATAAAGTCAGAATTGTGAGATAAAACGTCAGAATTGTGAGATAAAACGTCAGAATTGTGAGATAAAGTCAGAATTGTGAGATATAAAGTCAGAATTGTGAGATAAAACGTCAGAATTGTGAGATATAAAGTCAGAATTGTGAGATATAAAGTCAGAATTGTGAGATAAAACGTCAGAATTGTGAGATATAAAGTCGGAATTGTGAGATAAAACGTCAGAATTGTGAGATAAAACGTCAGAATTGTGAGATGTAAAGTCAGAATTATGAGATGTAAAGTCAGAATTGTGAGATATAAAGTCAGAATTGTGAGATAAAACGTCAGAATTGTGAGATATAAAGTCGGAATTGTGAGATAAAACGTCAGAATTGTGAGATAAAACGTCAGAATTGTGAGATAAAGTCAGAATTGTGAGATGTAAAGTCAGAATTGTGAGATATAAAGTCAGAATTGTGAGATAAAACGTCAGAATTGTGAGATATAAAGTCGGAATTGTGAGATAAAACATCAGAATTGTGAGATATAAAGTCAGAATTGTGAGATAAAACGTCAGAATTGTGAGATATAAAGTCGAATTGTGAGATAAAACGTCAGAATTGTGAGATAAAACGTCAGAATTGTGAGATGTAAAGTCAGAATTGTGAGATGTAAAGTCAGAATTGTGAGATATAAAGTCGGAATTGTGAGATAAAACGTCAGAATTGTGAGATATAAAGTCAGAATTGTGAGATAAAACGTCAGAATTGTGAGATATAAAGTCAGAATTGTGAGATAAAACGTCAGAATTGTGAGATAAAACGTCAGAATTCTGAGTTATAAAGTCAGAATTGTGAGATAAAACGTCAGAATTGTGAGATATAAAGTCAGAATTGTGAGATATAAAGTCAGAATTGTGAGATATAAAGTCAGAATTGTGAGATATAAAGTCAGAATTGTGAGATAAAACGTCAGAATTGTGAGATATAAAGTCAGAATTGTGAGATAAAACGTCAGAATTGTGAGATATAAAGTCAGAATTGTGAGATAAAACGTCAGAATTGTGAGATAAAACGTCAGAATTCTGAGTTATAAAGTCAGAATTGTGAGATATAAAGTCAGAATTGTGAGATAAAACGTCAGATTTGTGAGATAAAACGTCAGAATTGTGAGACGTAAAGTCAGAATTGTGAGACGTAAAGTCAGAATTCTGAGATGTAAAGTCAGAATTATGAGATAAAACGTCAGAATTGTGAGATAAAACGTCAGAATTGTGAGATATAAAGTCAGAATTGTGAGATATAAAGTCAGAATTGTGAGATAAAACGTCAGAATTGTGAGATATAAAGTCAGAATTGTGAGATATAAAGTCAGAATTGTGAGATAAAACGTCAGAATTGTGAGATAAAACGTCAGAATTGTGAGATATAAAGTCAGAATTGTGAGATAAAACGTCAGAATTGTGAGATAAAACGTCAGAATTGTGAGATATAAAGTCAGAATTGTGAGATATAAAGTCAGAATTGTGAGATATAAAGTCAGAATTGTGAGATAAAACGTCAGAATTGTAAGATGTAAAGTCAGAATTGTGAGATGTAAAGTCAGAATTGTGAGATATAAAGTCAGAATTGTGAGATAAAACGTCAGAATTGTGAGATAAAACGTCAGAATTGTGAGATGTAAAGTCAGAATTGTGAGATGTAAAGTCAGAATTGTGAGATATAAAGTCAGAATTGTGAGATAAAACGTCAGAATTGTGAGATAAAACGTCAGAATTGTGAGATATAAAGTCAGAATTGTGAGATATAAAGTCAGAATTGTGAGATATAAAGTCAGAATTGTGAGATAAAACGTCAGAATTGTGAGATAAAACGTCAGAATTGTGAGATATAGTCAGAATTGTGAGATAAAACGTCAGAATTGTGAGACGTAAAATCAGAATTGTGAGATATAAAGTCAGAATTGTGAGATAAAACGTCAGAATTGTGAGATAAAACGTCAGAATTGTGAGATAAAACGTCAGAATTGTGAGATAAAACGTCAGAATTGTGAGATATAAAGTCAGAATTGTGAGATATAAAGTCAGAATTGTGAGATAAAACGTCAGAATTGTGAGATATAAAGTCAGAATTGTGAGATAAAACGTCAGAATTGTGAGATAAAACGTCAGAATTGTGAGATATAAAGTCAGAATTGTGAGATAAAACGTCAGAATTGTGAGATATAAAGTCAGAATTGTGAGATGTAAAGTCAGAATTGTGAGATGTAAAGTCAGAATTGTGAGATGTAAAGTCAGAATTGTGAGATGTAAAGTCAGAATTGTGAGATAAAACGTCAGAATTGTGAGATATAAAGTCAGAATTGTGAGATATAAAGTCAGAATTGTGAGATAAAACGTCAGAATTGTGAGATAAAGTCAGAATTGTGAGATATAAAGTCAGAATTGTGAGATATAAAGTCAGAATTGTGAGATAAAACGTCAGAATTGTGAGATAAAACGTCAGAATTGTGAGATGTAAAGTCAGAATTGTGAGATGTAAAGTCAGAATTGTGAGATGTAAAGTCAGAATTGTGAGATAAAACGTCAGAATTGTGAGATAAAACGTCAGAATTGTGAGATGTAAAGTCAGAATTGTGAGATGTAAAGTCAGAATTGTGAGATGTAAAGTCAGAATTGTGAGATAAAACGTCAGAATTGTGAGATAAAACGTCAGAATTGTGAGATATAAAGTCAGAATTGTGAGATATAAAGTCAGAATTGTGAGATAAAACGTCAGAATTGTGAGATAAAGTCAGAATTGTGAGATATAAAGTCAGAATTGTGAGATATAAAGTCAGAATTGTGAGATAAAACGTCAGAATTGTGAGATATAAAGTCGGAATTGTGAGATAAAACGTCAGAATTGTGAGATAAAACGTCAGAATTCTGAGTTATAAAGTCAGAATTGTGAGATATAAAGTCAGAATTGTGAGATAAAACGTCAGAATTGTGAGATAAAACGTCAGAATTGTGAGATATAAAGTCAGAATTGTGAGATATAAAGTCAGAATTGTGAGACGTAAAGTCAGAATTGTGAGATATAAAGTCAGAATTATGAGATAAAACGTCAGAATTGTGAGATAAAACGTCAGAATTGTGAGATATAAAGTCAGAATTGTGAGATATAAAGTCAGAATTGTGAGATAAAACGTCAGAATTGTGAGATAAAACGTCAGAATTGTGAGATAAAACGTCAGAATTGTGAGATAAAGTCAGAATTGTGAGATATAAAGTCAGAATTGTGAGATATAAAGTCAGAATTGTGAGATAAAACGTCAGAATTGTGAGATATAAAGTCAGAATTGTGAGATATAAAGTCAGAATTGTGAGATAAAACGTCAGAATTGTGAGATAAAACGTCAGAATTGTGAGATAAAACGTCAGAATTGTGAGATGTAAAGTCAGAATTGTGAGATGTAAAGTCAGAATTGTGAGATATAAAGTCGGAATTGTGAGATAAAACGTCAGAATTGTGAGATATAAAGTCAGAATTGTGAGATAAAACGTCAGAATTGTGAGATATAAAGTCAGAATTGTGAGATAAAACGTCAGAATTGTGAGATAAAACGTCAGAATTCTGAGTTATAAAGTCAGAATTGTGAGATAAAACGTCAGAATTGTGAGATATAAAGTCAGAATTGTGAGATATAAAGTCAGAATTGTGAGATATAAAGTCAGAATTGTGAGATATAAAGTCAGAATTGTGAGATAAAACGTCAGAATTGTGAGATATAAAGTCAGAATTGTGAGATAAAACGTCAGAATTGTGAGATAAAACGTCAGAATTCTGAGTTATAAAGTCAGAATTGTGAGATATAAAGTCAGAATTGTGAGATATAAAGTCAGAATTGTGAGATATAAAGTCAGAATTGTGAGATAAAACGTCAGAATTCTGAGTTATAAAGTCAGAATTGTGAGATATAAAGTCAGAATTGTGAGATATAAAGTCAGAATTGTGAGATAAAACGTCAGAATTGTGAGATAAAACGTCAGAATTGTGAGATAAAACGTCAGAATTGTGAGATGTAAAGTCAGAATTGTGAGATAAAACGTCAGAATTGTGAGATAAAACGTCAGAATTCTGAGTTATAAATTCAGAATTCTGAGTTATAAAGTCAGAATTGTGAGATAAAAAGTCGCAATAATCTTTTTTTTTTTTCAGTGGGGGAAACGGGCTTCCATACTAAAGAGCGAGTTTATCCTGGGAACACAAAAACTTTCAAGAATATTAACTATAAGCCTATTACGTCATACCTTACTTAAAAGATACTTAGGTATACATTTAGATTTGAATTAAAAAAAAATTAATGAAAATATTAGTATTCCCCAATGTGTCATACCAATTCATAACTTGAACTGACTGTCTAGGTCTCTCTGTAATCTCCATTTCTGCATCGAAATTTTCCAATTTAGTTATTTTTATTGACATTAAAGAGCACTGTGCATACTTCTGTTGAACGATGAGGAAGACAACTTTGAATGAAAAAATAAAAACAAAACAAACAAAAAAACATTGCGATGGCGACCAGTTCGTTATTTTTACGGATAGCCTGCTTTCTTTTAGGATCAGTATGCGTTCAACAAAAGATAAGTATTGTCATTGGTTTCACTTAATAATACTTTACGTAACTTTAGAAAAGATTTTAAATATACATGCTTACCATTAAACCATAGGCGGAGTTTGGGGGGGTCTGGGGGGGGGGGGCAGTGCCCCCCCAGTCCAGAGCCAATTAATGCCTGTCTTGTGCTTTGAATATTTTTTTTTTATTACAGAATTCATATTTTCTCGTTTTATTTGTCTTATCTTATTAGTTCTGTGTATAGAATGAGTAAGATATGGGTAATTAATTTTTAATTACTGTAGCTTTATTACATTCTCCCGCGATTTGTGAATCTCAAAGTATCGCGGTACGTGAGTGGACGCTCTTCTCGTTCTGTTTTACGCGCTGAATAAACAAAATGGACATTCGTCGTTTTTTTAATAAATCCACTACTAAAAGTGTGGAGTTTTCTAATTCTACTTCAACTATCAATTCCATTGCTGCTAATACTACCACAGCAATCGAGGCCGCATCAGAGAACAACGCCGGTTCTGCATTAGGTAAGATATTGTAATGTCTGAAGTAGTTCTATGACAGGTCAAGGGAGGCTCTGTTTATGAACTTTAATCGGAACGAAGAAGAACACACTGTAATCAGTCCCTCCAGAAAAACGCGATTATGCGATCGCTTGATTTCATGCATAATCAGTCAAAGTCCGCATATTTATGCGGGGGTCGCATTTTTTCAAATACGCCGCACTTTCGCCGCATAAATTGCCGATTTCAGCAAGAAAAATATGCTATGATTTCATAATCCCTGTATTTTCGCTGCAAAAAAAAGTCTCATATATCTTAGCAGAAAGTTGAAAAATGTTGCGTTTACTTCACACAAGTAAAGCGCCATTATTTTCCCCCTATTGCCATGGGAACCTTATGAAGTGACGTAATTACGCGACGTGAACGTCATCTGTAAAGCCCGCGGTGAAACCATGATGAAGACGCAAATCATTCTCATTTGCCAACAAAAATAAGCTCAAAAGACCGCGCGAAGCAGTTTCCCAGTGTGTTACATGACGCTGTATATTAGTAGTGTGTAAAATAATTTACGTTGCAGTAAGAGATTACACTTTGTGCACTGGAAGCACTTCATTTAACAGAAGATGTCTGTTTTGTATAGCTACCTCTGTTAAACAGGAAGCACACATTTATTTTTTTATATTTTATTTATTCATTTTTACAGAAGTTGAATATTCCTTTTGTAAAGCGACAGAGCTTGTTTGACTCAATGTTTTGTCATTTTGAGCCATGTGTTGATGAAGGTGTGAAATAAAACAGAATGAGAACTTCAATATTCTGTGATTTAGTAATTCTGCCTCTTTACATGAAGGTAGAGTCTAGTGAGATCAGGGTGTTGGGGGGGAATCACCTTTTTTTCCTCTTTTGCATCAAAAACCGCAGTTTTTGCAAGTTCCCGCAATTTTGTCGCATAAAATTGCAAAAATATCGCGCATATTCCATCGCGTTTTTTAAGAAAACGTGCCGCATAATCAAGCATTTTTGCCCGCAACAATCACAAAAAAATCCCGCCTTTTTCTGGAGGGACTGTGTAACAAGCGCTCCCGTCTAACACAACTCGCTTTTTTTCGCCGCACTTCTGAACTCCCCGCGTTAACTCTATCACTGCCGATGCAAAACAAAACAGCAACTATAAAGAGTCTGTTCTATTCGCTATTCTTTGTATAAAGTCATTGTTCATTGTAAATGTATTTTATATGTAGAATGTATGATATATAAATATGATATAAAAAAAATCTGAGCTCGTGGTCTGCTGGCCTGGTAGGTGCCCCCCCAAGCACAAAAGTGAAACTCCGCCTATGCATTAAACAAGTTTTGTTCAGTGGGCAGGTGTAACTAGCTACTCGTGGCTGCTACAGATTGTTTTAGTCGCATTCATTTATTTATTTTCATTATTTACCGTGAACGTTGTTGTTTTTCCAGTGTTTTGGCTGCACACTGATTAGTTACGAAAAGAGAAATAGGGATTGTACATTATAATCCTACTGCTCTTAACATATTTAGATCTTTCACGCGCTACTTCGTGAAACCAGAGATCGAAAGCTGCTCACTGGATGTTTTATGATACTATTCACACACATTTCTTTATTTTCATTAGTGAACGTGAACGTTGTTGTTTGTCGAATTTATTAGTAACAACAATCCTTGAATAAAAATAATTAGAAAATATAATGCAAAGATGAAAAATGTTAAACAGTAATTGTAGGCTTCTTCTTGTTACATCCGGACTATTTGCAAAAATGTTTAGAAGAAAGCTCGCTGCAGACAACTCTTCAAATTTGCCACCAGAGGTCACACGGGAACCACAAACTCACAAACACATTGAAAGTTTAGTTTTGGGGTTGGGAGCTGCACTGTGTCCGAACCTTTCAAATTTCATGCAACTGCCATATGTTTTGATGGTTATGATATTAAACAGCAAGTGCTTCATGTGGATGATTTCCCTCTAGGACTGGTGTGTGTCAACTCCACCCCGTGTGTGATTTCTCCATCATGTGAAGTGTTTTTACGCTGCTTACACTCCTCAAGACACGACAAGGCCCCACTGATGGAGCGCGCGCGTGTGTCGCCTCCTCTATTTGCGTAGCGGAGGCTCCACCTTTCAAGCATTGCAGTGACCTCAGCAGTGGGCTGAATTGAGCTGGGTGGGATTTTCAGGCTCGTATTCCCGATCGCGTATACAAGGATCACGATTTAACGGCGTATGTGACGGAGCGAATACGCGTTTAGCCGGCTCGCGCTGAACGGTGCAGGATTTGTATTTGTGTTTGCGTGCATCTAACGATAGGGATCCAATAAACGAGGAATGTGGGATTTACAGAATGCCCAACAGCGTTGGAAAAAGATTTAAACCCACCAAATACATCCCGGTGTCCACTGCCGCCACTCTTCTGGTGGGATCCACTACTTTATTCTTCGTTTTCACGTAAGTTTATGGGTTTTTTGTTTTTGGTAGTGATCGTAAGCTGTTCAGTGCAATAAGTTTTATGGCAGTTAAATGGCCAGAAGGCCTGTGGTTTGACTGTGAACCTGAACTATTTATCTGATTTCTTAATTTAGACAGACAGTCAATGTGCATTTAGAAGTGTGCATCTTTAAATGCAGGATGATATCGATCGTTTCTGTTGAGAATTCACATGTGAAGAGAATTCAGCAACTCTGGTTGTCTTAAAATATTTATGCTAAAAAAAATACTAATTCATAGACTGAGTTAGAGATTGAGCTGCTCTTCAGCGTATACTGCCTTTTTAGTGGAAGCTTGCGGACATTTTTGTTCTTGTTCATTCATTGTAAAGATTTGTGAATGTACTGTAATGCAAGGATTATAGGTTTTGACATCCACATAGTTTCATGGCAACATCACAGCAAGATATGTTTGTAGATTATGCGTGTGTGCATTGATCTTTGCACCAAAAGCTTTCTCTTACTATGCAAGGCTAATATCATTACAAAAGATCACCATAAAGTGGTCTTTGTTGGTGTATTGATGGCCATGAAGTTGCTTTAGGTTGAAACATTCATCAAGCAGTGAGCAGATTGGGATGGGCTTTGATTTGCTCTTGCAGTTGTTTGAAGAATCAAGATTAGACTCAGATTACACTTAAAGTACACTGTCTTTATTTGATCTTCTTTCAGGCATAAACTCACTTGCTTTTGGTTTATTTTGTAGAAAATAATCCTACAAATTGGACTTAATTGACTGTCATATATATATATATATATGTATATAGTGGTTTAGCTTTTTATACCAATTTCAACACCCTTTTTCTAAGATAGTTAATTTTGAATAGTACTGCAGTGAATTAATTTTTAAAAGTACAAATATAAGGTCATAAATCCTCATGCATAATTATAATTGTAAAGGATTTAACAAAATATTGTGTAAAATGGTGTAGATGGATTGTTGGACATGTCAACATCCCAGAAGTATTTCATGCGAACTACCCAGCTGGAGATGACTATGTAGGGGTTTGTAGGACTTGGGCCGTGTTTGCACCTCGTATTAAGATGCAGTTTGGTCGATTGAATCACAAGTAGATGAGGGAGACACATTATACCCATTTACACCTGGCATTTTAATCTTTTGTCCACTTTCAACAACAAGACAAATGGATGGGTTTTTTCAGATCTTTCGATCTAATGGACAAAATAAGCTTGCACAATTTACATATGAACTTGCGTTCCGATTGACCAAATTGCATCTTAATACCAGGATAAACAGGGCCTTAAAGAAAAATTCACCTATAATAAAAATTCCACGCTTAAACTTTTATAAAGTTGTGTACTGGTCTGGGAGCCCTGAACAGATGGATGATCTCTGGATTAAGAGCTTGTCCCATTGCTCTCTGATACTCTGGATTAATATACTGTTTTAGAAACAGGTAGACTTTTACAAGCTAAATTCCCTATGCAAATAATAGGAAACGGACTGGTTTTTCGGTTTCCTCTGGTAGCCATTGAGAAGGTAGATCTGTGTCCAGCCTCAGACCTCAAAACCTCAATGCCATCTATATTTAAAACAGCACTCAGGTGCAGCATTAATGTCAGCACCTAAGGCCACACTTGTTCACTGACTGCTCACTTGAGAACAGTTTGAAGACCTCAAGGGGGTATGATGACTTTTTCTTGAATGTGGGAAGTAATAGGGGATCAGGGTGTTGTCAGGCATATACACTGATCTTAGTAAGGTTCTTCTCAGTTGGTTTTCCCATATGGCATCACTGCCTTTGTCGAGGGCAATGGTGTGGAGTGAGGAGACTTGTGATGTAGACCTTGCAATCTGCCCATATAAGTTGTGTACTTAAAGTGGCTTCACCACTTTTTAAGACATCGTATTCGTTATTATCTTTTGAGAGTTTAGTCCCTCATTTTCACTCTGAATGAACTGCTGAAGTGTTAAGTGTAGAAAGAAAATGAAACTTTAGAATCAATCTCTTGGCACTTATGATCAGAACTGCTTTTAGCCGTAATTCAAAAGATAAATCATGAACTAGCAGCATTGAGGTCTGCGTTCAGATGGATTTTCTAGAAATGGTATTCTACATTGTGAATATGATGTTCAGTATTTTTGCTTTATAATAATTATTGTTTGTGAGAAAACCTTTTTAAATGGCTCGACTATAGCAGTTTCTCCTTCCAACTAATGAAAAGAAAGCCTATCAGTGTGAACTGTGAGATAGTGACCCCCTTTTAATTTGTGTCTAACCTCTTTCCCTTGTTCCCTTATGGGGGACAGATTGGATTAGCAGTGGTCTGTGTGCAGATGTCCTGTGGCCTGTAGTATTTCTAAACATTATGGTGACATAATGGGCTATAGTTTAAATTTAAGGCCTTTAATGAAGCGCTCATCTCCATTTATATTAATCTTCGTTCCCTGCTGTGCCTTCTTGTTAATGGGCCTGTAATATTTTTATGCTCTTCTGTTGGATTTCGTGATAAACACTTGCACCCTGAGTAAGTATTTGCACAAATGCAATACGAACTCTTGAAAATTCAGTGTTTTAATGTTCTGATGCAGGGTTTAGAAAGTGTAATCTAAAAGTGAATGAGAGGAGGACTACAGTTGTGGTAACCCACATAGACATTGCTTTTGTTTAGCAAAATGTCAGGGAGAGAACAATATTTGGCTGATGAATTGCATATAATTCTGTTGAAAATAAATCTATCAGGTCGGAGACTCAAACAGAGCAGAACAGCAGCGATTATTAGTGTGCCATTCAGAACCTGCAGCGAACATAGACGGAGTGATAAGCAAAACAGAAAGAGGATGACGAAAGTGGTTTTAGATGTAGAGATGAAGATGTTCCCCAGTCAGAGATAAAGTTTGACTACAAATGTAGCAGTTTTGTTTTTTTGTCCTGTCGCAAAAGTTTTTTCTCACTCACTCCATTCCATTGTATGGAAAAAAGTTCTTTTCGAATATCTTATTGTTCTGCTGAAAATGGTGAGCATTTTTCGCTGAAATACAAAAGTCCAGATGAAAAAACAGATTAGACTTTGTTGACTGTTCCTTCTTGTCTCAAAGAAGGATTGCGTACAACTAACAACCCGTAGTCCCTCTCCTAAAACTCTTTCATCACCACCTCTTCTCTGCTATCTGCCGCATTTTTCATATGAGTAGCTTGGATATGGATAAGCAATTTTGATTTCAATCTAGGTCATTTTTGTTTTCAGCTGAATAGTGCTGTGCTGCTGTCAGTGTTGGTGAATATCCATGAATCTGCAATTATAACTTTATTAAAATCAGGAAGAGACTGGGACTGAGAAAGAATTCGGAAAATATACCTCTCATTTTTCCATGTGATTTTTTTTTTTTTTTTTTTTTTTTTTTTTTTTTCAATACGACTTTAAGGTTCATTACAAGAAATAGATGGCAAAAATAGTTATTTATCTGTGTTGTGTTTCTCTTTATATGCACTGAAAGATGGAGAAAGGGAAAGCGTAACCTCAGATCTGTAACTGTTCATAAAAGCTCTGTGAATACTGGCCATAAACTTTAATTATAACCATAAGCAGTTTGTGGATTTGGCTTGAGTTTTCTAAGTCTCATTCATTTAAAATGATTGGTATTTCTTTTGCATTCCCTAGAGGAAACTATGGAAGATAAAAGTTAAACTCTTCTGAAACGTTTTCATTGCTGTTATCTGTGCATTTTCTGTTTAATCCATCATATGGTGGAATTATCTGTGCAATGAATGCAAAAACTGCATTTAATTAAATAAGCAAATATCTACCACTCTTCAGGTGTAAGTCACCACTAAATAAAATGAGAATTAGTTGGTCTGACAGCTGTTAAATTCTCCATGACTATTGAAAATACTCTTGATTAAGAAATTATTTAGCCTTTATATCTGTGTCTTAAGTATTTGTCTATTTTAAACCACTGCAGACAAAAATTAAATGATCATATCTGTTCCTTTCAGAGCCTTGTAAGCCTGTTTAAAACAATAGAACCTACTATGACTCACTCTCACCCTATGTGGAACTCTCATTGGATGTGGGAATCTAATTTTGGACGTCATAGCTCATGTATTCTTAGCTAGAGGCTACACAACAGTAATGAGATCAAATGTTTTCCCCCATTTTAGTTGACATTAAGTAAAGCTGGTACTCATGAAGATGGTGTTAATTCGGTATAAACTGCTGTTGCTTAAACTAGTCTGCCCACCCTCTGAGAAATACAATTATACCCTATTATCAGTTACACCAATGCGTGATCATAAATTTTTAACGTAACATTTTGACACCTGCAGCTGTTAGCTCTCAGTCGAGAGAAGAATGATGGATGAATATATGTGCATGGGCCTTTTTTGCTTCCCTATACCATTCAGAATTTTGGGGTTGGTTAGATTTTTAAATGTTTTTGAAGCGGTATGAGCAGGTTCACACAGAACACATTTTTTTCTGTTAAAAGTGTGAGACGCAGGTTAGTGAAAGGAAAAAAGTTCAACGTCTGCTGACACGTTTTTAAAACTTCTTTTAACTTGAGCGCAGCATTTTTAGAATGTATGCTAATATGCTGATTTGGATCTCATGAAACATTTCTTATTATTATCCTCAATGTTGAAAACGGTTATGCTGCTTAATATTTTTTGGAAACAGTTTTTCTGGATTCTTTGATGAACAGAAAGTTTAAAAGAGAAGCATTATTTGAAATAGAATTTCTTTGTATCAATGTAAAAGTTTTGTACTGTCACATTTGATCAATTTAATGGATCTTTGCTGGATAAAAGAATTATTTATTTAAAAGAAAAAACAAACTTACACTACCATTTAAAAATTTGCGTTTAGTATGTATAGCCCCATCTAGTAAGACCTGGAGAATCATAATCGGTGTTGGGGTTTACTCATTACAAGTATCGCGAGTTACGTAATTGGATTACTTTTTTCAAGTAACTAATGCATTACTTTTAAATTTGAAAACAAACTATATCTGAGTTACTTTTTGTAATAAGTAACTCAAGTTACTTTTTTCCCATTTATTGACTAACAGCTCTCCTGTCCTCATGTTGGGAGAAATCGAGAGTTAAGTGCAGAGGCGTTGTGCGCTCTGTGTAAACATGATGCTTATTGTAGTTCGACTAAATGTAAGCAGGCATTTACTCATCTCACTTGCACAAAAACAGATTCAGTATTTCTCAAGATGAATAAAACGGTGAAATGCAAACTCAGAATATAATACAAACCTCCAATAGTTAAATTGCAGAAATATACTTTATATTTAATCTCACTTTATTAACCAATCTCTTTGCTGTTAACCTTCAATAATCCAATTCATCCATACTGATAAGCAAAAATGACTTTAGATAAACATCACATTTGTTTCATTTCTTTTTTTGAACTTTCTTCTCCTGCGTCCTTTTCTTCTGCTAGCAAGAATGGCCTTTCCCCTCAGCCTAAAAGGCTTATTCATTTCACTGTTTGTGAGAAGGGCCTTCACATTTGCCAAAAATAGATTTTTTTATTTTGTTATTAAAAAACACAAATCAAGCCCATGTAACGCATTACTTTCCATTATAAGCAACTATGTAACACGATTAGTTTTTTTGGAAGTAACGCAATATTGTAACACATTACTTTTAAACTTAACTGTTCCCAACAACATTGCTCATAATATATGATGAACAAATGAGCGATGTTTCTTATTTAGCTTAATTGTTTTTCTGATGAGGCTGGCAATCACAAACTGTTGATTCTGCATGCATGGCTTAACCATTGGATCTGTTTTTATTGATTGCTGATGCATGATATTACATCGAAACATTAACTGTCTGTATATTGAGTCTTTGAGAATGAGTCAGATGAATAAATACTAGGCCATTTTATCTTATTTCAGACAGACTTCCCCATCACCATGCCACTGCCAGGTTCAGATAATGCAGACAGATCAGTGTGCCATCCATGTAAGGCATTTTGAGTGGATCCATTGGAAATTTTCCATTATACAAGCACAGATTGCAGTGATTAACAAATAAGATTCAGTATTCAAGAGAGCCTTGTAATAGTTTAGTGGAGCAAAGCGGTCCTGCAAATTAATAAGGAAATGCCCATTTTGTTATAACTCCTTTTTTTTTATATATATATATATTGGAAATATTTATAGCTCCTGGCTGAAAAAGAGTCAGGCAGAAACTGAAGCTTTTTCTTACAAAAAAACTTTATTTGGTGGTCAGTTAGTAAAACTGTAAACTGACTTTTTTTTTAAGTGTGTCTGAGAGTTTAGCACTGAAAAGAGATCTGTGTCCACATAGTTCTCCATCCAGTATGACAAATCAGTGCATCCTACTGTCATTGCACAGCTAGTGCTCCTCTAATAGATTTGTGTTCTGATGCTTTTCTCAGTGAAAGAAAATTTTCTGACAGTGTTTCCCCTGAAGACAGCACAGCAGGGTGTTGAAATCTGTAATTTGCCACGACAGAAGTGACAACAGATGAAGCTGCCGTTATGGCTAGCCGAAAAAAACAGGCATTATTGAAACGCACGCTGTGAAGGAGTGATTTTTCATGAACTCTAAACAAAACTTCATTTCGAGACAGACACTGAACGTAATGATGGACGAGTAAGTCAGATGTTGATTCAGTAACTGCTCTGATAGATTCAGTGAGGTTGTTCAGTGGAGGATTTGTCCAACTGATTCCAAACCAGGATCTAATTTGCGTGTTTTTTTTAATGATTCATTTAAAAGAACTCGAGTCAATTGTTTTCAAAATTACATCAGTTGATAGACTTGTTGAATTATTAACTTTTAATTCTCAACTCTTGGGTAAAATATAATTTCTTTTGCTAGGATGCTCAGCAAGTGGCAAAGTGCAGGAAACACTGCTTCCAATTTCTGAGCAGCTGAGTGTGTCATAACCTGTAATATAGTAAGAAAGCTGAAAGTTTTTCATTTGTTTCAGATTCTTAGCTTTTTATGTCAAAAATCACCTGCGTACTTTTAAATGTGTTTAAAACTAAAATAAAATTACCTTACTTGGGGTTATTTTAGGGAAACATTTTATGAATGAGAAATAATTATACTAGTATTATATAGAATAATATTGCGTTTGAAGTGTGTAATTTTCTGTGCTATTATGTGAGTAATTTGAAGGTAACACAACATGGGATATCTCTGGCACGTAATTCCCTAGATAATTTGCTTCCTCGTGGTAGCTTTACCTCTCATTAAAAGATGGAGAATCCCTGTTGTACATGCTTCTGAGACTCATAATGAACTTAATTGTCCTGCTGGGCTTTGGTTTACTTCATGTGCCCCAGTAGATCTGTCTGTTTTTGGCCGGTACTTTCCGTTCATTCACCTGCACAAATTCAGTTTAGGTGGTGCAAGGATTTACATTCAGGATTTAGACTTTTCATTCAATTGAGACCAGGTTAACGTTGTGTTATTATATACACAAAAGGCTCCTGACCCCACACTAGAGCTAAAAATACGGCTTTTTTGCCGCGCCTCTGTTGGCTTTCGTAATCATAGCTTGCTTGGAAATCTTCTCCAAAACACAGAGGCTGCCTGTGCAGACCGGCTGGGGTAACTGGAGCTCTCAGAGTGTGTGTGTGTGTGTGTGTGTGTGTGTGTGTGTGTGTGTGTGTGTGTGTGTTACCTCTGAGGTGAAAAGGGCAGCAATGGAGCAGGAGTGGAGGAAGTGGAGCAGGAGAAGGAGAGAGGTGGCAGGCAGGAAGGGAGCTGAGTGAGTGAGTAGGACTTTTTTCTCCATCTCCCTTTCCAACCATTCATCTGCCCACTGGCTGGAAAAGCCTCTGACTCTTTTACGAACATGTGGAACACATTTAACCACCTCAGCTGCGCCCACCCGAGCTGTCTCCACCCTCCTTTCTCTTACTCTTTTCCACCCATTCTGCACGCCCTGCCATTTACGCCTAATATTTCAGTGCATTTGCAGTATTGCACTCTTGTTTGATTAAAAGAGAAGTATGTCATAGTTTTAACCTTTGCTGTTTTGCAAATAAGAATAAAATAAATTACAATAGTCAACATTTGAAGTGGACCAAAAAAAAAAACTAAGCTAATCAAAGTTGTCCTAAGAAGATGGTTTTAGGACAACTTTGATGAAAGGTTTTGATCCACTTCAAATGTTGACTACTGTAATAAATGTGAAAAATGAGTATTGAGCTCTTAAGTTTAGGAGCACCAAAAAACCTAACTTTTAATTGAAATTAATGTCTTTTCAGTCGAATCCTACTATTATAAACCCAGAAAATTGTAACATCAGAGAGGAGGTACAGTCACTCACATTGTTAAAAGCATCTCATAGGTGCCATTGGTCACTGGTGCTTTGATGTAAGAGATGTAAAGGCCAGGATGGCCCCTTTGGAATTGTTATTTTATTTATATACAATACGTTATATCAGTGGTGGGCCATTATGGAATTTTTCATAGACTGAACTGAAGCCGTTATCAAGAGATCAGTGAGCGATGTTTGGAGCAGAGCAGATGCTTTCAGTTTATAATTTTAGTGATGTATATACCTATGTATATATGTGTGTAAGATATCCTTTCTGATTGGCTCATCTGTATTGGTCACCCTACACAGTCATTTTCACTCAAACCAGTTTGAAGCAAAGGAATAAATTAAACTCCAAAGAAGCCAAAATGAGAAGTGACCGTAGAGCTCTAGAGTAGAACGCTCTATCGTCTGTCAGCCCAGTGCTCCGACAGAATGAAATCACCAATGCAAATCCATTCAATTTGACTGTAAAATTCTGGAAGGCACCCACAATTATAGCTTTATCTTGACCAACAGACTGCTGAATGCCATTGTGAGTCAGAGTTTGGTCTTTTCTTTCACAACAAGATTTTTGCAATACTTCAACAGTCTTTGTAAAAATTTGATTGCATTTCAAGCAAGACAGAAGATGAGGGATACTGTCTCAGGTCGATTTGAAACAAACGTTTTTTTTTTTTCACTCGACAACCGAAATGAATATTGCTTTTAATAAACTTTTTAAACTAAAATATATTTTTCCACCTTTTTTTGCTTAATAGAGTATAGTATAGTGTCCTTGCTTGAACAGGAACGCAAATGATACGTTTACACAGATTTATTGTCCTTCAGTTGGTCTTGAGTAGGGTTGCAAAATTCAGGGAATTTTCAAAGTTGGAAACGTTCCATGGGAATAAACTGGAAATTTGGTAAATCGCAGCTTAGCCTATAACAGGGAACTTATAGTTGAAATAAAAACATCTTGTAGCATGGTCTTGGTTAAACAACCAGATTTAATGCAAATTCAGTTGAATTTCTACCCTACATTCCTCAATCGCATACACACAGCACTAACTGCAGGGCTGTTGAGGCCTGTGTGCGTATGCTAAAATCCTACGTTCATATTTACAAAAAACGTCTTGTGCTTAGAGCCACGATGCAGAGCATATGAATGCAATTTTCCTTATGGCAGAGAGTCAGAGTACTGCAGGTATTTGAAAAATCTAGCAATTCTTTTGTTCACCATTCTCAAGTAACGGATTTGGACATTGACTGGTACTCTTATATGCAAATGACATTAATTAGGGGGCGTTTACAAGGTGGAGATCTGAAACTATTCAGCTGCACACAATTTCAAAACACATGTTTTTTTTTGAGAAATTATTGTTAGATCAAATGTAGGATGGTTTCTACACAACATTTTGTAAATGAAGCCCCTGGTCACTCTTGAATCAGAGAATGGGTTTTCTTCTACCTTTTTTTGAATATTTCCAAAATTCCTCAGCTTAACTTCCCATGGAAGGTTTCTGGAAAATTTCCGGAAATTTTCTGCCCCTTTGCAACCCTAGTCTTGAGATTCACTGTATCCATACTAGCATACTAGAATCTGATTTTTTTTTTTTTTTTAAATGTCACATATTTACACTCTTAAAAATATGGTTTCCAAAAAGAGTGGTTTTACAGCGATGCCATACAAGAACCATTTTTAGCAGCCAAAAGAAACCTACAGTGAAGATTTTGTAAAGGAACCATCTTTTTTTTTTCTTTTTTTTTTTACTGTGTGTGAAGAACATTTTAATAATAAGAAGAAACTTTATCCACTATAAAGAACCTTTTGCCTTATGGAAAGATTCCATGAATGTTAAATGTTCTTCATTGAACCATATGCCAATAAAGAACTTTTATTTTTAAGTGTGTACATCATCAAGTATATTATGCATTTAAGTATATATTTACCCTCTAGGAAAAGTTTAGGGCAACATCTTATTTTCTGCTCCAGGTCAGCTTTGGTGTAAAAGACGACTGTTTTTAAGAGCTTGACTCTGCTTTCATGGTAAGTCCTGGTTGTGTTGTATCGGTGGAAAGGATTAGATAGAAGGAGGATCTTGTCTTATCTGTGCTGGGTTGTTTATTTTCCTCTCCTCTGGGACATAATTGGTGGAGAGTATGGCTGAAAGACCTTTTTTTTCCCCCCTTTTAGATCTTTACTGTTGCCCTTTTGTTTCTTGCTGTCTCCTGCAGTCTTAAAAAGCCTGTTGGGACGTGTCGTTTACTTGGCTTCATTCTCAAGATCACGCTTGTTCATTTATATTCCAGTGTTTTAGCCAAAATAAGCTAAAGAAGATATCATTGTGGCTGACATCCATGATCTTTCATGGGCATCACTACTGTTTTCCTGATCAATTCAGGTTAAAAGAATAAAGCACATTTGACATTTAAGACCCGTTCAGTCTGTATTGTTGCCGTAGTTCTTTTTTATGGTCTAAAACGATTTTGATCATGTTAAAAGAAAATCCATATGTTCAAAAGTATTTTGTACACTGTAAGTGATACTATACTGGGTGGGTGTGTACTGTATACATGGCTTGCAGGGTTGATCAATTTTATTGATCTTCCATCTGCGTGTTTGTGTTTATATGACTGTGTTTATATCGGGTAAATCTAGAATATGAGGGTGGGTGTGTGCACACACACCAAATTGATCCTATAGTTCCACCCCTGTTATATTTAGCATCAAGTGTCTACATGACATTTGCTTGGCATTCACACACTCTAGCCTATGTGTGAGCTTATCCCTGTCTTTGTCTTTAAGTGACACGTTTCTCTCTAATTTCCTTTCATAAGCAAGACCTGCTCTGTTAGCTCTGACTATATGGTGTTTGGGGCTGTAAAAATTTTTTTTTTAAAGTAATTATACATGTATACAATTATACAGTGACAGTAAAGTAAAATTATATTTTAAAATAATGTTCTTTTGAGCTTTCTATTCATTTCAACCATTCTCAACATTGATGACAAAATGATTCTTGAGCACCAAGTTAGATTTTTAAAAGATCTTGTGACACTGAAGACTGAAGTAATGGCTGCTGAAAATTCAAAATCACAGTAGTGAATTTCATTTTAAAATACATATAAAAATGGGAAACATTTCAAATTATAATAACATTTCACATTATAGCTGTTTTTTTTTTTTACCAACTAAATGCAGCCTTAGTGAGCATAAGAGACTTCTTAAAAAAAATCTTACCAATTCCAAACTTCTGAACAGTATTTTTGTTAGGTAAAGTGGTTCAAAAGTGTCAGTCTGTGTGTATGTGTGGTGGGCAGGTGGGGGTCAAAGGTCTGATTCTGGATAGTGTGGACAGCTGACCCCACTTGACTGTGTGGGTCTAGAGGAGTGTTAGGAGGACTAAAAACAACAGCTAAAGAAATAGACAGGGTCAACAGTCTTGTTCTGTTGTTTTTGCAGTTGTGCTAGCTTGAATCAGCGTTTAGACGTTATGCTGACAGAACGGTAAATATATATTCACATGTCCTAGATATTGAAGTGTCCTGCTGTCACTTTGCCTCTCTAAAGTCGCACATTTCATGGTGGGGCCAACCATCAATCACGGGCTTGAGTTCTGGGCTATTGAGTAATTCAGAGTGAAGCAATATGGAACCCATGGACAAACCCATTTAGGGGTCCATACTGGCTTATATACATACTGTTTACACCTGGTATTAAGATGTATTTTGGTCAATTAGATCCCATGTGAATAAGGGAGACACATACCCATTAACACCTGGTGTTTTAATCCATCTCTTTTGTTCACTTTCAATCACTTCTGTCCTGATTTTTTTTAGAGTGGAGAGTCTATGAATGGGTAAATGTATGGATCTTTTCAGATCTTTCAATCTAATTACGACGATTACGTCACTGTTTTCTCCAGTGTTGATATACATATATTGATCTTTGCAACGGAATGAATCAATTATATATTCAGCTGGACAATGACACCATTTTCTTTGGGAGCTGCTGTGCAGCCAAAAATTATTTGCCAATTATTAATGTAAAGCTACTTTGCCACAATTTGCATCGTAAAAAGCGCTATATAAATAAAGGTGACTTGACTAATGGACAAAATAAGCTTGCACAATTTACAAATGAATGTTCCCAGAGAAGATGGAAAAAACATGGAGAGCGTCAGCTTTTGTTTCTGCTCTGACAGCCGCTAGACCACGGCGAACACTGTGAGTTTGAGTCAGAAACAAGGAATGGCGCGAGAAAATTGTGCTTGGTGGGTTTTTCGTCTTCAAAGTAAACTTGGGTCTTCGGCCGTCAAAGTTTAAATTCCGTCCCATTTACACCTGTATGAAGAATCGTCCACTTGTGATCCAATCGACCAAAACGCGTCTTAATACCGGATTAAAACAGGGCCTTAGATCATGCTGACATGAACCCAAACCCATGTAGGACCCGTAACTCAAGTCTATATCGTTCCTACATTGGCCCCACCATGAAGTGTTGGTTAGGAATGAAAGTCCAGGTGAAAAGACTTAAGCAGTGACAATTTAGGGTTTTAAAGTGTACACTTTTGATGGTTAATCGAGATGGTATTGATGTAATCAAAGCTTTGCCTTGAAAACGTTTTGGAGTGGTGACAAAAGATTTGATAAGGTGAGGTGAGTTTCCATTATCTGCTGCTACACAGTTTAGTAGTGGCCTTTTCTGCACAATTACAGCCCATTTATGGTCAATAGTTAAAAAAAGACCTTTGCAGTCTTTGCGCTCAAACACTGGTGTCATAATGAGGTTTAGTGGTAGGGCAGCCTTGGGATAAAAAGTGGAAGCCAAGCGTTTTGTGTTCTTCTAAGTGGTAAAGATAGATTATGTTCATTTTGTGTGTGTGTGTGTATGCACACGCAACCAGTGTTTAAATTATGGATGGATATGGATATGGATAGAGTATAAAGCTCTTGCTAATTAAACTCAGATATGCGAGAGGGAGACAGAGATTTGGAAAATTTTCCTCATCGCATGAGAGCTGAGCTTGAATCAAACAAACAGAACCTCAAAACCACAACCCTGTTTAAATCTTCTGAAAGTAATTAATGGCTTTTATTCTTTCAAAATGATTCATGATGCAATAGTTGATGTCATTTTTGCAGAAATATATTCATTGTTAGTGTATAACACACTGCACAATCTCGAATGCTTTTGATTAGGTCCTCACCCTTGGCCTTGAGATTTAGGCATGTCAATGCTTTTATTTCTAAACTTGTTGCATCTATTCTTACATTTTCTTTTAAATTACAGATTAACCTTGAGCATTTCATGTGGTTTCTTTATAGTATTTTTATAGTTTGATCAAACCAATAACTAGATTTATCTACAAATATATCAGTAGTTGCTCTTGCTCTGCAGCTATTTGCTCACAAGTACGTGTGATCGCAAAATGGTGGGTTGAAAACCTGTGCTTTTCAGACAGCTATAGTTTTGAGACTGTCAAGTTGTGAATGCAGGTGTATGAGACATTCCTCTGATCCATGAAGAACACATCCACTCGTGAATGTCAAGCCTGCCAGGGCAGTGAGAGAGAACTTGTGGCCTTTTTACGGCCACCCATCATTATGTCCGATAATAACAATCCCGTATAGATCTGGATATTTTTTTGTCATTACTCACGCCAACAGGTATAATATATTCAACGCACTATAAGCAGCAATATATCTGTTATTTACTGCAATAGCGACAGACGTTATTAATATACATTACACTATAATTTTGTTGTCTATTTATAACATGGCTTCTGGTTTTACATCCCACCTCTGACATTGTTTTGCTTGCAGTGAGGAAGAAATTCTATTCTCAGATGTTCTTACAAGGTACTGAATAACACTGCTGATGATTCTTTCCACTTACTGCCTACAGTGTCCTTGTTTTAATTCAATGGCTGCTTTGTCTTTTTTTTCTGAAAACCTGATTAAACATCTCTGCAGCCTCCCACGGTGCCGTGCGAGAGTTTAACCCAAGGACTAACCGAGGTGTTGGACGTAAATGTTCTCTTGGATGCATGACAAGGACAGTCATACCCTTAGAGGCCATTCAGGAGTTTCGTTTTGGAACAGCACAGTAACTGTGTGTGGTGTCTGGTTGAGCGCACACTATTTTTAAGCCTCTCAGAACAGGAGCAAGGCAGCATTTCATTTTAAAATATAGCAGCTAGTCCCACAGGTGACAGTCAGCTATGGGACACATTAACTGCCTTCACTTAGTCTGCAAGGTCTATTCTTTTTCAACTATTGTATATATAATAAAATATAGCTATTAATTTTAAAGGTGCGGTAAGCAATTTCTGAGAAACCCTGTTGAAAGTGGATCTGACCGAGCACCACATAGCCAATCAGCAGTAAGAGGCGTGTACGCTCATTAGAGGGGAGGTGCCTGTGTTAGTGTTAGTGTTAGGATAGTGTATACGAGAATTTGGGGGCGGAGCTATCAAGATAGAAGTGTGATCCTTTAGGGTAGGGGCATGTTTGTTTGCCCTCAGAAATCGCTTACTGCACCTTTTAATTCTAAATCATACTTCTCCCTTTTGTTTCTTTTTTTCCATGGTCCTTAATCCTTAAGTCTTTGAAGGCCATGGAAAATCTTATATGGTAAAGAAAAGCCTTAATAATTATTCAAGAGGTCTCAAATTTGGCCTTGAAAAAAAAACAGGACTCATGAAATGGCTTAATATAATGACTAAACTTTAAAAGGTGATGATTGAATTAAATAAATGTGAGCGCTGCCCATTCCAAAGCATGTTTCAGAACAATTTGCAAACAGTGAGTACCAGGCAAAAATGCAAAGTGGTTGCTTATGATCTACTGGTGATGCATTATAACAGTGTTTCCTTTATGGTGTTTATTTCATATCTGCAAATTCATCAGCTTTTGGTGAAATTTGGCCTTCTGACATTGAAACGGGCCATGCATGTGATTTGATTTGATTTGTATTGAAGTTTAATCGATACATTAAGCCACACTGCAGTTTCTGTGTTCAGAAAAGTTTCAATAGCATTTTCTTTTCATCTTACCTCAGCATGTGCATTCTGAAAACTTTAAACAATTAAGATAGTGTGTATTATGTTTGTGTCTGTATATGGAATGAATCTTGTCAGCCTGTTGTCAGACAAGACAAGTCTCAGACAAGAAATTAAAACTGATTAAAAAGTAACTGTAACAAAGTTCATAAATATGGGAAGAAGGAGGCGGGAACCGGCGAACATTCAACGTATTTAATATTCAACTAAACCAACAATGAAACAAAAAGTATAAGGGCGGCAGTTCCTCACGGCGACTGCCGCCCACACAAACCAAATAAAACACAACATAAAATCCCAGGCCTGGTCCTCTCTCGTCCTTCCCTGTCGTCGCTCCTCCTTTATGCTTCCGGAGCTCCTCCGTGGGAGATACGAGACCGGTGCGCCGAGCACCTGACGCTCGTTAACTCTCGCGTCACCGGCCTCGCGCCGTTCCCCCACGGCTCTCGCCCGCCGAGCTCGTCACAGTAACGTTTATCAGAGATTTCCACTTGCATTCACACACATGCATGCATCCTCTGTTTATGTGTGGTGTGAAGAGGACTACAAAAGAGATTGTAATAGCTACTTTCTAGATGGCAGTCTCCTCTCTCTCTCGCTCTTTCTCGCTCTCTCTCTCTGTCTGTGTCTCTCGCTCTCTCTCTCTCTATGTCTCGCGCTCTCTCTCTCTCGCTCTCTCTCTCAAAACGCAGTTTTAAAACAAAAACGCACTACTGTAAGTTAGGGATGCACCGAAATGAAATTCTTGGCCGAAGCCGAATAATAATGAAATGAATGTGGTGTTTCGCATTTTTTCCATTTATTTTGCCAATTTTTTCACCATTACAATAATTAAATAGTACAAATTTGCTTTTTACTATTTTGTGTTGCTTTTCAGAGAAATAAATCAAATGACAAAAATATAATTTCAGAATATTTAACACTGAACATTTTTTTAACATTCCAGCAGATATTATACAAACAAAGTACAATATAACTTAAAATGAATAAATTAGTAAAATAAAAAAAATAAAAAATTATTTGGCCATCTTTGAAGCCTGTGTTCTTCTTGAATAGCCTATGTTAGGCCTATAACTGACTGCTGAAAGAATGTAACTCTGTATGTCTACAACAACAAATGTGCATTGAATAGTGCAAAAAAATGTGGATGAACCCACAACAAATAAATAACTGTCCTAGACATAAGCCTACTTCACATATCGCGCCTAATAAAGCGTGTAAAGCGCGGCCGCGTCGCTTCCTCCTTCTTTCACAAGCGTTCGGGAGCTCGTGCTTCTGTGGCGTCTGTCGTTGCTATGCAACCATGAACTGTGGTTTCTGACGATGAGAAAGTTTCAGCAAGGGATAAATTGATTTTTAGCCCTGGCTTTAGCTTTACTACTAGATATATTTATGTAAATGAGATATAACAACCCCCCTGTACAGCTACAGTTGTGTTCAAAATTATTCAACCCCCCAATGCTGTAAATGGTTTTAGAGAATTTAGAGTACATTTGTAATTGAATTCAGAATGAAATCCTACAAGGACGTCTTAAAGAAGCATATGCAACTAAAATGACATCAATTGGTTTTGTAATACAGTAGTAAATGTTTCTTTTGTGAATTCTTCATTGACACAATTATTCAACCCCTTAAAGACTACCACTCTGAAGAACAGAGGTCCATTGAAGTGTTTTCAATCAGGTATTGAAAGCACCTGTGGATGTCAGGGAGCAGCAATAAAGCCTAATAAGCACCAATTAGGCAGCTTTAAAATGACTGTGATACTCAGCTCCTTCTAGACATTTACTGGTGTGGTTACAAACATGGTGAAGTCAAGAGAATGGTCCAGGAAGACAAGAGAAGAGGTGATTACTCTTCACAGGAAGGGCAATGGCTATAAGAAGATTGCAAAGATGTTAAACATACCAAGAGACACCATAGGAAGCATCATTCGCAAATTCAAGGCAAAGGGCACTGTTGAAACGCTACCTGGTCGTGGCAGAAAGAAGATGCTGACTTCGACTGCTGTGCGCTACCTGAAGCGTAGAGTGGAGAAAAGTCCCCGTGTGACTGCTGAGGAACTGAGAAAAGATTTGTCAGATGTAGGTACTGAAGTTTCTGCTCAGACAATACGGCGCACCCTGCGTAATGAAGGCTCCATGCCAGAGAACTCCCAGGCGCACCCCTTGCTGTCTCCAAAGAATAAGAAGAGTCGACTGCAGTATGCCAAAAGTCATGTGGACAAACCACAGAAGTTTTGGGATAGTGTTCTGTGGACTGATGAAACAAAATTAGAACTGTTTGGGCCCATGGATCAACGCTATGTTTGGAGGAGGAAGAACAAGGCCTATGAAGAAAAGAACACCTTGCCTACTGTGAAGCATGGCGGGGGGTCAATCATGCTTTGGGGCTGTTTTGCTTCTGCAGGTACTGGGAAGCTTCAGCGTGTGCAAGGTACCATGAATTCTCTTCAGTACCAGGAGATATTGGAGGACAATGTGATGCAGTCCGTCACAAACCTGAGGCTTGGGAGACGTTGGACCTTTCAACAGGACAATGATCCCAAGCATACCTCCAAGTCCACTAGAGCATGGTTGCAGATTAAAGGCTGGAACATTTTGAAATGGCCATCGCAGTCACCAGACTTAAATCCGATTGAGAACCTCTGGTGGGACTTAAAGAAAGCAGTTGCAGTGCGCAAGCCTAAGAATGTGACTGAACTGGAGGCTTTTGCCCATGATGAATGGGCGAAGATACCCGTAGCTCGCTGCAAGACACTTGTGTCAAGCTATGCTTCACGTTTAAAAGCTGTTATAACTGTAAAAGGATGTTGTACTAAGTATTAAGATTGAATGTCACTTGGGGGTTGAATAAAACTGATAATGATGTGAGCAGAGAAAAGACATTTGTGGTTATTTCATTATAAATGTTATGTTATATTTGTCTGACCTACACGTGCCTCTTTGATTTAATTGTAAGCAGGATGACTGAATGATCAAAATCAATGTCAAACCGGCCAAAACAATCAATTTCAGTGGGGGTTGAATAATTTTGAACACAACTGTATGATCAGCTGTTCGGCTGAGATTTCCACGTTTTGTTACGGAAAGGTCGAAGATGATCGGTTGGTTCTTGTCACATGACCTGCGGTGCGCTTGCGGCATTCTGAAAAGTTGAGATGTTTTCATCTCGCCGCGTCACAGGCGCGCCCGGAAAAAACAAGCACGCCGCACCGCATGCGCGTCCCTTCCTTATAGGATATAAAGAATATGCGCGCGGAAAAGACGCGATATGTGAACGTTAAAACATCATTAAAAACGTCATTGTTCGGCAAAATTTATTCGGCCTTTTTACTTATATAATTTCGGTTGCCGAACATTCGGTGCACCCCTAGTGTAAGTGGAGCCTGAGGATGTGAACTGCTAAGAGTAGAATGTCATAGGTTGCCATCTGTTAATTACGCTACTGACAGCATGGCTTGAACGCAGCTTAAGCTTGTTGTTTTAGTTCAGAAGGAACTGTAAAAGGCACTCTGTCTGTCTACAACTGTCTGTCTGCATAGCCTTGTGGAACACGCTGATGATGTGTGATGTCTACACGAGCCGGGTCTGCGGCGTGGAGGTGTGGAAATACATTATGTCAGGCAGTCAGGACACACTATTACAGCATTCGAACCAAATGGTCCTGAGACTTCCATAGAAGATATATGTGCATTTTTTTTATGACTGAATGGCCCTTTTTGAAATCACAAGCATAACACAAACTTTGCATCAACTGAAACACCACACACACCGTGTCTAGAAGTAGATGTGTTTCTGAAGCAGCTGCCACACCTCTTGACTTGAGCTTCCCCCTTCAGAGATGGCAGCAGATTTTTCCAGCCCACTGCATATGTCACAGCACCTGCTGTAAACACTGCATTTGAAAATGTCTTGATGAGTCTGATGAGCATAATGAATGAAGCAGATGGGAATGGGATTTTAGCAGCACCACCAGAAACACACCTGTTGTTCTGTGTGAAGCATTTCTGCTTCTTAGAGAAAACCTGAGGACATGTGCTGATGGGACTAATTCTTAGCATCGAGAAACCTCAAAAAATGCACCATTTCCAAATGGGAAACCCTTTATAAGAAGCTACAAAGTGATAAAAAAGGATTAAAAAAAATCAAACTCATATCCATTTTATATGTCCCTTTCTACTAATTTTTCCTCAAGCCTTTGCTTTCAGTTCAGCAGCCAAAATCTCTCTCTCCCTAAAAATGGTGTGCTGTTCTTTTTATACAACTGAATGAAGGGGAAGGTTAGCCACTCAAAGCTAACAGCACAAGCCCAAAGCCAAATCTTCTTTGCTTGAAAAATTTGTCTAAATAAGGTGGCAACAAATTACCAACAATCTATTTGTATTTTTTTTTAAGCCAGACATTTTAGATGAAAGGATTTTGTCTTATCCTATTATACATATATTAAATTAAATGCACTGCCTCCTTATCTGTCAAACTTTCACATGAGCGATCAGCGAATGACTGATGCCATAATTGTGGTGTCCAGTGTGACCATAGTCCTCCTCCGTAGTGTTGTTAATGGTACATAATTTTAAAGAATTTGTTCTTGACTGACTGATGCTTTTGATATGTTTTGCCTCCTGCCCTTTTGTAATTTACCAACCATGTCAGCACTTTCAATAGAGTGACTTATCTTACATCTGTAAAGCCACTGCCTCTGCCCTCGGGTGACTTGAATAATGGCAGGCACAAAATGGAAAGTGCTTTCTCTTATTTTTTTATTGTTCATATTCTTAGTCTGTCCTACAATGTTTATGCCATGATCTTTGACCTCCATTCACAGGGTCAAAAGTCAGCACTTGTGAAAATTCACCTCTGAGCATGTGTTTTTTTTTTTTTGGCAGTCTATGGTAAGATAATCCTCCTCAGGTCAGGAAAATGCCCTCATTCCCCTCTTCTCTCTCTCTGTTGGATATCATTTAAACACTCAAGTTGACTTTTATGAAGCACTATTTACCCGGCATAGGATAATGGTGGATTTCATGCTGTTTAGGAAGAATCAAGCTTTTATTATTCACTATTTAACCTATAATACTGTTCAAAAGTTCGTGAATTTAAAAAAAAAAATTCAAAGAAGTCTCTGATTCTCACCAAGGCTACATTTATTTGATTAAAAAAAAAAGAAACGGTAATATTGTGAATTATTATTACAATTTTTTTTTAAATAAATATTTAATATATTTTAAAATGCATTATATTCCTGTGATGACTAATCTGGATTTTAAGCTACCATTTGATGCTTGAGAAACATTCCTAATATTTTTATTTTTTTTTAAATGTGTTTGGAGTAGGTATAGCTTATCAAAAAGTATCACTGATGTTCTTAATATTTCATAGTATTTCTGATTATAATTATTTCTTTGTCACTTTCATTCTCTCGCTTTATTCTCTATTATGTTGTCAGCTATTCTGTAAAAAAAATGTTTTTCGATGTAAAATATCAGATCCGATTACGTTTTACAAGAAAACAGTAACTTTGAAGTAGATTTTCTACTTCAAAATTTCACATTTAATTCAATGTGTTTAATTCAAGGAATTTCTGAGTATAAATGGTTTACTTTTATTATCCTGGCCGATGTCTTGCCTCCCTACTGCATTTTTAATCAATTAAAAGTAGTCAGTAAAAGTGTGGTGGGGTTTAGGGGTTAAAGTAACTGGAAGGCACTTCGCAAAGAGTGAGTCGTGAGCTCTCACCATTGTGCCATTTAGAAAAGCACCTAACCCCAGGTGGATTTGACCTGTAAGTTCATTTCATGTTGTTAAATCATGCTTGCTCAAACTGAATTGGGTTAATGCAACATGGAACTGAGAGTAAACAGAGACCATGTTATCTCAGTTTGTGATCATAAATTGATGTTAGGTAGGAGTGCATCTTGACACAGATTTCCTTCTCATTTTCTGTCCTCTCTTTTTCATGTAGTTAAGTCCCCTGTCTTCTTTCTTATTTTTTTTTTCATGCAGCTGGTTTGAATACAGATTCTCTCTCGCTCTCTCTCTCTCTCTCTCTCGCCCTCTCCCACTCTTGCTCTCTCCCTCTCTTGTGAAGATGGATGGGTTCGGATCGGAAGTGGAGTGCAAGGCTTTTGGGTCACTAATTAAAATCTCCAGACAGCCCATTGAAACTCTAACACTTGACATCCATCATGGTGTCAAACCTCCTGCATATGATAATGAATGGTCTCGAATGAAATTTCATGACTTTGTGAGAGTGTGTGTGTGTGTGTGTGTGTGTGTAGGGGGGTCTTTTAAATTTTTTTTTTATCTATAATGAAAAACAGATGCAGTGATGGAACAGATTTTATCTGACTATTCATGTTCTCTCCACCCTCTCTCTGTCTTCTTTTTCCATTACCTACTGGGTTTTAAATGTGACCTGTGTTCAAAAGTAGATCTGTCGTGCATTATAGGTCCTACATCAAAAGATATGCACAGATGTGGTGCTTATCTGTGTAATAAAGACACTTATGAATTTATTTAGAAGCCTATATGTTTTGCAGTGATTATGCAAATTTCTGGATTATTCATTTCAGATGGATGAATGATTCTGAAGTTTAATGAATGACAAGAGAAGTTAGAATGAAACTGAAAATGAGATGTTTCCACAAATAGAGAGGTTGCTTGGTGACAGGATTCCAAGGAAAACAGCTGGCTGGAGTTTTCTGCCGATATTGCCGGAAAAAAACATTCTAGCCTCTTGATTGGCCACTTGTGTTGTACCTTGATAATTGGTTCTGAATATATATATATATATCATATACCTAATGAGGTTATCATACTTTTTGAAATGTTTGTTATTGCATATTGCTTATGTACTGCAGAGCATGCAAGTATGCTAGTATTCCATTACGAACACAGCCTCGTGTTTTTGACATCAGGCAGAGCACACTGATCCTTGTTTCCGCTGAGCAGTCATGTAAAATACCTCTGGGCAGTTCTCTAAGTCAATTGTGACCCTTATCATGTGTGTTAACAAAACACAAGCACTGTGTAAACAAAGCCGAGTGCCCAGTGCATGCTGACTCAACCTTTACAGAGCAGTCGGGATGCAACTAGAGCATTTAAGGAACTAAATCTAAGAGCATTCCAAAGTCAATTAATTTATTCAGTTGATGATTAATTATGTTAAGTACTGGTGCCTTTTATCCCCTCTGATAAACTACAATGAGTGAAACGATAAGTAATCTCTGTGTGAGTAAAGACCGACAGCAAAGAATAAAAATAGCAGGCCAAGAGCATGAAATATGAAGCATGATAAATTCTCTGGATGTAGTTTAACATTTGTTATGGAAAGTTACAGTTTATGTACAATCCATGTGGGTGACAAAATGCAGATATAAAAACTTTACATATGTTACATTTTCCAGCAATACATCACCCAATGTAAGGACAACTGATAGTATGAATGGACCATGTTGTGTGTGTGTGTGTATGTAAAATATATATCTCTTTTTACCACGGCACCTGTTAGTGTTAGGCAGCAAGTTGGCAAGTGAACATTTTCTCCTCAAAGTTGATGTGTTAGAAGCAGGAAAAATGAGCAAGCATAATTACTTGAGCGAGTTTGACAAGGGCGAAATTGTGATTGCTAGTCATCTCCAAAACTGCAGCTCTTGTGGCGTGTTCCCAGTCTGCAGTGGTCTGTATCTATCAAAAGTGGTCCAAGGAAGGAACAGTGGTGAACCGGTGACAGGCTCATGGGTGGTCAAGGCTCATTGATGCACATGGGGAGTGAAGGCTGGCCCATGTGGTCCAATCCAACAGACAAGCTACTACAAGAAGTTAAAGCTGGTTCTGAAAGAAAGGTTTCAGAATACACAGTGCATCGCAGTTTGTTGCGTATGGGGCTGCGTAGCTGCAGACCGGTCAGGATTCTCATGCTGACCCCTGTCCAACGCCGAAAGCGCCAACAGTGGGCACGTGAGCATCAGAACCACGGAGCAATGAAAGAAGGTGGCCTGGTCTGATGAATCACGTATTCTTTTAAATCACATGGATGGCCGGGTGCGTGTGCGTCTCTTACCTGGGGAACACATGACACCAGGATGCACTATGGGAAGAAGGCAAGCCGGTGGAGGCAGTGTGATGCTTTGGGCAATGTTCTGCTGGGAAACCTTGGGTCCTGCCATCCATGTGGATGTTACTTTGACACGTATCACCTACAAGACCATGTACACCCTTTCATGGAAACAGCATTCCCTGCTGGCTGTGGCCTCTTTCAGCAGGATAATGCGCCCTGCCATAAAGCAAAAATGGCTCAGGAATGCTTTGAGGAGCACAACAGTGAGTTTGAGGTGTTGAATTGGCCTCCAAATTCTCCAGATCTCAATTCAATCCAGCATCTTGTGGGATGTGCTGAACAAACATGTCCGATCCATGAAGACCCTCATCTCGTAGCCTTCAGAGCTCTAATGGAGTCTATGCCTCAATGGGTCAGGGCTTTTTTGGCAGCAAAAGGGGGACCAAAACAATGTTGGGAAGGTGGTAATAATGTTGTGCCTGATCAGTGTGTGTGTGTGTGTGTGTGTGTGTTTGTGGGTGGGTGTGTGTGTGTATGTATGTGTATATATATATATATATATATATATATATATATATATATATATATATATATATATATATATTATGAAGGCTTTTAAATATTTGGTGTGCAGTTTTTTTCTCTACTCCAGTGCTTGTCATTCCCAAAAACGGACTGTTTTTTGTTCGCTGAGGGAGAGCGGCCCCATGGGAAGGCATGACTCAAAACTTAAATATAAAACTGGGTGTAGTGCCGTAATAGTGCTCTTCTCTTAGAACAGCACAAATCACACTTTAATGGAGGCAAGGGCGAATTAAAAAAAAAAAAAAAAAAAAATTGGACTTGCTTCATGAAAATAGCACTCTGTCATCTTTTAAAAATCTACAAAAAGGAACTTTTTTTAAAGCACTTCTTTATAGTTTCTTGTTCAGTCTTGTTTGGTAAAGTCTTTATGTCTAAGGTGTTAGAGACAGGAATATTTTGTTCATTTTTGGCATGCATGTGATTCAGCTGTTGTATGCTTGCCCCATAGACTTCCATAAAATATTTTATATTTTATGGGATTTCATTTGTCATGAGCACAAATGTGGCATTTAATTTGATTTTAGAGCTACAGCAGAGATGAACATGATCAGTCAGTAACAAGTAGGGATGTAACGATATACCCTCATGTCACCATTTGATACATATCACGATACTGAACTCACGATACAATAATATTGCGATAATTCAAGACATATGGTAAAAGGTTAAAAAAAATTAACTGTTGATTAAAATGCTAAATTTGGTATTACATTGGGGGTGGGAATGAATAGGCTTGGTTTTGGTGCTGGTAACCCAATGCAGAGGAAGATGTTGATACCAGAATAAAAATATTTATGATTCTGAAGCTGAAAATGCATAAAAATACTAATATGCTTGCAGTCTGTCATTGACTAGATTTATTTAAAATAATGTAGGCCACTTTCTACTGGTAACACAAGACATTTGGCATTATCAGGACCCACATATATTCCCCCATTGCATTATTCTAGATTATATTCAACATTATATATAGTAGTTCAATGTTGAACTGACATTTAAACTCTGTAAACTTTTTTTTCTCACACAGTGATTTTGAGTGACTATACACAATACATATTGTTTCATTTTTGTATTGCGATTATTTTGTGACACCCCAATAATAAGTTTAAATTTGGATCTGTTCCTCGCACAAATCTGGAAGGTTTTCTGGACTTTATGTGATGGTTTTGAGAGGATATTTAAGTGCAGTTCTGTGATGCTAACATTATAAGCCGTGCTGTTGACTCTGTTTCCATTTGATGTTTTTCGCATGGATGACTGCTTTTTTTTAATAAACAGATGCTACTATTATAGAGCACTGAGTGCAGCAATTCTCTGTGTATTACTGGTCATATTTTATAGGCGAGCATTCAGAGATGCCTTACTCTCAGGTATTAACTCAGATTCCTGTTCAGTCCTTACAAACAGGCCTCTACAGTGTACTGCGATATAAGGCAGGCTGTATTTTTTTTCTTATAAATAAATTAAACCAGCCTTTAGACTCAACTTTAAACAAGGACCTACTCACAACTCTGTTGCATTTGCTCTAATGGCATCAAGAATTCTAGGTGATGTTTATTTTTTTCTGCACTCCTTTCCCACCACACAAGTTTTGTAACCTTTGGCGTCTGCACTCGCAGCCCTAAATCTTGACCGATATGGTCCTAATCACAAAGCTAGTCGTTTCAGACTGTAGGTCTTGTTTAGGACAGCCCCCCCCCCCCCCCCCAACCTTTTTTTTTTTTTTTTCCACAGGGGAGGCTAACTGGCTTCTAGCCTCCTACCTGCTGCTGGCTCTTGCCTGTCATAGTTTCCACTGTGGGAGGAACGATGCTTCACTCAAAAGAACTCCATTCATGCTAAACCCTTTGAGACGGAGATAGAGTTTGTGTTGTTAGCCATTCAGGCTTTACTTTGAGGGATGAGGAAGTCTGTAGATAAGAAGAGTGTTGAAACGCAGTGTTGGGGCCCCTCTGTGAGATGAAATGAACGATTGAATTCTCATGGTAAGGGGTGTTTTTTCCCATTGAAATCTGAATTCTAAAGAACTTTTACAAATTCCATCTCATGATTGTTTCATGGAGAGGTCATACATTTCCTTCGTGGTTCAATAGTTGTATTTTAGAGTTAGAGGTGTATAGGCCAGGAACAGTTAAGTTTTCAGGTTCAGTTATAGACAGCATTGTATTTCAGCAGCACATGGTCTATGAAGCATCTCTCCATCGATCTATTTCTAGATAGATAGATCGATTGGACATTCGTTTCACCTGTCTAATATTTGTTAGTTTGTTTGTTCCACCATATTTGTTTGTCTATCGTATCTGTCTGTCTATCATGTTGGTCTCTGTTGTATTTATCGTTTGTTCGTTCTGTCTGTCGCATCTATTGTTCACTTGTTGGTTTTGTCTGCCTGTCGTATCTATCGTTTGACCGCTCTGTCTTTTCTATCGTGTCTATCTTTTGTTTATTGTCTATCGTATTTATCTTTCGTTTGTTCTGTCTGTCTGTTGTATCTTTCATTCATTCATTCTGTCTATTCTATCTGTCGTTTGATTATTCTGTTTGTCTATTGTATCTATCGTTCCGTCTTTCTATCATGCCTATCTTTCGTTTATCCTGTTGTCTATCGTATTTATCTTTCGTTTGTTCTGTCTATCATTTGTTCACTCTATCTGTATCGTGTCTCTCTTGATCGTTCTGTCTATCATATCTATAGTTAGTTTGTTGGTTCTGTTTTCTTTCGTTTGTTCGTTCTGTCTGTCGTATTTATCATTCGTTCATTCATTCTGTCTATCAAATCTACCGTTCGTTCTGTCTGTCTATTGTATCTATCATTTGATTGTCCTGTCTGTCTATCGTATTTATCTTTCGTTTGTTCTGTCTGTTCTATCCATCGTTTGTTCGTTCACTCTGTCTGTCTATCGTGTCTCTTTTGATCGTATGTCTGTCGTGTCTATCATTCGTTCTGTCGAACTATCTCATTTGATCATTCTGTCTAACGCATCTACCGTTCGTTCGTCTATCATATCTACTGTTTGATCATTCTGTCTATCTTACATCATTCGTTTGTTTGTTCTGTCAGACATATCGTTTAATCATTCTCTTTGCCTATCGTATCTATCGTTCATTCCTTCTGTCTGTCTATCGTGTCCATTGTATGTATCGTTCTTTCGTTCGGACTGTCTATAGTATCAATCATTTGTTCGTTTGTTTCTGTCTGTTGATAGATGGATATTTACAGTTCTATCGTTCTGTCTTCCATTCTGTCTGTGTTTAAATCTGTCATTCTATCTTTCTGATGTTCCATCGGTCTATATTTGCCTATCGTTCTGTCTTCTCCTCGCAGATTTATTTTCTGTCACTCATCTGAACATCTGCTGATCTTTACTAAACAAGTCAAATAATTTGCTAAGTGCCCTGGTCAATCATTTATCTCTGCTGAAAGAAGAGCTTCTAAAGGAAGGGAAGTAGCAAATGTTAGTTGCTCATTGGCCATTATGTTCACAGGTGCACTGGAGTATTTCCATTTCTAAACGCCTAAATTATAAATTGGTCAATCTTGAGATTGTGTGCTTGTGTTCATTGATACGCCAGTGTATTGCTCTCATTGGTGTTGGATCTTTTTTGGACATGATAATTAAACTGTTTTATACCCTAATTAAACTCTGATCACTGTATTCATCCACATGCTGTGTTTCTTCCTCTTTTAATATAGGTTCACTAACATGATGCTTTCTGTCGGCCTCCAAATCATCTAGTCATGATCACAACATACCAGGAGTGGCAGGACAAAGACAGCCCTATTAATTTATGTTCAGCCCTTGCTGCAAGTTTGACTCATTTCTTTGGATGAGCACATGGCCAAACAATGCATATCCTCCACGTCATCGTTTATGCAGAGACAGAGAGCAGTCACAACACAGAAACAGCTGCTGTGTACGTTCAGTTAAGTGTCTTGTTCAAGGGCATAATGACTGAGCAAGGTTTGAACCCACGTCTCAGTGTTTACTGCACAGTCTCAATAGCATGAGAATCCCAGTTATGCCCACAGAGGCTGTTTGTACCATGCTGTTTATATGATTCTGGGTGGAGTCCCTGCTTCTGAGTGTATACTAAACATTGCTGCTGAGATAATGAGAGGTCAGAGCTCTGACACGTAGAGGTTAGAATTCATTATGCATAACCTTGCACATTGTCTATGACTTCACTTTACAGTACTGAAAAAAAAATATGGAATGAGCTGCTATGGAAAAATTGAGTCATAATACACACGCATGTGAGCTGGCTCTTTTTGTTTATCTGATGAGAAAATAAGATGATCGGCAGTTTGTGACGTGTTTTACAAAGTGAAGTTGGACCAGACCACATGTAGTGTGGGAATTGTGCTGGCAGATTTTCAGTGAACAATACATGTTATAGCTCTATTGTGCATCAGTAATCTGTGCCTCCCATTGTATCCATGCAGAAGAAGGATTGTTCTCAGAGCTCTAGTCCCACAATTCACGCAAATCCCTTCATCATCTCCTCCAGCTGCAACGTAAGAGCTCCCCAAAATGAATGAGACTCTTATGCCCGTTCTCACTACATGAGTAGTGTTGTTATCTGGCAAGAATTTCCAGATAAAGACTATGAATAATATTGCCTGTTACATATTAAATGCTCACAGTGTTATTTTGAATCTCTTTTGTACTTAAAGACCCCCTGTTGTGAAAATCTATTTTTTTTTAGTGTTGTTTGTCTGTGTGGTCTTTATGTTCTTTAAGACAAACCATGTTTCATTAGTCAACATCATTGCAAAAATGTTGTTCAAAATGGCCCGTTTCCTACCATCGCAAGCATGTATGCCGGATTTTTATGTTTCCCCACCTTTTCTCTCATTGTGCGATTGATTAATGTGCAGAAATACTGGAAGAATCAAATTTCCAACAGAGGAGTGTTAAAGTTTTACTGCAGGTGAAAAGCTAAGTTTTAACTCTTGAAACTTTCTATAGATGTTTTATAGAAAGTGCAGTCTGTCAGTCTCCCTCATTTTATGCTGATTTTGCCGTGTACAGTCACTCGGTATCTCTGACATTTCTGCCGACCAAAAGAAGAGAATGCGCTCTGATTTGGTGTCCTATTTTTGTGTCTGTAGGGAGAGAAAGCAGAGCATCTCTTTGACGCACACCTCATGATTCCTTGCCTCCCTTTAACTCTTCTCATGGGAGACATTACGCTTTCTCCTGTCTGTTTCTCTCAGAGGAGTCGTCTGCCATTCCATCATCCTGCTTTTATTCATGCGTTTTTCTCACAGCATAGAAATATTTCAGCATCTCCATTCCTCGTTTTACACTCATTTTGAGCTCCATTGCATTGTGTTGTGGTGTGTTTTTAACAAATCAGATAAATTTATTTGCATTAATGTTTTGTTTTTTGTCAATGCTTCAGTTTTCTCAAGATTGGCGAGTTTTTGTTTGTAAAGGGATCAAGAATTGACGACTTCAGGGGCATTTTCCACGTCACTGTTTGCACTAAATTATTAACTCTTTTCAACGTTGATAATAGTAAATGTTCTTGTGCACCAAATCAGCATGTTAGAATGATTTCTGAAGGGTCATGTGACAACGAAGACTTGATATAAAATATAAAAATGTTTATGTTTGTAACAATGTTTCACAATATTGCTTTTTAGTCTCTTCAATTAAATAAATGCATGGTTTGTCAACATAAAAGGCTTCTTTCAGAACATTTAAACATCTTACTGACCCCTAACTTTTGAACAATAGTGTATGCAACATCTGACATGACATATGAGCCAGAGAAGGTCATGACGGTGAACTAATTGACCAAACAGTTGACTTATGTACAAGATTATTCAAAATTTAGATCATTTACATATAAACATTTTAAAGGCAGTGCAGCAAAACCAGCCTGACTGATTGAATTGTATAATTTTATGAACTAAATTCTGACTGTTTGATATATTATATATTAAATACCAAATATTAAAATTATCCCATGATTTAGTCACCCTCAAGCCGTCCTAGGTGTATATGACTATCTTCTTTCAGACAAACACAATCTGAGATTTTTGAAGCCCAAAAAATATATCCATCCATCATAAAAATAATCCATACGCCTCCAGGGGTTAAGCAAAGCTCCTCTTCTCTTATGCTGAAATCCTCTGACATTTCTCTTTAAAATTTCTCATTTTAGACTTCTAATTCATGACCGTCATTGCATCATGCGTCAGGTCAGGGGTTACTCTTCCTCCACAAATAGAAGCATATGGCCGTCTGGCAGAAGCTAGTTATTATAGTTAATTAAGTTTTAAATATATATATTTGTATACAAAAACCCATCGCTTGTCTTCAGAATGCCTTTATTAAACCCCTGCAGCCGTATGGACCTTTTATGAAAAGATTTATGAAAAATCATATCTTTTATGATGGATGGATGGATGATTGAGCTTCAAAATCCCACCCCCCCATTCACTACCATTATAAAGCTTGGAAGAGCTGAACGATGATAGTCACCTAGTCAACCTTGGATGGCTTGAGCGCGAGTAAATCATGGGATAATTATAATTTTTGGGTGAGCTATCCCTTTAACTAACATTATAAATGTCCTTGAGAACAAAAGTTAGCTTCAAATACAGCCACTTTAATAGGTTGGTCTTTGCAAACTTTTATGTGTGGTGGAAAATTGCTCACTCATGTCTCAGAGACTTAGTTTTAACTAAACCGCCAGAGCTGTTGAACTGAAGCAAACCCATGAGGAGAGCGTGTCTAAGGTATTAATACATCAAAAGAGTGATTCTATTCCTGAGATTGTATCTCATCCCTCGGTAAAAGCTTTGCTAAATCTGGCTCTTAATTATGCTAATATATTATCATTTGGTAAGGGAAAGCACAGCGGTGATTAGTGATTTTCAATACTGCTCAAATAGTTTCTCTCATGTTGCTCATCTGATAATATGCTGCTCTTGAAAGAAAGATTATTAGACTGTAATTGTGATTAAAAATGTGCTCTTTATGTGTCTATAATATATTAGGTCTCCAGAATAAAATGCCAGACCTTTTAGTACAGTGTCACAATGTCTCCCGTGTGGCACTCAGTAATGTGTTATTGCCATTTGACCTCTGACCCAAAAACTGTGACTGGCATTTTTCCCTGCAGTTATTTCTCCCCTCACAGACAGTGTCTTTTCATTTTCATCATGTCTTATTGAACAGCTCTGAGGCTGGTCTTTGTGCAGTGGAGAACATTACAGAATATCAGAATTGAGACAAATTGGATGGAGGCCACGGGAAAGGAGCAATTATGGGAGATTTCGCAGCGGCTACTGTAGGACCAGAAGCAATATTCACATGACATTCCATTATAAGAGTACAGTTTCTGGAAAGCTGAAGGTGATTTTTAGATCTAAAAATCTATGTATATGTCAGACAATCACCTTTGAATTTTCTGTGCTCCGTTCTCCTTGACTTGACTTAACTTGAGTTGACAAATTTTTTCTTGATGTCAATCAACCTCATCTGGAGAGAGAGGAGGTGATCTCAGAAGTGCCAAAGTAAACAATCTGCCTCTCTCTCCCTCTCTCTCGTCTATCAGCAACTCCTGCTGGAACAAAGGCAGTTCCTCTTTGAGACTGAAGTTTTGAAAGATTTCCACTGAGGAGTCATTACTGCTGCAGCCAAACTGATTTCCTTCCATTCTTATGTGGGGAAATGTCTCAGACACTTCTTAATGAGTAGATTAGATGGATGGAGGGGAAAATTTGGAGCAAGAGAGAAAGACAGCGTTCCTCATCTGCTGTTTTATTCACCGTCTTTGCAAGAGGTCTGCGATCAGCGCACATGCAGCACTAATTGCAGTGGGCGTTTTTGTGCTATTTATGCATTTGTTATACATTGTTTGGATGCTTCATACATTTGTGCTTTGTTTAGTGAGTATATGGGATTATTATGCAAAATCATATCCTGGCAGCATTGATTTAGATGCAAATTAAAGCCAAAAAAACTTCAAAGCAAACATCCTGTGTCCTTAGATGTTCTTCTGATTAAATATGATTATTAATATGTTTGCACAAAATATTTCCGAGCATGTTATGGCAGATATTTACATACATATATATATATATTGAGATCTATAATATATGGCCTATATATAATTATTAGTGGAGCATACTCTTATTATTGCTCATACTTGGGGTTACATTTCAGGCTTTTTGACTGTAAGCAACCACCTAGCAACACGCTGAAATCAGTCAGAACTTCGCAACACAAGCAAACGGTCGAGCACCATTCATCTCTTTTCTTCATAAAATGTCAAATCTAGTTCTCATTACAAATAACTGCCCTCATCAGTTTGTATGAGTGACCTCGCATTTAGATTATCCATCTTGCATAATATTCACACTCTCTGAGTCATTCAGGTCAAGGGTTTCTGGATTGTTGAATATAATAGCCTTTAGTGCTTAGAAACACGGTAAGATCTACAGTGTAAAATTGACTGTTGGTCAGGCAGTGATTCTCACCTAAAGTAAGCCAAAATGCTTGATACTGTTCGGTTTGCAGTGCACATGTTAATGCTAAGGAGAGATGAGAGATTTCTCTCTTTCTCATAAGACTTTCCATCTTCTGCTTTGTTCATTTATCGCTCACAGTCTCTGTCTCTCTATGCTTCATTCCTCTGTTGGAGTGAATGGATTTGCGTGCTGTAAATAGCAACACCTGTTCAGCAGAGATTAACAGGAAGCAAAGGGTTATTCTGGGCATAAGGATGCGTCCTGTCACTGTGTGTTTGTTCTGTACGTTCTGCCTAGTGCTGAAACAGTATGGAGGTTAGAAGATCAGATTGGCTGAAAGAGAAAGAGAGACTGCATGCCCCCATAGCAACAGGAGAGCGCACAAATGGGGAGGTATTTTTGAACGTTAAAAGAGCTTCATAATGTGACTGTGGCCAATTACTCGCTCCAGATGATGGGCATGTTTAAATGTGTGAGTATGGCCTTTGATACAGTCCTGAAAATGGTAAAATGATTCATTCTTGATATCTAATGCCAGTTTGCGTCTTCTATTTTGGATGTTCTTAGTTTGACACATTTGTTGTAGTCCACAGAAATGCCAACTGGTTTGGCGCTCCATTTGGCACACTTGATTTGAAAACAGTGTGTGTCTGAACAGGCACGTGTGTTAAGCTATTTATAACCATATAGCTGTTCTTTGCTGGCTTAAGTTGTGCCACACGTTTGTACAGTAAGTGGGAACGCCTACACAGGGTTCGTTTTCCTTCATCCTTGCTTAGTTTTGTAATATATGTTTATGTGAGCATTTATAGATGCTAGACAGTTGCTACAACACTGTCAGAGAGTTAGATTACTGAAGACTTTCAGCAACACCTCCAGACTTTCTTTACAGGTGTACTCAGTCATTTTTCTCTTCGAAAAGCTTTGTAAAATATTGTTAAAATCAAGTACACTCATATGAAAGTCCAGTGTGAGTCGGAATATTGAGGCTGGCATATTGAGATGAAATTGACTTCATCTTCAAACTCTATCATTCAAAGACAACTTGCTGTACATATCTGCCCGTGCAACATAATGAAATATTTGTGTATGCACCTTTAAGAATATCAGCTTGGTTGAACACACACACGACTGTTTGCCCTCTTTCTAAACCACTCACTCCATCTCTCGGTCTCTGTCCAGATGGCTTAGTGTGGGTTTTGGCCGAGACATACATTGGTTCAGACACACATATACACACACACACACACACACGTTGTGTTTTCATTTTTTATGGGGACATTCCATAGGCGTAATGGTTTTTATACTGTACAAACTGTATATTCTGTCCCGCTATACTACCCCTACCCATCATAGAAAATGTTCTGCTGTTTTAGATTTTCAAAAAAGATAATTCTGTACGATTTATAAGCTTGTTTCCTCATGGGGACCAACAAAATGTCCCCACAAGATTTTCTAGTATTACTATACCTGTGAGGACATTTAACGTAGGGGATACCCCCCCCAACACACACACACACACACACACACACACAGAGTAATCAGTTTAATAAGGAACCAGGCCACCAGGCTCTTAAAACACTATTTACACTGTTACATCTGACATTGAGTTCAGAACTTCAGATGGTTGTCATTTCAGTAATGTTCCTAGAAAAACCCCCTTTGCATCAGCTTTTTTTTTTTAACTATCCAAGCACATGGCCAGTACATTGCCTTTGTATTGTCGAAATGTTTGACAAAAATATATTTTATATATGAGGAGGGAGGGGGGAGTTTTTTCTTCCTCCACAAGAAATATATTATACAGCTGCTCTCTCTGGTCAATGTTGTTTTTTTATTACTCTGGATATCATTTCTATGGGGTTCTCACCCTGTCTCTGCTGCATGAGGTTTTTCAGTTACATATCAGTTATTTCAGTTACAGTTATTTCAGTCTGTTTATTTCAATATCGGGTAAATCCAATATTACATAATTCATTGCGTTTCCCTATTACAAGAACAAAGCAATGATTTAGTTTTTTTTTTAATTTTATTTATGCAAGCATTTTTATCTGTCTGTCTCTCTGATATCTTTACATCATTTATCACACCTTTTCCACTGCCTTTCCTACAGTGGTTTAGAAATCACAACATTGTTTTAAATGCTTGTTAAATCAGTTTTTTTTTTTTTTTTTTGAATTCCTCATTTTAAGAAACGTTTGGAGTTCCTCGTTTTAAGAAAGCGTTTCTGATCTGTTGGACCAAAACCAATCATACTTCATATTTACTTTTTTGTGTTCATAGGCATATTTACAGACAACCTCTCTCCCTCCTTCCCTCTGTAGTTCATGATGGATAGATTGTCTATTGTGAGTTCTTATTACTAAAGCGAGTTATTCTGTCTCTTTGCAGCCCTCAGCATGTGAAAGCTCCTCATTGTTCTGAAGGTCTCTCTCTCCTCCCTCAGCCCCCTCTACTTTGATAATGCGGGTCATGACAGGCGATATCTTTCTACAGTCTTTTTTATTACATACAGAAACACCCAGTTGGATTGTCTTATTTAATTTACAGGCATGGTTTGCTTTTCAATCTGAGCAGACAGACAGGAAGTCATTATGAGTTTGTTTTAACCTTGCCATCTTTGTAATTCAAAATGCTTTTGTGCACATTTGAACATGGTATAGTCAACATTACAGCTATATTTATCAAAAGATCCAGTTCTGCCACATTTGTGTTCCAGATGCAGTGTACCTCAGCCAGTGTCGCCATATCTTGCTGTTTTCCACCACAGCGAAACAACCCACGTCAAACTTGATAGTAAATCAGGCCTCTGCGTTCTAAAAGCTCACAATGATTCTTTTCCCACTATATGTGCTTGTGTGCTGGCATAGTGTGTGCATGTGTGTGTAGATCAAGCCTAATGTGCTTTTAATATGCGTGAAGCTATGTTGAGAAAGCAGTAAATCAGAGGAAAAGGTGAAGTTCTGCTAGACCAAAACATGATTGTGTAACTTGGCGGGAACTGTTCCAGGAACAGACCTACTCATGCACTAATCAAAAACTCTAAGAGAACAGAGCCAAACTTGCCGTATTTATCATCAGAGCTGTGGCGTAATGGTACGCACAGTCTAGACACATTAAAGGGATAATTCACCCAAAAATTAAAATGCTGTCATCGTTTACTCACCCTCAAGTTGTTCCAAACCTGTATGAATTTCTTTCTTTTTCTGAACACAAAAGATTTTTTAAATAATGTTGGTAATGAAACAGATGGCGGACCCCATTGTTTTATATAGGGTTTTTTTCCTATATTGAAGTCAATGGGGTCCATCAACTGTTTGGTTACCAACATTATTTAAAATATCTTCTTTTGTGTTCAGCAAAAAAAAAAAATATATATATATATATATATATATATAGCTTAATCTGTCTGTCACAAATAGTATATAATCTGTATATATGTACATGCATGTAGATGTATATAATCTTTACATCTACATACACACAAACACACATATGTTTGTGAGTGTGTACACTGTGTGTATTCTGTTTCTCGAGGTGTAGTGAACTCACAGCAGGTTTCAGATCAGTGACTTTTGACCTCATTCATTCTACTGCACAGGTTTATAGAAATGCTAGCATTTGACACATGGACCTTATCTTCTCTTAACAAACACACAGCTGAATTGAGTCTGACACTAAGCAGCAGTTGAGTAAACACACCCACTAAGACTCCTTCTGTTTGGACTTCCGCTCAGGAAATGGCTAGAAAGGGGTTGTGGTCTATTTTCCAGCTACTTGGATTCGTTTACTGATATACTTGAAGATATGTGTGTGTCTACACGTTCATGTTTGTGTGTGAATGTGTGTAGTTTTAGCAGAGGACACACAAATAAATAGTGTCTCTGAAGGTCAAGGCGAAAGAAGATATTAGGTCCTAGTACTTGGCAGCCACTCCATCTGGGTCATTTTCCAAGCCCATCTAAATGCCTAGGTGTCAGAAGAATGGATGGGGTTTTGTTTTCATCACTCCTGTGTCATACTGCTGAAGATTTTGATTCATCCCATTGACTCAAATCTTTTAAATCAGTGCACTAAGAGATTTTTTTCAGTGACCTTTTTTTTGGCAGTTACTCCATTATGCCAGCAGGTGGTGTGAATGTCTTTTGTGTGTGCTATGAGTGAGTGACTGAATCATTCACTCCATTGATTTGCTGTAAATTATTTCTTAATTTCTATTTGTAATTAAATTGTAATTTAAAATTTGTGTCTGGAACAACAGACCTGTATATTTTTCTTCAGTTTTGTCAACTGCTGGGAAGGAGTCAAGTTTTAGAATAAAGACAAGCCTAAATCAATTACCGTAGGTGTTTAAACTAGGGAAGTGTGCGTGTAGTCGACTAAACGGTACAGCTCCTACTAGTCGACACTGAAAACAATAGTCGACTACATGAGGGAAAAAAAACAAAAGAAACATGATTTTATCATTTAACATTACATTAAAAACATTTTAAATAAATTGAAACAAAATTGTTGAAAAAGAAATTGGTTTTAAAAGTGTATCTGGGCGGTAACGATATTTTTTTTTTACCTCATACTGCATTTGTTTTTTTCGTGTCAGATGCGGCGAGCTCAAAAATGACCACGCGAAAGACGAGCTCTACTGGAAGCAGCACATCTAACGAAGACACGCAATTTGAATAAATATATTATAGCATAATCATGACCTATTTTTAGCGGAATTCATTAAGAAATTTGACAGTGTGATTCAAAGATTAAGTTTTTAAAATGTACACTTCTTTACACATGCACAGGGTTTTTTCTTACCATCTTTCTTGCTTTTAGACTAGTTGGAAAAAAAACTTCAATTTAAACGTTTAGTTAGATTAGTTGTAGCGCTTGTCCCTAGTTTAAACGATTTAATTCTTTTTTGAAAAGTCTCTTATGCTCTTTGCTTCTTTTTTTTTAATCATAAATACAGTAAAAACACTAAGACTGTAACCGTTTCCTATTTTAATATATTTTAAAGTCATTTATTTCTATGATTTTTCAAAGGTGAATTTTCAGCATCATTACTCCAGTCTTCAGTTTTTCATGATCCTTCAGAAATCTTTCTAATGTGCTCATGTGATGCTCAAGAAACATTTCTTATCATTTTCACAGTTGAAAACACTGCTGCTTAATATTTTTGTGGAAATATTTTTTTTCAGCATTCTTTGAATAAAAAGCTCAAAAGAACAGCATTTCTTGGAAATGATTTCTAACATTACACACAACCTTTCTGTCACTTTTGATCAATTTAATGCGTCCTTGGCTTTTTAATAAAATTATTATAATTCTTTCATAACAAGATTCGCTTACAGATGAGATGTCAGTCTGTAATGGCAAGAATGATTACCAAAGGCATCGTGTGCTTCAAAAATGAAAAATATAAGAAAAAGAATGAGTCCAAAAGAATGATTCAAATGATTGTCATCAAAACAAATCTATAAATTTTAATTATGCACATTAAGACCCAAGACATTTATTAAGGGGAAAGTCTATTTACATTTGAATGTTATTTTTAAAGGGGACAATTAAACCAAAACTGACATTAAATACATTTGTAAGACTCAGACAAAAGAGAAAATGATCAAGTACCAGCTCAAAAATGAATCTGCCATGCTCTTGATGTTCGGCCTGGTTTTGTCTGTCCGATATTTGCCACGAATGTAACCACAGCAGCTGCAGTCTGGCCTTAAAATACCCTTGGTAAAGAATGTGATGTGGAGTTGGCCAACAACTGCCACTCAGAAATGCACTGTCAGGACAGAACTTAAATGTAGCTCTGTGTGTGTGTGTGTGTGTGTGTGTGTTTCAGGGGCACACCTGTGAATGTATGTACATGCTTCTACAAGGATATGACAGTGTCGAGATATTTACAGAGGCTTCTGTGAACAGTGGTGAATATGTTTGAGGACAGATTCTCTTAGGTCTAAATCTGACCCGGTCACATTTATCCACCTCTATATTGCTTAGTGTTCAAGTTCAGCCCTCTGTTTAGCTCAGGTCCGTTTAAGCTGCTGTTGTTGGGGGTATTCTACTGTTTTAAACAGCTACAGTTGTGTTCAAAATTATTCAACCCCCACTGAAATTGATTGTTTTGGCCGGTTTGACATTGATTTTGATCATTCAGTCATCCTGCTTACAATTAAATCAAAGAGGCACGTGTAGGTCAGACAAATATAACATAACATTTATAATGAAATAACCACAAATGTCTTTTCTCTGCTCACATCATTATCAGTTTTATTCAACCCCCAAGTGACATTCAATCTTAATACTTAGTACAACATCCTTTTACAGTTATAACAGCTTTTTAAAACGAAAGCATAGCTTGACACAAGTGTCTTGCAGCGAGCTACGGGTATCTTCGCCCATTCATCATGGGCAAAAGCCTCCAGTTCAGTCACATTCTTAGGCTTGCGCACTGCAACTGCTTTCTTTAAGTCCCACCAGAGGTTCTCAATCGGATTTAAGTCTGGTGACTGCGATGGCCATTTCAAAATGTTCCAGCCTTTAATCTGCAACCATGCTCTAGTGGACTTGGAGGTATGCTTGGGATCATTGTCCTGTTGAAAGGTCCAACGTCTCCCAAGCCTCAGGTTTGTGACGGACTGCATCACATTGTCCTCCAATATCTCCTGGTACTGAAGAGAATTCGTGGTACCTTGCACACGCTGAAGCTTCCCAGTACCTGCAGAAGCAAAACAGCCCCAAAGCATGATTGACCCCCCGCCATGCTTCACAGTAGGCAAGGTGTTCTTTTCTTCATAGGCCTTGTTCTTCCTCCTCCAAACATAGCGTTGATCCATGGGCCCAAACAGTTCTAATTTTGTTTCATCAGTCCACAGAACACTATCCCAAAACTTCTGTGGTTTGTCCACATGACTTTTGGCATACTGCAGTCGACTCTTCTTATTCTTTGGAGACAGCCTTCATTACGCAGGGTGCGCCGTATTGTCTGAGCAGAAACTTCAGTACCTACATCTGACAAATCTTTTCTCAGTTCCTCAGCAGTCACACGGGGACTTTTCTCCACTCTACGCTTCAGGTAGCGCACAGCAGTCGAAGTCAGCATCTTCTTTCTGCCACGACCAGGTAGCGTTTCAACAGTGCCCTTTGCCTTGAATTTGCGAATGATGCTTCCTATGGTGTCTCTTGGTATGTTTAACATCTTTGCAATCTTCTTATAGCCATTGCCCTTCCTGTGAAGAGTAATCACCTCTTCTCTTGTCTTCCTGGACCATTCTCTTGACTTCACCATGTTTGTAACCACACCAGTAAATGTCTAGAAGGAGCTGAGTATCACAGTCATTTTAAAGCTGCCTAATTGGTGCTTATTAGGCTTTATTGCTGCTCCCTGACATCCACAGGTGCTTTCAATACCTGATTGAAAACACTTCAATGGACCTCTGTTCTTCAGAGTGGTAGTCTTTAAGGGGTTGAATAATTGTGTCAATGAAGAATTCACAAAAGAAACATTTACTACTGTATTACAAAACCAATTGATGTCATTTTAGTTGCATATGCTTCTTTAAGAAGTCCTTGTAGGATTTCATTCTGAATTCAATTACAAATGTACTCTAAATTCTCTAAAACCATTTACAGCATTGGGGGGTTGAATAATTTTGAACACAACTGTATATATGAGGAAAGAGCAGATGTCATCTCTTCTATTGTCCTTTCAGAGCGTGATTAATAGACCGGCAGGGCTTTGTGACCTTATTTATGGTGCTTTTCCCTCTCATTATTAAATTGTTTAAAGGGCTAGCTATGAAGATAATCTCTTTGATGTGGATCATATCTCATAATGACTATTGTGTACCATGTGGTAGGGTGCTCATTGTTTTTAAACTGGTGAGATTATGCGTTGGACTTGTTAGCAGTGTGTGTTCAGTAGCTGTGGGAGCATTACTCCATCTGGCTGTGCTTTGACTGATGCTTTAATCTAGTAGTGTATGGAGTAGAGGAGATTGCCGGTGGGTTAATATGGGATTGATCTATGTTTGTGTTTCTCACTGCATCTTGTTTTGTAAATTTGTGCATTCCGAATCTCAGAGAAGATGCGCTGTAAAAAAAAAAAAAAAAAAAAAAAAAAAAATGAGTCACAATCAAGGCATGAGGTGAAGATTTGTATGAAAGCTCGTTTCACAATTGCAAGAGATTTAATGTCGAATTGCAAGATATAAACTTGCAGTTGCAAGAAAAAATAAGTCAAAAAAATCTTCCCAAAATCCCATACTTTCTTAAACACTCGAATCTATAAAAGTTGGTTTCTGCCTCAGAATAAAAAATAAAAAACAGTAATTGCGACTTTTTATCTCATAATTCTGACTTTATTTATCGCCATTTTGAGTTTGTAACTCACAATTCTGAGAAAAAAGTCGTAATTGTGGGATATAAACTCGCAATTACCTTTTTAATTTTTTCATTCCGTGACAGAAACAAGCTTTTATAGATTCGATTGTTTAAGTTTGGGGTGGGTATTTTTTTTTTTTTTTTTTTTTAAAGTAGTAGTTAATACTTTCATTTTTTAAAGCATTAAATTAATCAAAAGTGACAGTAAAGACATTCATAATTTGTACCTATAATTTATAATTGGATTAGAATTCTATTACAATTAAATTCTGTTCATTTGAAGTTTCTATTCATCAAAGAATCCTGAAAAAGTGTATCAATTTCCACCACAATAGTAAGCAGCAGAACTGTTTTCAACATTAATAGTAATAAGAAATATTTCGAGGACCAAATCAGTATATTGGCCATCACAGGAATACATTACATTTTAAAATTATATTAAAATAGAAAAATTGTGTTTCTGATCAAATAATTGAACTCTCATTTTTGGAGTCCCCGTGAGCCATGAGCACAATCCACTTCACCACAAATCTGACCATTTCCTTTTAAGTCTTTAAGTCTTTTCTGCTTGATTTTAGGGACCCAATTGAATCTGGTGAGGATTTTTCATAGCTACATTAAGTCTGTCCAGCACTGTCTGGGATACAGCAAATACCTGATTAAGCTAATTATAAGCCGCATGATAGGTTAATTGGTTTATTGGGGGGGTGGGTGTCTGTCTGTGTGTGTGTTTGCGTCTGTATTTGTGTGTGTGTGTGTGTGTGTGTGTGTGTGTGTGCTGCTAGAGGTCTGGAGGAATATTGTGAGATCCTGTGGGCCTCAGCGAATGAGCTGGCAAACACTGCTGAAGCTGATAAGGGGAAACCAAACGTTGGCATCCCAGGAAGGATTAGTGAAAATTGGATAATGCTGCACCACAAACACTCCCCAACTGAGATTAGAAATGGGGAGATAGTCTCTGCGTATGTGCAGGGTCCAAAGTTAACTTGTTGCTACACCTGACAATGACAGATGAATTGAGATCAACAGCGTTCTCTGATGAGCAACTTTTATTGTAAACAGTATGGGTGTAAATATTTGTTCTGACACTGATTTGATTCAGTTGCGATTCTTGAATGCATAGTGAACCAATTTAATTTTGGAACCATTAAAATTTATTTTCAAATATATAGACACAAATGTAACTGGAGAGACAATTTGCACTACAATCAAATATTGATTAAACTCAAAAATTGTGGTTTAAGAATTTCATGTGGAATTAGAAATGATGCATTAGTGTGAAATCGACTTGAAACGACAGTTGCGATTAGTCTTTTCTTCCCTATTGAAACGTATATCTGAGTGAAACCGCTTCTCGAACAAGACAAAATGTTGGGCAGGAATTGATCAGATTGTTGGATTGTTGTTTGCTATTGATATGATCTCATGAGAGACAGGTCGTCTCGCCTCACGCCAAAAACATCACACACAGGAATGTGAAATAAATAATGATGTCCACAGATAATTTATTTATAATAAATACTGCAGTATTCCATAAAAAAAAAACAAGAAATGTCCATTTGATTTCATGGTGGCAATTTTAAACCATTAAGTTTTATATTGCAAATCCTACAGGTTACCATTAAAATGTCATTTTAACTTGTATTCGAAGATTAGCAGGTGTTAATTTTAAACCTAGTGTATATACTATACGTGCAAACACACACTACCTTACTCTGTGGAGCGGCCATTTACTTTCATAAGATTCTAGTGAGGGAAATGTTGGACGAACATTTTTCTTTTAGAGTGGCATTACAGGAAGTTCTTCTAATGAATAACATGTTTCATTTCTCTGTTGTCAGAAGCTCCAGGGTGGATCTGTTCACCACACAACATTAGTGCCTCAACATTCCCTCAGTAAGCACCTGTCTAACTGATTAATGGTCTCCTGTATTCAAGCGCATCACAATCTTCCTCTTTTTCTGGACTCCTTTGCTCCATTATAAATCATGTAGATTGCACACGTTGATTAACAAAACGTGTTTATTATGGACTCCTAGGGTTCACTAATTGGCCTGTGGTGCTTTAGAATAACTCGAGGAGTGAAGTGAAGAAGAAAAAGAGAGAATAGAGGTGTGAATTCACTTGTGAAGACTGTCTTGTCTCTGCAGGCATAAGATGGCATCCATGCAGCAAATGCGAGGACAAAACAATGTGTACAACAAACACATTCCAAGCATTGATGTTGCATTTTCAGTACAGAAACACACTGGCAGATGTGATAGGTGGAACTTCAAAAGCTTTTGCCTCTATTCCGGCGCTTAGATATGTTGTTTGTGTAGTTAGATGGGATCTACATCACTGAAATACATCCATCATCCCAGTGCATCATGGTGTATGCTACATATAAATAATGCCACCCGCCTATACAGGGAAAAAACTGTTTGATGACTGACTTGCTTTCAGATTCAAGCAGATATTTATTACTGGTGGTTGTTAAGACATGTGTAACGATTATTATTTTTCATACTTAAGATCAGGCCTTTGAACAATTCAAATCCTATTCCTAACCTGTATAATGCCTCGAAACCACCTGCAACACCCTGTGAGTTTTTTTCATTTATTTTTTTGTCATTTTACCACAGTAAGTATGGACATAGTGCATTTTTCACTCATCAAGCACCACTAATAAATAGCTTCTCTGTTAGATCATTCATTCATTATGAATTAATATGTATATTATATTATGTACAGTACTGTGCAAAAGTTTTAGGCAGGTGTGAAAAAATGCTGTAAAGTAAGAATGCTTTCAAAAAGAAACTTGGTAATAGATTATATTTATCAATTAACAAAATGCAAAGTGAGTGAACAGAAGAAAAATCTAAATCAAATCCATATTTGGTGTGACCACCCTTTACCTTCAAAACAGCATCAATTCTTCAAGGTACACTTGCACAAAGTCAGGGATTTTGTAGGCATATAGTTAGGTGTATGATTAAACAATTATACCAAACAGGTGCTAATGATCATCAATTCAATATGTAGGTTGAAACACAATCATTAACTGAAACAGAAACAGCTGTGTAGGAGGAATAAAACTGGGTGAGGAACAGCCAAACTCAGCTAACAAGGTGAGGTTGCTGAAGACAGTTTACTGTCAAAAGTCATACACCATGGCAAGACTGAGCACAGCAACAAGACACAAGGTAGTTATACTGCATCAGCAAGGTCTCTCCCAGGCAGAAATTTCAAGGCAGACAGGGGTTTCCAGATGTGCTGTCCAAGCTCTTTTGAAGAAGCACAAAGAAACAGGCAACGTTGAGGACCGTAGACGCAGTGGTCGGCCAAGGAAACTTACTGCAGCAGATGAAAGACACATCATGCTTACTTCCCTTCGCAATCGGAAGATGTCGAGCAGTGCCATTAGCTCACAATTGGCAGAAAACAGTGGGACCCTGGTACACCCATCTACTGTCCGGAGAAGTCTGGTCAGAAGTGGCCTTCATGGAAGACTTGCGGCCAAAAAGCCATACCTCCGACGTGGAAACAAGGCCAAGCGACTCAACTATGCACGAAAACACAGGAACTGGGGTGCAGAAAAATGGCAGCAGGTGCTCTGGACTGATGAGTCAAAATTTGAAATATTTGGCTGTAGCAGAAGGCAGTTTGTTCGCCGAAGGGCTGGAGAGCGGTACACGAATGAGTGTCTGCAGGCAACAGTGAAGCATGGTGGAGGTTCCTTGCAAGTTTGGGGCTGCATTTCTGCAAATGGAGTTGGGGATTTGGTCAGAATTAATGGTATCCTCAATGCTGAGAAGTACAGGCAGATACTTATCCATCATGCAATACCATCAGGGAGGCATCTGATTGGCCCCAAATTTATTCTGCAGCATGACAACGACCCCAAACATACAGCGAAAGTCATTAAGAACTATCTTCAGTGTAAAGAAGAACAAGGAGTCCTGGAAGTGATGGTATGGCCCCCACAGAGCCCTGATCTCAACATCATCGAGTCTGTCTGGGATTACATGAAGAGAGAGAAGCAACTGAGGCTGCCTAAATCCACAGAGGAACTGTGGTTAGTTCTCCAAGATGTTTGGGCCAACCTACCTGCCGAGTTCCTTCAAAAACTGTGTGCAAGTGTACCTAGAAGAATTGATGCTGTTTTGAAGGCAAAGGGTGGTCACACCAAATATTGATTTGATGTAGATTTTTCTTCTGTTCACTCACTTTGCATTTTGTTTATTGATAAATATAAACTATTAACATGTCTATTTTTGAAAGCATTCTTACTTTACAGCATTTTTTCACACCTGCCTAAAACTTTTGCACAGTACTGTATATTATATATTAAATATTTCATTGCGTTCACTCCATGACGTTATACTTTGAGTTGTTTGTGACTCAAATTTATGCATTTCAATGGCAACACTATCAATGCCAAAACGAATCTGTAGCAGTCAGGTGGTACAAGTTAGAGTTCTTTAATTTTATATTCATTATATTGTATTATTATGTGCTTTGAGAAACTCTCTTGATGCTTTTGTTTACTCCCTGCTGTGTGGTTTCATGTGTTTTGGAGCGTAGCTTTGGAAAGCACTCTGAAGGGAGGATGGGATCTTATGCGTTCACAGCTAGCTTATTATTGCTAGCCTCTCCGAAAATGACCTACCCTTTAATTAATTATTCAATTCTTTCTCCATCCAGATTTTTTGGGGCTGTGATGTCTCTCTTTTTTATCTGCAGTTTCTAGCATATTTAATGTTTTTTTTTCTTTTTATCTCTTGTAGTTATGAATTACCTAGCACCAGTTTAAAAGATTTGTGCTCCCTAAAGCTGTTGTTGACAGGGTTGTTCCTTTTATCTATATTGATCCTTACGGATAGATGGCTCCTTAAAAGCGACTGCCTCTGGCACAGATATGCTAATGTTTGTTGCAGCTAGGCCTAAGACACACTGCAGGGAATGTTCTAAATTAAACCTAATATACATCCTTCCAGCACAGCCCTTGGGTTGTTAAAATGCCTGTGTAATTTATGCTAAATTAGGGGAATCTTGTATACCAGAGGCTTGCAGGTAAACCAAAGTTTAGGATATTGGCTTCTAACACAAAGTTTGCTGGTTTAATTCTTTGTAGGGGTGGCCAATGAAATGGAGAAGTGGCAGTTTCCATTGTAGCCCCGACTAAAGAAATTAACCATAGATTATTTAATGAAGGTAATTAATGCACTTTTAGTCATGTTGTTTAAATGCATACTATAACAGTTTGACTGCCTATTATGTACGTAGAGGAGGAATTAATTTCATTTAATTGATTCATTTGTCGACTTGTCGGTCTAGGTTCATGTCTAGAGAGAGTCCTAGCAATACATGAGTTATGCGTTTCCAACATTGTGTGTAACACTTTGTTGAGGGATTCATATGGCAATGCTCTTTTTCCACAAAGCAAGGTCAATAGAAAGGGTTTATCAAATCTGAAAGCCTTCCACTGAATAGTTTGCATTCACTATATGGATTTGGCAGATGGAAAATCCCAAGCGAATTACATTGCATTCAATTTATACATTTTATAGTTAATGCGTAAGAGGTTATAGCTGCAAACAGTGGCATTAATGGCCATACTTTCGAAATTAAATGTGTTACGACTAGATATGTGTATGGTGACTGGGTGTTCAGATATTTTTAATTTGTAGTGTATATTCAACAAAAAATAGACTAGATAACTAATGATAGATCGCTCGATCAAAGTTCAAAACTTTGGGGTCAGTAATATTTTTTTTACTGATCTCTTATGTGCATTTATTTGCTTAAAGCACAGTAATATTGTGAAATATTTGAACAATATTTTTTTATGTTAATATATTTCATATTCTAATTCATTACTTTATCAAACATCTCTGGTGTCACATGGTCCTTCAGAAATTATTCTAATCTGATGATTTACTGCTCAAGTAACATTTTTTATTATTATTATTTTTTATTAATATTGAATGTGTGTGTGCTTGTGTGGCCCATAAGCCTTTAGCCTGTTTTTGGTTTTGATATGTAAACTAAGAAATAATCTGACCACCATAAACTAAAAAAAACTCAGCGTTGTCTTTCAGATGAAGAGTACTTTAAGCCTCGCTGCACATACTTCATGAACGCAGCTGTCTGTCTCACACAGAGCCAGACGCTTGCAGATGCACATCAAGGGTTATTGCATTTCACAGGCAGCGTATTTATTCCATAATTTCCCTGACGTTCTTGTTTACGCCCAAGGAGACGTTCATGCAGCCGATAAAACAGGCTTTTATTTCTTTGCCCACAGCATGGATTGATTCTGAGGTTGTCTGTTCGTGATTGGATTATGCTTGAAGGAGTAGTTATTTCATTTGTTTTGCTCTGTTGTGTCTGAGGATGGTGAATCTGCTCTCTTTATCATTCTTACCTTCAACTTCATTACTGCTTTGTACTCTCAGGACTGCATTGTTAGATCTCTGATGAAAAAAATGAATTAAATAGAATAGAACTGAATGGAGTGAGTGTATCGTATCTCAGCAGAGAGATAAAGGTGACAGACTTTACCTATCAGAAGAGCCTGGCATTCCTCCAATGCAGATGGAGTACGAGTTAGTGCTTTTCCCTCGGGTTCGAGAGAATAGCACTGAGATCTACTGCTTACAGAGAGAGAGAATAGACGTAGCAGGAGGGTTTAGAGGGTTATAGGTGATTCCAGCTTTAAAATCTGATTGGATGAGGTGTGTTCGAAGCTGCTGTGGAATACCCAATATACAGTAAACAGTTGCTTGGCAACTATTAACGGTCTGCAGTTAAGCTAATGGACTGTATTACTAAATGGAAATATTGTTTATTATAATTGTTGCTTTAATTAAATGTAATTATTTGTTGAACAATGCTGTTTTTAATCAAATAAATCTGGTCAAATCACTCTAATACATGTCCTTGAGTGGCATTATTATGCATCTGCTGTACTCACAATTCACATACACAACCTTAGCATAGGCAAGAAATGGGCATTCTCAAAGAATGCTGACTCTTTCTATGGATGATTTTATTCACATTGTGGTTATACTATAAATATATTGTAGATTTATATACCTTTAAAATAAGTGTGGTTGGTCACTTTACATGTCGATCCTTTGGCGTCTTCCTGTCTGAATGGGCGGTTCTTGGCCAGAAACTGAAATGTAGTAGACTCAGGTCCAAGTTTAGAAGTGCTCAAATATATATGCTCTCCTCTGCCTGTTAACCCATCTTAAATGAGACCTGAGTCGAGCCCAGTTATAGGGTGTATTATGAAAGGTGCTATGGAAGGACAGCTAGTCGTGGGACTGCAACAGTCATCTTGCTAAATGTCCTATATTGTATGTGTTGGGCACCAGTAGTTGCTTTCTTACATAAGCAGTTTACCCATAAGACATTGCTGTGCTCTACTTTGTAGAACCACTGTAGTAGAAGTAGTGGTTGATCAGTATAGGTTTGTTTAATAGCCAGTGATGATATCTAGGTTTATGGTTGATCTTATGAATGAATGTGGGAGCTGTACATAATAAATATGTAAATATTTTATTTATTATTGTTATATTATTTTAATTACCATAATAGATCGTTTTTTTTTTATTATTATTATTGTGTATCAATTGAAATTATTATGAAAAGATCATTCAGAGAAATTCTTTAAACTTTGATCTTTAGCATTCTTCTGTCTCTCTTGTGCCCTCTCAGGTGTCCGTGGTTAACCAAGGCCATCTCCCCTGTTGTGCCTCTGTACAATGGCATCATCTTCCTCTTTGTGTTGGCCAACTTTAGCCTGGCCACCTTCATGGACCCTGGAGTCTTTCCCAGAGGTATGATCCGGTCATATTTTAGGTTTCCCAATTCATTCTCCATTTTAGATATCTGGAGATTAAGATATGTACACAGTTAGGATGTCTAGCATACTGCAAGACACACACAACATTAATGTGAAATGCTGAAATTTCCTTTTGTGTCTCTCTCAATCACAGCGGACGAGGACGAAGACAAAGACGATGATTTCCGAGCTCCGCTTTATAAAAACGTGGAGATAAAAGGAATTCAAGTGCGGATGAAGTGGTGTGCCACGTGCCACTTCTACAGACCTCCGCGCTGCTCACACTGCAGCGTGTGTGACAACTGTGTGGAGGTGAGGTGCATTGAAACACACATACCAGCATTCCTGCACTGTATAAAATGATCACGATGTCAATGCTCACACACATACATGCTTTTCTTTTTACTCTAGGAGTTTGACCACCACTGCCCATGGGTGAACAACTGCATTGGCCGGAGGAATTATCGTTATTTCTTTTTGTTCCTGCTGTCTCTTAGTGCTCACATGGTGGGCGTATTTTCCTTCGGTCTGCTCTTTGTGTTACACCACCTTGAGACGCTGAGTGCACTCCACACAACTGTGACGTATCCTTCCATGAAGAGTAACTATGATAAAAGCTCATGTATGTATGTATATAAATGTGTGTGTGCTGTCAATCAACTAAAAAAAAACACAAATTAAATACACATTTTTCAGGTTTTTTGTTCTTTGATTAACGTTAATGGGAGACATCACTGCAGCAGGTTTATTAGGCTGCTGTAACTTTAAGATCTGACGCACGTTCCGGATCTGACACACATCCGATGTCCTCACAATTCCGCTCATTTAAGACTTTATTTAACTCATTTAAAACTGTGCTTACGAGGATTCTTCACAAAACGGACATTTTGGCAAGCATTTGTTTGTTTTGAAAGAGAAATCAATTGACCCTTTGCAAAGACCCACCCCCTATAGTTACTGTTGCTTAACATGTGCTCTCACGCCACCCATCGTGTACATCTACCAACTCCCGACTGCTTTGTCAGACAAAATGGTGGATTCGGGCTTAGATCACCTGTCAGTCAAACTCCCAGCGACGGGTCAATTCAGCCTGAGTGCTGTCTGAAGCGGCTTCCTGTGCACATAAGTTGTATGTGTGTCACACAGACAGGAGATTCACAGACAGCACAGCAGTACAGATTTAAGTTATTTTTTTTCCATCTTATTGTGCTTTAATGGTTTAATAGCACTTGAATGAATGATAGCGTGATCATAAAATGTTAACTGTGTGAAATATTTTTAACATATTAAACTGAGAAAAACTAATTGCATATTGCAATTAATTAATGTTAACAGTACTTTTTATTTTTTTATATATATGTGTGTGTGTGTGTGTATAATTTCAGTTCATTGTCAAAGCAACATTTCTCATTTACCTTTTTCATCTAATATTTATATTTTATTTCAGATTTTTATAGTTGTTTTATTTAACAATATCAACACTGTTCGTCTTACAGGGTGGCCACGCCCACAGTAATGTCTCATCGCCTCACAATCTTGCTCCACTTAGCTGTGTATGAAAAATCAAAAAGGTTCTGATTGCCTGTGATTTTGTGGGCTCCTTAACTCTCCTGCTGTTTAGTCTTGTCGTTATGTGTGTGACCGGCCTGTTCTTCATCCCTGTTATGGGCCTCACTGGGTTTCACATGGTTCTTGTAGCCAGAGGACGGACCACAAACGAACAGGTGAACCAAATTACACCACTAAATATGTTAATCTGGTCTGTGTAACAACATGCACATTGCACACCCACTCAGAATCACCTTTATATCTTTTCAACTTGATTGCCTTCTGTTGTTTGTGCATGACATCTGTTAGAAAGCCTGTTATTTTCAATGCACATTACAGTTCTTTGGGTCAAGGACAGTTGTTTTCCACTCTCCTTAGTATGCTGAAAGTGGAATTTTTTTTGTCTCTGTCTCTCTCTCCCTCTGTTCTCAGGTGACAGGAAAGTTTAGAGGAGGAGTGAATCCATTCACTCGGGGTTGCTGTGGCAACGTGAAACACGTCTTATGCAGTCCGCTTGCTCCTAGGTAAAGAAGAAACTGACTTCCACACACACATATATTCATGTTCCCAATCGGTGAGAGTCGTGAGCATGCGCACACACACGCACACATAATGTAGGTGTGTGAAAGACACTGGGCACGGTGTGTTTTCACAGCCCCTGACAGCTGATTGCCCGGTGTTTGTTGGCTATCTTTCGCTACGGGTCATTTTGGAACAGACAGATGGGTGTTTCACTTTTGAATAAATTTACATTAGGTCATGTTATTTTCCATTTGGAAAACAGATTCAGTGTACATTACACTTTGGCAAATGACCTACAAAAGACCATATCACTATGATCAGATGAGCTTTCTCACCGCTGTTATTTTTGTTGAGTGTTTATTTTGTTTTTGAAAGGAAAGTGCATATTTACATACTCATTTACACTCTGCTCTCAGCAGTGTGGGCGGCATCAGGATGTTCATTAACAGGTCACCACTGTAAATTTATGCTTCCAAGTGAAGAACGAAAAAGTACCTTGGGTATATCGGGGCCTTGAATCAGCTTTTTGTACGTTACGAGTGCGAGCACAAGCAACAAGTAAAGTTGCTGGTCACTTAACTTTTTCTGAATTCTACATATAAGACCAGTAAAATGCTTAAGAAAATAAATAGGGTCAATTTTATTTTATGCTGGAAAAAAATGAAGATGAAAGAGAAAATAGGAAATATTCTTCAAAATATGGGACACCGTTAATAATTACTGTAATAACTATAAACAGAAGACAGCGATGGAAAAAAAGAGGTTGTTTATCATAGTAGACAGTCTAGAGGGGGTTTAAGAAGAATGGAGGTCCATAGGAAGGTAGATTGCGTCCTGTTTTTCTTGCCTGTATTATGACACTTCAAGCAGGAAGAGCATATAACACTGAAGATTTGAACCAGGGCATGTAACAATGGGGCTAGAGAAAGTGGTTGCCGTATAAACACAGATCAGAGCCAAGGTTAATGACTTGTTGCGGAACAAAAGGATATTGCTATAAACTTACAGCTTTTTTTCCAAAGAACAAATTAAATCGTTCCTTGAATCTGATATAGACATTTATAGAAGTAGTTCACCCAAAAATGAAAAACTTGTCATCATTCATTCACCCTCAGGTTGTTTCAGATAAGTAACTTTCTTTTTTTCTGAACACTTATGTTTTATTATAAAAAAGGCACCATAAAATTGGTTTATACTATGTGCACTGTTATATTTGCACTGTGTTCCAAAGTCATAGAATAGCTTTTAGTGAAGAGCAAACCAAAATGTAAATTATGAACTGAAAATCTTGATATCAACTTGCTATCCTTGACACTATCATGAATATTCATGAGAGGAGTAACAACATCTTTTGACTCAAGAGCTCAAGAGCCAGTTCAGTCTGTTTTGTGAATGAATCAGACTCTTAAGAGTGGAAGCTGTCATACACTGCTGTTTTTTGAAAGAAGTCTCTTCTCCTTGCCAAGGCTGCAATTTTTTGTTTTTTTGATTAAAAATACAGTAAAACAATATATTATTACATTTTAAAATAACTTTTTTTATTTGAAATGCATAATATTTTTTCATGTGATTGAAAGCTATATTTTCAGCACCATTACGCCAATCTTCAGTCACATGATCTTTCCGAAATAATTTTAATATGCTGATAACAATTTCTTATTGTTGTAAATTCTTAATATTTTTGTGAAATCCATAATAGATTTTTTTTTTTCAGGATTCTCTGATGAATAGACTTTTCAAAAGAGCAGCATTTAGCATTTATTTGAAATGTACATGTTTTTGTAACTGTTGTTATAAAAGTGTTAAAAAAAAATACTTTAAACAGAATCAAAATCTTTAGAATTTACCCTTTTCATGTTCCAAAGAACGAAAGTCATGTGGGTGTGAAGTTACATGAATGAACATAAGTAAATGACACAATTATCATTTTTATCAACTATTCATTTAAGCATTGGAGAAACTTCATGTGGATGTCTGACTGTGGTATACGCTAATTAAGGCTGACCCATGAATTGATATGCTTTATCTAAAAATATCTAAACCGTGAGGTTTTGGAACGAAAACATTTCAACACTCATCATGTCATCTGTTGTTTATCTGCCTTACAGGTACATCGCTGATCCCAGGAAGAAAATTCCCATCGCTTTGAAACCACCATTCCTTCGCCCTGACCCCTCTAACCGACACATCACTGTAAAAGTCAGCGATAATGGTATCCATAGTAACATCCTACGAAGCAAAGTGAGTCCACAAAAGCTTTTAATTCTGTCTGCCTACAACCTGGAATTTCAGTGGTGTTTAATCGTTTCTGTTATTGTAGTAAGCACCGCAACACCAGCAGTTCATAATGACATCAAAACAGATTCTTCATGTAGATTTTAATGAAAACTGGAATTATTAAAATGCATTTTTAAAGGTTTTGTGTGTGTGTGTGTGTGCGTGCTTCAGTCTAAGACCAGTCTGGATGGTGTGGATGATAAAAGTATAGATAAACAGCCACCTCTGCCACCAAAAGCGGATCGCTACAACCAGCTCAAGAGTCAACTCACCTCCAGTGAAGGCAAGTAGCAATTCAGAACAGCCGGTCATTCATAGTCAAATGGTTTGCGTTTACTTTATTTTATTTTTTAAACAAGCAGTCTTGTAATTTCTTTTTAAATGTCATTTAAAATGATTTAATAAACATGTTGTTATTATTTATTTATTTATTTATATATATAATATATATATATATATATATATATATATATATATATATATATAAATAATGTTTTTTAAATAATTTAAATATTTAAATATATATATATATATATATAATATATATATATATATATATATATATTATATATATATATGTGTGTGTATGTATAATATAAAAATAGTGTATTTACCTAATTATTTAAAGCCTGAATACTGCTTGTCTTCAGTGGGCACTTTTAGCAGGATGTTATTTCATCTTTTTTCTAAATTGCACTTCTACTGCCATCTGGTGTTGCATCATATTGCAGTACTGTTGAGTCATTCATTTAATTTGTGCCACATTTTCTAGAGAGTTCCCTGTCCAGCAAACCCACCAATCCATCCACCCCAGCCATGTACAAATACCGACCTTCCTTCGGCACCATGCCTAAAGTCCACTATCACGCAACTGGAGAGAAGGTGGGAGCCACAGACTAAAACAATGTTTTTGGCAATCTAAAAATATAATATACACTACTGTACTGTTCAAAAGTTTGGGGTTAGTAAGATTTTTTTTAAAGTTTTTGAAAGAACTTTTCATGCTCATCAAGGCTGCATTTATTTGACTGAAAATATAGCAAAAACAATATTTTTGTGAAAAAATATTACTATGTAAAAAACCTGTTTTCTATTTTTAATATAATTTAAAATATAAAATATTTCTGAGATTTCAAACCTGAATTTTTAGCTGCCATTACTCCAGTCTTCAGTGTCATTCTAATTTGGTGATTTGGTGCTCTTATTGTAACATTTGAAAATGACTGTTTGGCTTAATATTTTTCTTGAAACAGTGTTAATATTTCTCCGGAATCTTTAATTAATAAATTTAAAAAGAACAGCATTTATTTGAAATAGAAATTTTATGTTACAATGCAAAAGTCTTAACCGTCACTTTATCGATTAAATGCATCCTTGTTGAATAAAAATTAATTTCTTTAAAAAAATGTTACTGACTCCAAACTTGTATATAATATAATGTAATGTAATATAATATAATATAATATAATATTTTTAAAGGCTGTCTGATTAATTTAAAAAAATCTCTCAAATATATTCATCTGTTCTCAGATTGTAATGTCCGAGAACGGTAAGCCCACTGCAGTTTTGGAGGAGCGAGGTCATGATTACCGTTCGGAGCCAAATCTTGATCTGCCAGACTACCGCAGCACTCCTCTCCACCGAACGTATCAGTCCTCCCCGTTCCAGCTGGACTCTTTCAGCACGACTTCTCGCTCCTTCAGTCTCAAACAGGGAGTGAACAGGGCCGACCGTGTGCCACTGGGTGGCAGCAAACCAGAAACGGTCACTTCTACCCCTCACAAAGGAGTCTTCTCTCCTGGGACGTTATCCGGCCGCAATGGCAGCCTGTCCTACGATAGCTTGCTAACCTCCAGCATAACACCATCTCTGGGCGAATGCGCTGCCCACCCGGGAGTGCCCTCTATGGGTTTTCATTCACCCTACTTGCCCTCTAAAATGTGCCATGTACGAGGGCCTGAGCTTCAACGACACGTCGGCCCGCCGTCCTACAGCCCTGTGCACGTAGGAGCAATGTACGGGCGGCAGTCACCACACCCGAGAGATCGAGAGCGAGATCCCTCGCCCGTCCGCTACGACAACCTCTCCAAAACCATCATGGCCTCCATCCAAGAGAGGAAGGAGCTTGAGGAGAGGGAGAAACTCATGCTTCGGCACGCTCAAGCACCGGTGTCCTATGCCAATGATTCGGGTGTGTTTGACACCTGCAGTGGAGCCGCCTATGGACTCCCACCTGGGACGTGCTACCCTGACGGCCCTAGAGGCCCCGGATCCCGAGAGCCCACCCCTCCAGTGTGCAACTCTCGGGATAACTTGATGGGATACGCTCCACGAACCCCTGTTCTGCGTTCATCTGCATCCTCGCTCACCAGAGCACCAAGGACTTCTACTACATCCCTCCACACAGATGGAGGCAGTGCAGGCAGGACAGCTGAACACCAATATCGCTCTCCAGTGCACCAATCCCATCACTCCCCGACAACTGTGCCCCGTTCCCCATCATACGCGCATCAGAAGGTCACCTTCATTAGCGCCCTGGAGAGGGCGGACTCACCACGTCTGGGTACAAGGTATGAGACATAGCATTTACTTTTAACCAATCAGTAAAGAGGGTGAGGATAGGTGCGTGATGTATAGACTAAACAGGATAGATGTTAATCCCGAATGTACGCTCTGATCCGGAAGGGTCTGAAAAGAGATTTCATTTGTGCTGTGCTTTTTTGAGTGCTGATTTTTGTACTTTAACAAATTCATTTCTGTCATTATTGTTAATTAGAATACATTCGATTGTTTTTTTATTATTATTAATATTATTTTAATTTCTTAAAGTTGTTATTTATTTGCCTTACTGCAGAGAACAAAAAAAGTTGTTGTGATTTATCTTTCTGATAGCCAAATAAATGTCTTTTTTTTGCCCCCCCCCCCCCCCCCCCTCATTATCATGTTTCATTTTTCTGCATGTCTGTTCATTCATATTCATGAGCTTATTTATTGCACATTTGCATGGTATCTACTTCTGGCATTTCATTACATTATGGTAATCTCATAAACAAAGTTGCATCCTCAGAAATCAATGCAATATACAAAAATCATGATTTGATATCCTTCCATGTATTTTTGTTCTATTTGAGTTGTTTTTTATGCTTAAGTAGTGCTTTTTAATCACTGTCATTTATGCGTATAGTACATATGTTTTTTTGCTTTTTTCTTTGACTGACTTGATTTTGTTCTTATTTTTCCAACTGACAAATGACTAACATCAGACCGCATGATTTGATCTCATACCATTAAGCCATTGTATCTTCTTTAATATATTGATTTATTACAGGGCTCAACAGTAAGGAATTTTGACTTTCCCTGACACTTTTATTGACCCCGCGAAATAATTTAATTTTTGTGTATTGTGAACAAAAAAAGTTAGTGTACCTTTAAAAAAAAAAAAATTCTGACTCCTTACTTTTGAGTCCTGTATTAATGATATTATATATTTACTTCCACCACACTTCAATACTGTCCTCTTTTTCATTAACTTATCTTCATTTGAAACATTTCAATCCATTTAGTACATGTTTGACTGTCTATCTGTCTAATGAAGAACAAAAGAGGATAAAAATTGAGGATACAGTTGTAAAAGAACCACCTCAAATATGTCTTCCTATTTTTTTTATATTTTCTCAACATAGAGAGGACCTCGGTCCAGGTAAAGTCAACGGACAACTAAAGAGCCAAGCGCGTGACTGCCATCTAGGGACTCCTTCTGGAACTCCCAGCAGACACGCCAATGTCAAAAAGGTCACAGGAGTGGGTGGAACTACATATGAGATTTCTGTTTGACGGACAGCTCGAAGAGCCACTGCCTGTGAGGAAAAGCACTGCCATGGCAACAACACCTCCACTTGTGCTCAAGAGAAGAAGTTTCTCTTTCTTTTCACAGTTTTATGAAATAATACTCAAACTAACCATTCAGGAGACTCGCAGTATCTGGGGTCTTTTGGGAGAAGATTTTGTGTTGGCCTTTTCATTGCTAAAGAGACTTTCCATGTGTAAAATATAACAGGAGCTGCTTAATCAAAAGAGCATTGTATGTTTTTTTTTTTTTAAGTGTCAGCCGTCAGAGCATATACATCTCACACAACAAAAAATGCTGGTTTAATCGTTAAAATGGAATTAAAAAAAAAAAAAAAAAAAATCTATATATACCATTAAGGGCTGAATATGTATGTGTCAGTTCAGTTTGTATATAAAAGGTCAAAGGTCACTTATTGATTGCAAATGTGCTCAGTATGCTGATCTTTCACACACTTGAATGTGAGTGTATATGTACATGCCAGTAACTCCATTACTACTATATTTTTGTCATTATACTGATCTAATAATCAGGGTTTCATTTCAAATGCGTTTCTGTTAAGCAATCAGGTTCCAAACAAACCATAACAGCACTTGGGTAAGTTAAAAACCTACACAGAAGTTTTATTTTTCAAATATGGTGATTATTTACACTTTTCTAATGTAAAACTATAAGCTGCCATAGAAATAAACATATACTTGTATATGTAATATGAAAAAAAAAAAGAAAATGAAAAAAAGTTTCATATGTTGGATACTGGCTGTTATCACCAGTGTTAACTTTATTTCAAACTTTGTTTTTCTTTATAAAAAGTATTTTGTAGTGGAAGAGAGATGAATATGTAAACAGAAACACACCACTGTGTATTAACAGTAATGGCCAGATGTTAAAGCCATATTCTATTATGTTTTACAGTAATGATCTTCGTCTTTCAAAATACATTTGAAATATGCTCTTTCCTTTATTACATAAAGGACAAACTGAGTTAAAGAATTAACCCGTTGTACTAAAATTAAGATCCGCAATATCCAAGTTGTTTTTATTGCTTTACCATTTCCCTTTAACTGTAATAGAATAGAAAATCGTGACGATTATTCATGGCTACATCCCAAATATTGTTCATTTCTTTTATTTTTTATAACTTTTGTGTTTTTTAAAACCCAACTTTCAATGGTTTGGTATATTTCACTTTTTATACAGATATTCAAATGGGTGTTTGTATTTTTTTGAGTGGGTTTTTCTTCCTTTTCTGCATATTTTATAATTTATTTGTACAAATAAGTTAATATGCATTGCCGTTTTGATTAGTTGAAAGTAGCACTTTCTGTTGAGATTTTTTTTCAATGAACGAATGTTGAAAGAGAATTAAAATACTATATAGGATGTCTTAGGAAATGTTCTTCATGAAAGTTACATGTAGTTAAGATGCTTGTTTCAGAATGCTGGATCCATTTGAGAGAGTTAAAAAAAAAAAAAAAAGCTGTCACAATGAAATATGACACATGGTCTTTATACCCTGTCTTTCAAAAGTTTACGTTCAGTAAGTGAAATTACAAATTGTAAACTGGGAATTTTCTGTGATCTACGACTTGTACCACATGACCGCTGTAGATTCATATTGGCATTGATAGTGTTGCCATAAAAACTCATAATTCCGAGGACGTGAACAGCTCCCAGTAGAACGTCACGTGTCATCATCTCGCAATTACGGTAACGGCATAGCATGAACGTGGCAAATGATTGCTTTGTCGTAATATTTCACAATATTACTGTTTTTGCTGTATTTTTGACCAAATAAATGGTTTGCATAAGTGATTTCTTTCAAAAACCTTACCGGCGCCAAACTGTTGGATGGTAGCGGATTTTAATACCAACATGCTTTTGTGATAAATGTTGGCCAAGAAAGTTTAATTCAGAAAACCTCAGCCTCGCCTTCCCTTCTCACTTTCAAGAGTCGTTGTAGTCACTTTTGATTGTACAGCAAGGGCAAATGGAAACACAGGTGTGTATTGTGCAGACAAATGCTCACATTTAAAATGAGGGAATTTATAAAGGGTTGTTCTTGTAAATAAGGTTTATTAGCAAATTTTGAGCCAATTATGTCATTCAGTTATGGCCTTTCACAACTTCTCATGTTTCCCCTGTTGGGTTTATGTCCTCCTCGTTATCTTATTTAAAAGGGGAGACGAATATTTTATTTTGTATTTTATTTATTTATATTTTTTTGAAAGTGAGAGAAAGAGGTCTTGGAAATGGTCACTGACGCAAGACACGCTGTTTTAAAAATAAAAAATAAATAATTAACAACTGAAAATAAACATTTTAAATGTAATTTTTTTTTCTCAAGAAATTAAATGGACAGCACGGGTGAAAGTGTCAAATTCTTACCTACCTGTTCATGTTTAAAGACCTAACAATTTTTATATGGATCATTTTATAGTGAAGTGTTGATTAGGTTATCCACATCTCTTGACAGGGTGATCTCGCAGATGTCTTGCCGACTAAAAATGCAGCGTACTTGGAGTTTTCTGCTGCTCATCAGATGACTATCCAAGGAATTCAAAGTGATTTCCTCACAGATCTGCCTTAGGGGTCTAACAGACTACAGACACTCAAGCACTGATAAAGTACAAACATCATTTCGGTGCATGAGAAAAGAGTCATAATCCTAGTCAAACAGCTCCTTTAAATTGTAAATAACTCATATGGTCATGGAAAGGCCTTTACAGTTTGCCAGGCTCCGTTTCTGTGAATGTTTCACTGTTCGGTCATGTCTTCATCTCTGTCCTTCACTGCCGCTGTCTGGCACAGCGTCACCTTCTGCTTAAATGAAACAAGTTGTACAGTTAAAGAAAAAGAACAACTGTGGGACTTTTTTTTTTTTTTTTTTTTCGTGATCAAGTGTTTTGTTCAGATGAAATGAAGACATTATAGTTTCATATCAAGGTACATCTATTATTTTTGTTCATCAAGAGAAAAAAAAAAACTGAATAAATATAACATGAACAGTCATTTATGTCTCTTTATTTGTCATCTATTGTCTTGGAAAAGATGGATGGATGGAAAGATTTGCCATACAATGAACAGATTTAAATAAATATGCAAAGAGCCATGCCTGCTAACACTTCACATGAGAGAGGAGTCAGGTGGAAAAACATCATTCTGTCCGAGCTGGCCGCAGAAAAATGAAATAGCCTAAATGAAAACAAAATCTCTTACATTTTAGCAAGTGGATTAAAGGTAATTCCACTCCGTAAAGCATTGCGCAATGGCATTAAGTGTCCCCATTCTCTCTCTCACCCTGCCCGCTGATGTGTATTTGATCTGTGCAGTAGTCGTGAACGCGCAACGCCAGACCTCCGCTGTTGTTGCGTGCGTGTCCACGCTTCATGAAGGCGCGCCGCCGCGTTCCCTCAGGTGAATGGAGAGAGGGAGAGGACGAGTCCTGTGTGCGTCTCTGGCCGAGTTGAAGTGACTAAAATGGGGTTTCGCGGACTGACAAGGACGGGGGTGTACATGACAGTCTGCCTTCTGTGGGTGACTGGATGCTTTGCGCAAAAAGTGAGTACAAGTGTGTGGCAGTAGCACACTTTCTCTTTTGTTTGTCTGCTGTTTGTTTTCGGCTTGTCATAATGTTTATAGCAAGGATTATATAATGCACTATGTAGTACACTGTATGGAGGATGTAGAAGTTAAAACGACTTCAAAATATTACGTCCCTTGGTTTGAGGGGAATTTGATTCGGAAGTTTGGGGAAGGTGTTGTGATGAAATGTGGAGCAGCTTGTTGTGTGGTCCGGGTCGGTTCTGGCAGAGAGTTGGGCTGAGCGGGGTTAGTTCAGCACGGGCCAGCGGTTCCGCATCAGATGGTTCCGTGAGCTCAAATAATGCATAAATAAATGGAAAAACGGAAAATTAAAGTTTTTTGTTGTTATCCAAAATACATTAAATGACAACTGCATCCTCTATGGTCGAAATGTTACGTGCTTTTCTAATATGTGGGGCTTAAAAAAAAGATTGCAAAAAGAAAAACACTACATGGCTACAACTCTTTTTTTTTGTGTGTGTGTGGAAATGTTGGAATTAGTATCTGCATTAATAGTTTACAATACTATTATTATTGTTAGTGAATCAATTTTGCTTTAAAATATTATTAATATTTGAAAACCTTAACTTAATTAGATCAAAATGTTTGTAGAAACATGTTTTTAAAGTGTAGGCAAAATTTGACTTTTTTGAAACTGTCTGCATCAAACATAACAGTGGCATTGCATCATCTCAATGTCACAACAGATCAATTTAGTTCAGGAAAAGATGCTATGAAACAGAAAGAAATCTTTGCGTACTCTTCAGTGTCACTTGCAGTTTATTCTCGACTGGTTTCTCAGACCTGGCTATTTCATTGATCAGAACTGAATGGCAGGGCCTTTGATGTTGTGCCATTCATATTCCCTTCACTTCAGCTCCTTTGCATACTCTTATTTATGTAGCTTCTCAATACTATGAAATGTAGAGTTTGGGAAATATGTGTTGAGGAGAAGCTTATTGCGTTTTTGAGGTGATTAGATCAGATTCCTGTGGAAAACGTGCTCCACTCATGCAATTAAAACAATTGCTCTGTGGTCAGTTCCACATGCTATCTTTCACCAATGCTTATTCCCTTCCCAGGCATGGATGTGATTTATTTTTTCTTGTAGTGCAGAGTGAGATTATATACTGAGATAAATAGAGCTAGACCCTTTATGAGACCATTTTAATCTTAATTTTTAAAGGTGTAATTTTCCCTCATTTTAGGGTACATTTAAAGATGTATTAAAACAGAAAAGTTTGCGTTTTTGAAAAGTTTCGCGTTCAGATGACAACGATTCCCGACTAAAAACGTATTATTCATGCCAGGCCAGTAGTTGGCGTTGTCACTTTGTAAAGAAACACTAAGCAGCTATAGATTTATTGAACACATAATACACATGATGCCACCATTTTCACAATTTTAAAAAGACGTCCGCTTTGAAACCTGATTTCAAAAGTTTGCACTTGTCAATCTCAACAAGTCAAAATTCTTAAATATATTCCACAGAAGAAAGAAGTCATATAGGTTTCGACATGGCTGACTAAATTATGTCAGATTCATTATTTATCAAAAAAAAATGATCCCTTTAAAGGTGAGATGAACACATTACTATGAAGCGCAATTTTGGTGGGAAAGGTCTGTGTCATCTCGACCGTACCACATAAGGACCAGGGTTATTTATGAGGCGACGAACTGTCAGATTCAGTCATGACTCTTCCTCTGTGAATTCTGAATTCTGAGAATCCTGAGCCGTTAACAAAGACTTTATTGCATTGTTGATGTGCATCGCTTCAATTACTGAGTGTGTGCACCTCAACGTCTCTGCAATTATCTGGCCCCTCTAAATGCTTCCTTTGTCCTCCTGAATTAACTTGATTTTCAGAACTGTGCGAATCAAGTTAGGAATTTGCTGCATGACCCTCACAATCAGGTGAAAATTATATATATATATATATATATATATATAAACAAAACTTCATTATATTATGTCATCTAAGATATAGGTTAAGATACTTGTCATGGATTTGATCTCAGCAATGCCAGAGTGTGTTCGTGCAGGTCTAGCTCTACTAGTTATTAATATTTTGGATAGTGAATTTCTCTCATTCTTGAGTTAGTGTGGTTAGCACTGTGTAGGCTGGAAATTCTTGCAGAGCATTTCAGCTCCTGTGAGTGATTTCTCTCAATTATTCTACCTCACCCCACCAATAATGCTGCATCACACCCACACAAGTCTGACATGTTCACCCCGGCCCCCTGAGAATGCAGAAAGCCACTCATAACAGTTTTAATGGGGGTGAACCACTAATGTGCGTTTCCTGGCCAGCAGATTACATTCTGTGTGAATTTGGAAATTTCAGAGTAACTGTTTTGAATGATTTGTGGACAGTGACAAAAATACAGTAGAATTATTCCAGTGACCGCTATTGCCTGGGAGCTAACAACTATTTAAACATTTTCAGGGTTGCGCTGGGAAAACAAGAAAAAAGTGAAAAAGTACAATTTTATATATATATATATATATATATATATATATATATATATATATATATATATATTATTTCACGGATTTGGCATTACATTTGTAAAAACAGTGTCCTGAAATGATGTACTCCATATTTAACTATACTAAATATAATTTTATAATTATAATACATGCAAACCTCCTATTAAGTGCAAAACAAGTGGAAATATCTAGGTTATAAACTATAAATATATAATTAATTATTATAAATTTGTACTTTCCTGAAGAAAAACAAAATAACCTAGAATAAATAATAAACACTTATCACATTAACTATATTTGAATCAAAATAATCTTGGATGATTTTTAATTTGAAAATGTAATTAATGTAATTGAAAAATCAAGCTTTTAATGTTGTTTACATATCTATGTTGTGAGTTTAATACACTTTAAGACAAACTGTATGTAAATTCATCAGTCACCATTGCTGAGTATTTTCTCCTTAAAACTACATTGAACCAAAATTCTCTAGAATCGCCCCTGTTCTCTATGTTACAAATGTGTTGTAACCAATCCTGTCAATGTGTGGGGGCTCTTTATGATATCATTACTTATACAATATAGTGGGTAAATCATTTTATAGTTTTTTACAAATTATATGTAAATTTTAATTACTTGATATACAGTCTGATGTTATGATTAAGATCTCTATGCCTTTCTCCTCCTAGTTGTTCAGAGTGTTTTAAGGATGCTGAAATTTAGAAGGCTGTCTGACTCCAAGATGGCAAATAGGAGCATGGTTTGTGTAACATTAGCAACACATTATTAGCTGTTTGATAACGTACTCAAACAAAGGGTAATCGTATCATTTATGGTTATGTGTCCTACGTAGAGAGCAATGCATAAAACGCATTACCCTTCTGATATAATTCACTCTGTCACTTGTTCTGAAGCAGTCTCTGGTTCAAACATATATGGCTGAATTAAACCAGTATTTCCATTTGCCATCGCGTAGAGTTTACCACAGTAAAGTTAACCGAGCGGAGCAGGTGTTTTGAGCTCATTTGATTGAGTGGGGGGGGGGGGATAATACATGCATATTCATTGATCCATACTAAATGAAGCAAGGGTGTAGAGTTACATTCAATCTATTTTAAGGCATGAAGAAATTATTTAAACGATTTTTCTTGTGAAAATATGCAATTTTAGTGAGTTTTAAGGGATACAATTATTGACTACAGGGGGACTTTAATATATATATATATATATATATATAATATAGTATATTAAATATATATATTTAGCAAAGTATACATTTTAAATGTAAAGTATAAATATTGAGCACTACAGTTTCACTGGTTGCAGGTTCCATTACAACTATTGTTGTATCAACTTTTCATATCCTTTTTCGGGGATTCATTTTGTTCATCCATTGGTGTCACTTACATTATTACTAATGAAGTTTTCCATATTTAATAAAAATCTGTTTCTGTGTGCAGTGTAAAGTGATGTGCAGCAGCTATCGCTGTTGTTTTCATCAAAACATTATAGTGAAATATTATCATCTTCCTGTCCTGCTGGCCTGAGTGCCCAGTGACAGGCTATGACTGATGTAACCGGTTGTAACACATCATCACGGGCTCTCTGTGCTCTGGGCTCGATAGTGCCTGGAACAGTCTCACTTTTCACAACCAATAAATAGCTGTGCTCCTCTCCCAGCCCCCTTACAGGGGCCCATAGCATGTTTATGGGGGACTCACAGGGGTGTTTGTGCATTAGAGAGTGTGTGTGTGTGTGTGTGTGTGTGTGTGTGTGTGTGTGGCAAAAGGGGCTTACTTAAGCTCTCTGCTCGCACAATTTCAGTAGTCATATTGTCAGCTCGTATTATCTCTGAAACTTCTGTTGTGGAAATACTCTACAGAACAAAAGAGACCAGGAAAGGAGCTCGATATAAACTTTCAGTTTACCAGCTTAATTGACTTCTCACATTTCATATTGAGTCATATTTTTCTCTTCAAAGCCTTTAAGTACACATAATGTTGGTGAGACGAGCAGAAAAAAAAAAATGACAATAAGAACAGGGGTTATGAACTGACATGTTTACTGTACAGGGGAACAAAGGGACAAGATGTGTGTAACTTATCAAATACAAGAGGAAGTTTCAGCGTGGTGTTTTTCACAGCCCTTACAGCTAAATCTGCTGTTCCCTACGACAGCTGTGAGTTTATCTGGCACTGTTTTACTCGCGCTCATTCAATGAGTCAGCTACAGTTTGTTGGTGTTAAAAGTGCAGGAGGCTTGTTTTTCAGTTCAAGAATTGCTGTTGCATCAGCAGTTTACACAAGGAACAGATTATGTAATTCAAATAGAATAAAACTGTACAGAAAAGGGTCAAATAATAGGATAATTATAATAATAAACAGATTACTATAATATATATACAGTACTGTACAGAATCTTTTTAAAGAAATAAATACTTTTTTTCAGAAAGGACACATTAAATTGATCCAAAGTGACAGTACGGACCTTTATAACGTTGCAAAATCTTTATATTTCAAATAAATGCTGTTGTATTGAACTTTCTATTCATCGAATAAAAAACAACAATGTTTCAAGGTTTCCACAAAAATATTAAGAATGTTTCTTAAAGCTCCAAATCAGCATATTAGAATGATTTCTGAAGAATCATGTGACACTGAAGACTGGAGGAATGGCAGTTAGTAATTCAGCTTTGTCATCACAAGAATAAATTTATGAATAAATATATTCGAATAGAAAACAGTTATTTTAAATTGTAATAATATTTCACAATATCACCAATTTTACTGTATTTTTTATTTTAAAAAAAATGCATTTTTGGTGAGCATAAGAGACGTTGCCTTGTTTTGCATTACTGTAGCAAATTGTGATCACTGCATTGCATTGATATCTGGGTCTGCATTTAGATTCTATGGGAAAGCCCCATGGCTATCATGTATTGTCATTTCCGGCCTTGCGAAGGCTACACATGAAGAATTGCCCATATCACCTAGTCTTATTTTATACCTTCCTCTTTATAGTGTTTCTATAATCTGCCTCCAGGGTTCATGGCGCCCTAATTTCTTGTGGACTGGTTCCATGCCATTTTCTTTTTCCATTGTTACCTTTGTGTTTCATATTTTTCTAGCTCATGCTGTGCAGTTAAAAATTGCAATGGATAGTGAAAATAATAGTTGGTTTTACTTTTGATGTAACACAACTGGGGCACGATAACCAGCGGGACCTTATGTAAATGCCTCTACTTATTACCCTCGTTTCATTAAAATGCTATCTAACCAAACAGCGAAGCCTTCCAATGTCCCCTGTTGGAGAAAAGACAACTTTACTAATTATGCCATGCCAGTGCGGGATGATGATGTAACTGAGCAGGGATGTTTGGCATTATAAGAATGTCCTATTTCCTATTCCACACTGTGGTACTTTGGACGCCATTCATGTGAAGTCTACCATGCATGGTACACTGCCCTAACCAGCAGATAGTCCAGTATTATGGTGGAGCCACGGTAATGACCCAATTCTGTTTGTTCGGATAGAGAGGGAGGTACTTACAAAAATCTCGCAAATCACTGCCAAAGTTTTCCTTTTTGTTGTCTTTCGGAATTAGACACGATCATGTTGGACTTGTTGAACTAAATGGTTTTCTAAGGGCAGCTGGGTGGTTTGGTTGAATCACAAACCTCTTCAGCACACTTCACTGAAACATGGACCTTAACCAATAGCATTTCCACTATTTCTGTTTGGAATAGCCCCTACATGCTTGTCTTGAACCTTTTTTCACCTCTTGTTCCAGTTTTGTTTATTCTCTGTGTCTCTTATTAATGTGCATTGCTCAACTTTACTGTAGGGCTAACCTGAAATCGGCTTACTTTACATCCCAGCAGCGAGTGGCATTTGACCGGCTCAAATGTCAGGCATGCAATTAGTGTAGTAGCACATGGACCTGAGGTAAACTCTGGACAGCATGAGGCTTTGACCAACTGATCTTTGTTAGCTGAGTTTGATAAACAGCCTGAATGGACAAAAGTATGAGCTGAGAACAAAGGTAGAAGTATACACCAGAGAAACAAGGCAGTATGAAGGTGAAAACAACTTTGACCTTGTTAAGGTGAGATTGTTTGTTGTGGCCTTGTCCATTTAAGGCACTATGTACACCTGGTATTAAGATCGAGTTACAAGTGGACGACTCTAAATACAAGCGTAAACGGGGTTTAAAACGTTTTGAGCTTGTCCACTTTCGACCACTTCCAGAGGAAAATTCCATTATGAAAAGTATGCTAGCCAGACAGGTTTAAACTTCGTTAAAGTTTGGTTTGAAGATGAAAAACACAAGCACAATGTTCTCGCACCGTTCCCGATTTCATGCACACACACACTGCATTCATTGTGTTCTTGCGGCTGTCAGAGCAGAAATGAAAGCTGATGCTCTCCGTATGTTTTTCCGTTGTCTCCATGTGCATTCGTATGTAAATTGCGCAAGATTAATTTGTCCATTTAGCTTGAAAGATGATTAAAAATGTTGCATCTTAAAATAAATCTTGAAGAAGTAAATGCTAACATTACCCCAGCCTGCTTTGTATTGATTATACACTTACCAGTCTAAAGATTTTGCAATCAATTGAGGCAAGGAAGAGAATGATAAGACTTTTACTTCTGGGATAGTACAATGTGGATCCCTCAAGAGCATCCCAAAGGAAATGTTTTATCAATTGTCTTTTAAATCTGTCCTTGTTTGTTAGAATTATTACAACATTTATTATATTAACCAACATTAAAATGCTGCATAAGTTTTTAAGACAAGATTTTAAAAATCAACAGCAGTCTAAAACAATGTCTAAATAGGTCAAATTTGGTTACTGGTTAACATTATTTTCTTTTGCCAGCTGAAAAGGTAAATGGTTTCAGAGAGGCAGGGCATGTTTTAACATTTTGATGAAAGATTATGGAGACAAACATTTCTTGTTGACTAATATATTAAGCACAATAAAACTTGGAATGTGTCTTTTAGAAAGTAGAAGTTTCATCTCGTCTGTAATTTTACTTTTTGTCCTGCGTAATGCCATCACTTGGGGCTAGGCTTGTTACCTGTCTGGCATTGTTAAGGACTTGCAGTTCTTTTATTCCGTCCCACAGTCCAGAACCAGTGCCAACAGGAAGCCCAATAAACATACAGGCCCCTGCCAAGGTCTGGTTTGGAGTGGTCTAGCGCTGATTCCCATCTGTCTTTAATTATACCGAGGTCCCCTCATCCTGCACACCTGTGAGATATTACGAACAGCATGTCTGAAGGAATACCTCCCTGGGGTTAGCAAAGCAGCCTGCATATCCAGCTTTGATACCCGATGAAGGAGGAAGGGTTGAATAGTTCAGGTTTGGGAGAGGCAGACCGAAGCTAATTTTCTGAACAGAACATTTAGTTTTGTTTCTCGGTGGGTTTCTTTTACAGCTGTCTGTTGTTATTGCAATGAAACGATCAAAACAGGGCAATGCTTTATGTAGTTTTGTAGCATCTAACGACTAGCCATCAGACCAAGGACGGCTGCCAAAATGGTTTACCAATGTTTAATGTTGCATCGAACGAACCGAACAGTGCCAAAGACTTTCCCGTTGGTTTGTTGAACTCGTGCCATCCTCTTGAACTTTTGATGCTAGAACTACCTCTGGCCTATTAAGATGTTTTAGGACCATAGCGTTAACCCCTGGAGCGCAGGTTCTGGGAAGAATTATCTTGAACAGTCTGCTGATTCTCCACTGTTATTAAGTTTTTTTCTTAAGATTAAGATAAACATGGTAATTTTCTTACTTGTTGAACATTTATATCTTGATCTAAAGTCAAGTTGTGTAGAAATTTCCATCTTTCTTTTGCTACCATGCAATACTATCTTTATCTGCTATAAAGTCAATGCACCGCTCAACAAACGCCATGCAACTCTTTGGGCTCCACATGAAAAGCGTTAGTGTCACACAAGGGAGATTTGACTATTTGTTAATGTGCAAGAATGTCTAATTTGTGCGATATGATGATTATTATGTAAATGTCATTCTTTTACTGTGTCATACAGCTTGATGCGTCTAGATCTGTGCTTCCCGACTTATTGAGATAAATTTCTCAATTTATGAACCCTCATACTTTCTATAAATTTAAGAAAGTAACTACAATTTACATGATTCTTCCAGTAATATGTGATTTACTGGATAAGAACTTTTAAAAATATATATTTCTACCTCAATTTCTACCTAATGTTTTACACCTTGGCGTAACTAGTAAAATATATATTTATTAATCAAATGCTCACAGCACGTTAACACTTTATTAGTTGACATGACTTTCCCTGGTCAACAAATCAGGTTTTTCAAATTAAGCCCGACACTGACTCCGAAAACACTAGTTTATTAATAAATAGTTTATGTGTCTTTTTCCAGACACATTCATAATCATTACTTTTGCCGGCGCTTTGCTTGAGCGTGGAATAGGCTATATTACGCCTGTGTGTGTGTGTGTGTGTGTGTATATATATATATATATATATATTATATATTATATATATATATATATATATATATATATATATATATATATATATATTAAACACTGATTATGGTTTAGTATTCTCCTTAGTATATATTTAAGTAATTAAATTAATACAAATGTGTGATGAGTCGACTAATGGCTTAAATGAATGACTAATAGTCGACTAGAAAAATCTTTAGTCAGGGGCAGCCTGAATTTTAAGTCATCTTAAGCATAAATCCTCCTATGGGCTCTGATCCCCTGATTGAAAACCAACTTTTTTGTTGAAACGGGAGGTTTGGCTAAAAAATAATAATAATAATAATAATAATAATAATAATAATAATGAAATAATTAAATCAAGAATTTGCTCCAAAAACTAAACAAGTTAAATAGGAGAAAATATTTTATCATCGGAAAAAATATATATCGCCCGTAACATGTAAGCAATGTCGGGAATCCGGTTTTGTGGTCCTTTTCATAACCAAAATTAATCGTGTATCAATTCTGGTTCCAGGCTGTGACAGTGGACATGCATCTGATGCTTTTTCTCTTTGGTCTTTAGGTTTACTTTGATTGTGGAGCCAGGGTGGATGTTGTGGATGTGCAGGGCCTCATTCTGTCACCTGGCTTTCCATATAACTATTCATCTGGAACTCACTGTGTGTGGCAGTTCTTTGTGCCTGTTGGTCACCAGCTAATCATGGAGATGTTTGATTTTGATGTCTTTGAGAGCCATAACAGTCCTGCAAGATACACCACCACTGTTGTGGACGAGGTACCAAATGATGGTGGTGCGCTGGTATCAAAAAGCCTTGGGAGTCTAAAGGAACCCCAGTCTACACACAAAGAGGAGGTCAAGCAAGTGGTTATCCAAGAGCAGTCCACCAAAATGGAGATGACCAAAGTTTCCAATTCTGCCAAAATGCTGTCCGATTCCCCCTTGGCTCCACAACCGTCTCTTGCATTTTCCAGAGAGCAGGCAGCTGAAGACAGAAATTCTGTTTCACCTCAGGCATCAAGAGTAGCCAGTGACTTGATCTCCACAAGCCCACGTACAGCCACAGAAATGGATGAAGCTGTGAGCCCTGAGACCCAGCCACCTTTGATTGATGCCTGTCCTCACGATGTCCTCTACATTTCTGATCTCATCACCTTCTCCTCCCGATTCTGTGGGTCTAGACGCCCTTCTAGCAGCCAGTTGGTGTTTGGTTCTGACGATGACATGGTGGAGGTCATCATGGAATTGATAACCACTACCCACTGGGGCCGTGGTTTTGCTCTCCTCTTCCATTATCAGAATCAAACACAGGCATCCACAACCGAACAGCAGAGATCGGTGTTGAACTCGGACAGGAGAACTGGTGCACTGCTTGGTGCAGTGAGTGGAACAGTCGCGTTTGCTGTGGCCCTTGCTGGCATCCTCTGTGTGATTTTCAGGTAAGGAGGTTTTTTCTACAGGTGGAGAGATGTGTTTGTAGTTCAAATTGCATAGATCCCGAAATTGCATCGGAAAAATCCCATTCAGCCATGGAAATATATCAGACTTAAGAGTTGCTGGGTGATTTTTTTTTTTTTTTTTTTTTTTTTTTTTTAAGAAATTAATACTTTTATTCAGATTTTTATATGATGCATTAAATTGATGAGAAGTGACATTCTGTGATCTTACAAAAGATTTTCATTTTTTTTCTTTTGAACTTCAGAATCCATAAAAAAATATAAGTTTCCACAGAAATATAAAGCAACACAACTATTTTCAACATTGATAATAATAATAAACATTTCTCAGTCTTCAGTGATACTTTTTCAAAATATTACTATTTTCTCTGTGCACTTATAATATAATATAATAAAGTCTTCGTATTCAGCATTTTTCATCCTCATTTTCAGTGCATAACAACTAGCTGTCTATGTCACAGTTATTTTCTCTTTCATTCACTTTAGAATTAGTCTTACAATGCATCTGGAAAGTATTTACAGCGCTTCACTTTTACCAGATTTTATGTTACAGCCTTATTACAAAAGGGATTAAATTTGTTATGTTCCTCAAAATTCTAGAAACAATACCAAATAATGACAAGGTGAAAGACGTTTGTTTGAAATCTTTTCAAATTTATTAAAAATAAAAAATGAAAAACATGTAGATAAGTATTCACAGCCTTTACCATGATACTCAAAATTGAGCTCAAGTTCATCCTGTTTCCACTGATGATCCTTGATGTTTCTACAACTTGATTGGAGTCCACCTGTCGTAAATTCTGTTGATTGGACATGATTTGGAAAGGCACACATCTGTAATATACATGGCCCCACAGTTAACAATGCATATCATGGCACAATCCGAGATAGGATTGTATTGAGGCACAGATCTAGGGAAGGGTACAGAAATAATTCTGAAAACAGTGGCAATGGAAGAAGTTTAGAACCACCAGGACTGACCAATTGAGGGAGAAAGCCCTTAGTCAGGGAGGTGACCAAGAACCCGATGGTCATTCTGACACAGCTCCAGCGTTTCTCTCTGTGGAGAGAGGAGAACCTTCCAGAAAAACAACCATCTATGCAGCACTCCACCAATCAGGCCTGTATGGTAGAGTGGCCAAACTGAAGCCACTCTTCTGTAAAAGGCACTTGACAACCTATCTGGAGTTTGCCAAAAGGCATCTGGAGCACTTTCGGACCATGAGAAACAAAATTCTATAGTCTGATGAAATAAAGATTGAACACTTTGGCCTGAATAGTGAGCATCATGTCTGCAGGAAACCAGGCACTGCTCATCACCTGGCCAGTACCATCCCTACAGTGAAGCATGGTGGTGTCAGCATCATGCTGTGGGGATGTTTTTCAGCGGCAGGAACTGGGAGACTAGTCGGGATCGAGGGAAAGATGAATGCAACAATGTACAGAGACATCCTTAATGAAAACCTGCTCTTGACCTAAGACTAGGGCGAAGGTTCGTCTTCCAACAGGATAACCAATATAACAAAGGAGTGGCTACGGGACAACTCTGGATGTCCTTGTGTGGCCCAGCCAGAGCCCAGACTTGAACCCGATTGAACATCTCTGGAGAGATCTGAAAATGGCTGTGCACCGACGCTCCCCATCCAACCTGATGGAACCTGATAGAAACTCCCCAAAAATTGGTGTGCCACGCTTATAGCATCATACTTAAAAAGACTTGATGCTGTAATTGGTGCTTCAACAAAGTATTGAGCAAAGGCTGTGAATATTTGTGTACATGTGATTTTTTTTTTTTTTTTTTTTTTTTTTTTTTTTTTTAATAAATTTGCAAAGATTTCAAACAAACTTCTTTATGTTGACATTATGGGGTATTGTTTGTAGAATTTAGAGAAAAATAATTAATTGAATCCCTTTTGGAATAAGACTGTAACCTAACAAAATCTGGAAAAACGAAGCGCTGTGAATACTTTCCGGATGCACTGTATGTCGCATACACCGTACCATGTCCGTGACAACTTAAGTAAGATGAGTTGGTGTTGACACAGCTGGAAGTATTTTTCACCATTATTGTCAGCTTAAATCAAGTCTTTCTTCTTTTTCGGAAACACTTTGATGTTAAAACACTATTCATACCCGAGCATGCTCATGGTGCCGCACCTGGCATTAAACTAAATGCATAAAAGCAAGGTGCAGTCACACAATAGAGAGAAAAGAAAGCAGAAGAAATATAAGCCGAGAGAAAGGGTAGAATAGAGAATATGAGAGACCAGTTGTCTACAAAGATGTTTCAATTGTTTGTTAAAACGCAAGCATGATGTTTCAAAGAATCCATCATGGAAGATTCATTCTTTGTTGGTCCCAGTGGTAATAACAGTGTGACTTTTGACACCCACAGAATTGATTTATGAAACTGAATGAAGCAGTTTGTCTGTGCTGTAGTGATCTTTTCAAATGCTGTTTACAACTGGTATTAACATACATCCAATCACATTGAAGACATTTTAATAAAGGTGTAAACAGGGCGATTTCAAAATTTTATTGTTACAAACGTAATTTGTTTGTTTGTTTGTTTGCAGAATTTAGTCTTTCCAACATATGTTTGGCTTGTAACAATACACACCTGTTTAGATATTAGAAAATTGTTGTTTTAATATACCTTGTTTGTTTAGAGACTTAAAGCACATTTGCTTGTTATGAACTTCACATCGTGGTCGTGTAGTGCAAGGTAACACCAAAGACTATTGACATCCCACAATCCATTGCTATGGATCATATAGCAAAAGAGTTTATAAGAAACGGATATATCCCATTCATTCTGCTTAATCGAATAGCAAAATTGCCTACAGGTATATTGTAATAATCCAAATATCCCAAAATAAATGCACAAGTATACATTTTTGTATACAAGTATACAGTTCTTTTAGTATAATGAACTTTTATTTAATTTATTTAATTTTATTATAATGAAAATTTATTTTAATACTGCACAGGTGAGGCTTATAAAACTATTAATTTCAACTCTTCCCTGTAGGGTATTGTCCTAATATTACTGTCTGGTTATGAATTTCATCAGAAAATTACATTTCTTTTACTGATGACCTGACCTCCCTAGGCTTCAGAGGCACAAAATGCAATTACTTTCGATTTTACAGCATAAATCAGATGGATGAAATTTCCGGTTCACCCTGCAACTTCATGCCAAATTACTGTGGTTACTGTGAGCAGAAATGAGTTCTCCCTATGTGTCCTACCAGAATTTATAGCAGATATTTGAATGTTGTTCAGCTGCGAAAACAGTCAGTTAATCATTTAATAGAACACTTGATGACCAATAACAGTAATTAAAAACAAGATAATGTTTTTGTATTCTGTTTTTTCCTAGACCGAAGGTATGTGCAAAAGGAGCCAATGCGTCCTCCTCCATCAGCTCAGAGGTAAAGTCACAATATGAGATGTCTGTATATGTATATATATTAAAATTCATGTGACCAATTGAATTATGTAAATTTCTACTCCTTAAATATGAAATACACATTGTGATTTTGTTCCATATTTTCTTTCTGGTGGCGAGTATTCAGTTTGTACTGTCATTTGGTGCTTGGCGAGTGTTAATTTTGGATCCTGTCTGTTCATGTAGAAATAATGTGAGGTATTGTGTTGTAGGTTCCAGAAGGAGTGCTAAATTCAGCGGCAGATGTGAGTGAACTGCAGATGGTTTCTCCTAATCACTTGGAGCAGCAGCTGGGTACAGTGAACGACAACAACAACCATTCCCTCAACCGCAGTTTGTCCCATACAGGTGCTTAGTAGGTCATTGTTATGCGTCTACATCTACCTTTATTTTATTTTCCCTTCCACTTCACTCCCTCAGTCCATGAATCGATCTTGCTTTCTCTCTCTCCCTCCCCTTCTCTTTCCCCCAGATTTATTGTTTTCTTCATTGATGTTGTCAGATGAAGTGAACTTTAGGGTCACTGGGTTCCTTTCGGTAAAGCTGCTGAGTTCATTTGTCCCCTATCTGAACCTATACATTTGAGAATAATTTGGCTCTTCTAGGAACAGATAAAAGGCTAAATTACTGAAATTCTAGAACAATACTGCAAGACTACCAGAGCTCCATTAGGGTGTAGCTTGCTGAAATGTGAGTTTCCTTCTGCATTCAAACCACCTGGAAATCACTGCATTTGTAGCAACACAGTGCCATTTTTTTTAACGTTTCAATTGGACACATTTTATTATTTTTCATGTGAAATTATATGAAATAATAATATGAAAATTATGTGTATGGTTTTTCTGTTTCTCCAGAAACTGCACCATTTGTGTTCACAATTGTGTTCGCTAATATAAAATCAGAAAAAAATCATAGATGGAACTTTTGATTTAATTCTGTTTAGTATGGAAGCTTGTTTCCACCACTGAGTAAAAACTTTAAAGGTAATTGCGAGTTTACATCTCGCAATTCTGAGTTTTTTCCCAGAATTGTAGTGTAAATTCGCAATTGCGAGGAAAAAAAGTCAGAATTATGTGAAAAAAGTCAGAATTGCGAGTTTATATCTCATAATTCTGACTGTATTTCTTGCCATTTTGTGAGTTTATATCCCGCAATTCTGTGGAAAAAAAGTCAGAATTGTGAAAATGTAAGCTTGAGATAAAAAGTTGTGATTATCTTTTAAATTGTTTTATTCCGTAATGGAAACAAGCTTCCATAGTTTAGTGGGCAATAAAAAAAAAATTATTGCAATAAGTGTCATTAGCATTAATGATAAATTACTTACTCCTAGTCCTAAACATGTGGATCCAACCGTTAAACCTGTATTTGTTGATGATATGTGTGACTTAAGGTAGGACAATATGATTGTGAAGCATCAGCAGTAACCTTTTCAAATGAAATGGAGAAGAAGGGAGAAAAAAAACTTTTTTTTTTCCCCAAACACAAATGTATGAAGTCACTTTATCATAATGGGAGGTTGAGAATAAAATGCAGTAAGGGGTAATTACACTGGCTTTATACTAAGCTCTAAATCAGAAAATCCTCCTCTCTTTAGTTTAGTCCAGCTCGTACCAGCTAGAGAACTTAAATGTTTCCATTTAACTTTCAAATAAGCATTGAGTCACTGAGCTTTTTATTTTTATTTTTTATTTTTTTTTGGCACCATGGCAAATACAAAAAAAAAAAAAGTTATTTAACTTTTTATATATGTGTTAAACTGAAATATTTACAGTCATTTTCTAAATATGACATTTCACATGTACACTGTGTTGTGCTCTGAAGCTTGGGACGTGTCAGAGAAGGGTGATCTGCAGCTGTTCTCCAGTGGTCTTACTGAATTAGAGCTGGGCACAGATGAGGTTTTTGTCATCGCCTCTGCACCCAGCTCAGCCCAACTGCCCTTCTCTCCACACACTGTGAGTATCTGATTCCTCTTCTACATTTTCTACATATATCAAACTTTGATATATATTTTGTATATTTGCTACTATTTAGAAATTTGGGGTTGGAGAGATTTTTTTAATGTTTTGGAAAGAAGTCTCCTCACCAAGGCTGCATTTATTTGATCAAAAATACAGGCCAAACACTAATATTGTGAAATATTTTTTGCAATTTAAAATAAACTGTTTTCGGTTTTAATATATGTACTCCTGTGATGGCAAAACTGAATTTTCAGCATCATTACTCCAGTCTTCAGTTACATGATCATTTAGAAATCATTCTAATATGCTGATTTGGTGCTCAAAAAACATTTCTTAACAAAATCTCTTGATGTATGAATGTCATTGTGCAGTACAACGAAATATTTCACCCAATAGTATCTATTTGATTAAAAGAAAGCTTTAAATGAAAGTTTATAAAACAAAAATTTAAAAGAAAGTATTTTTATATTATTTTTCTATTTCTTATTACTTATGTACATTTCTGTGTTTACAAATATTTTCCATTTTAAGCTTTGTCTAATTTTTACCTCATCTTTATTATTTATATAATAATGCAGTAATCAGAGGATGACAAAAATCATTCATTGAGTGGTTTTCCGACTTTCTCCATCAGCATGTGTGTGACTGAACTTCAGGGAAAATGACCTTATTCATCCACTGAATTCACAAGATAAATTGAATGAATAAGTGAATGAAAAAAGTGAAGTTAGTTGAATAAATAACTCGTGCATTTTTTTCAGATGCCACCTGATTTGGTAAGTTTGTTGTCTAATGCAATGTGTCCAAATACCTTTGAGGATCACTCAGATATATTTTTTAAAATGGTGTTTCATTGCTCTCTAGTACTGGAATTGTTTGATACTATCTGTTTACTTTTGCTTGGTAGTTTCGAGCGTTTTTCATGACACTGAATTGTTTTCAGCATGAATAGCTGGTGCAGTGTAGTACACTGATGGAGGCCAAGCTTCATGGTGTGTGATGATGTGCTGGATGAGGGGCAGAGAAGTAGCTCTTCACTAGAGGCTGCTGGGACGCAGAGGCTCTGGCAGCCGGAGGGGGAGCTGGCCCGCTAATAGCTCTGACTAATGAATGCTGTACGTCTGTAGCCAATTTCCCAGCTCCAGCTCTGTTTGTGTGTGTGTGTGTGTGTGTGTGTGTGTGTGTGTGTGGTCCATGCTGCTTTGGCTCTGAAATGTGGCATGAAAAATTTGCCAAGCTGTGTGTTCATCCAAGGAGGTTTGAGAAGTATCAGAAGCCTGCGTCTCTGTGGTGTCCGGCTGGGCTCCTGCTAACTGTTTGGCACTGCAGTTTCTTTATCCTTATTTGTTTTTGCCTTTGCCCACAGCCAGACAATTTGGTATTGTCTTGGTTAATTTATGGAACAATGCCAGAACAGCTCAAGATTAAACCCTGCATAATACTCGTCTAGACATGGGGAGCTGCAAGAGATCATGTGTGTGGACTGTCAAACTCCTACGGATGAGAAAACCCCTTCTGATACTCACCCACACGCCGCACATGTCCAATTAACAGCTGACTGACACATTTGGAGGTCTTTGCTTGACGTGGACCCCATTTAGATTACAGTCTCTACCACAGCGTCTGAAACTGCTCAAGAGAATGGGAGAAATCCTTTTTAATCCTACGGATGCAACTCCCAAAGCAACAGTTGCTCTCTCTGAATATAACTTCACTGACTTCAGCAGGTTCATACTGCACTGAAAGCCAAAGTCCCACATGTATTAGTTCATTTACACTAATGCAAGTTTATTCATTATAAAATGTAATTTCGAGTAACTTAGAGTCAGTGATTTTGACCATTAATGAAGCCCAAATTAATTTAAGAATGAGTCCAGTGTGAATTTGTAAGCCACTTTCCCGAATAATTAATTGTATTATCACGCTAATTATAGCGGTATTATAGATTATGTTGTACAATGTTAATGGATTTCCGTTTCCTCAAATATTTGATAATACCTCTTGTGAGAATTCCTTTTTTGATGAAAGTGGTAAACACACTGAACACGTGTTGTGTTTGAACATGACATAATATTCCAGTATTATTACTCCAGTCTTCAGTGTCACATGATCCTTAAGAAATCATTCTAATGTGCTGATTTGGTGCTAAAGAAACATTTCTTTTTATCAATGTTTAAAACAGTTGTGCTGCTTAATATTTTGTGGAAACAGTGATATTTTTTTCAGAGAGTTTATTTTTGTAATGTATTAATGTAATATATTTTTATTTTGATATAATGTAATATAATACACTATAAAACTCTATCTACACTAGTAGTAATCTTCATCTTCTAAATTAGTTCTTTCTTTTGCAGCGACGAGAGCGTTTCCTGAGACACAGTGACACGGGACCCAGCCGTCCCTTCGACTGGCCCACTCCAGATCCAGCACTGCCCACTGTGACAAAGAGCAGCCAAACCGGATCAACAAACAGCACACGACCACGAGCATGGAGTGTCCGAACCTTCCAGGATCTCCTTCCTCCTCTTCCTCAACTCCATAAGAAATGGTGCAGCTGGAACGCAAACAGCCCTTTCACCAAGCTGGTGGACAGTGTGAGTAATGACACATAAGGTCTTTTTATCGCTTAAAAGTCAAATCAATCGACTGTGCAAATTTGTAAGATTGACAGCCTGTCAGTCGGACCCATAAATGTGCTTTTAGGGGCCGTTCACACAGAATCTGTTTTTCCATTCCCCGTGCTAATTGCGCATGACGCATCATTCTAAAAATGTGACGCTCAAGTTAAAATAACTTTCCACTGACCTGCATCTTTCGTTTTTAACAGCAAAAACACATTCGTTTAAAAATCTTACTAATCCATGATGACCATGATGAAAAATGATAACATCATAATGTTTTTCTTCATCACTTTTTGTTTCATTCAAATATGTAAACATAGGTGGCGGCAAAAAGTCAATTGCTTTCAATGTCCATGGTACAAGTTTTTTATTTTTTTTCATGCAGGTATACTGAAAAGTCTCTTATGTTCATCAGTGGTAGATCATCAAGTACATTTTATAAATGTATTCTGAAGTCAAAGCTGAATTTTCAGAAGACATTGCTTCAGTCTTCAGTGTCTGCAGTACAAAGTATAATTAATGTAATCACAAACCTGCCATGTGCATGTGACGGATTAAAATAAAAAATTAAAAGGTTTAAGGTTTAAATATGAATCTATGGTCAGAACATGTAAATAAATTAAATTATTTTTATATCACTTCAAACATTGTTTCAATATTAAATGTGACACAGGAAAGAAAATTGTTCATCAAACCATTTGTTGTAGGTGTACTGTATTTTTATAGCAATGAAAAATTGTATTCAAGTTTTTCAAAGTGTGTCTTTATTTATTTATTTATTTATTTTTTTACTGGGACAATGTGCACTCAGGGACTCCCAAGCACAGCTACAGACACTGGAAAGGGAAAGGACCTTTCTGATGCCCCACTTCATAGTCCTGCCAACAGCTGCCACTCAGACTCCTTCATGAGCAATGCCTCGTACCCCCTGACTCAACCTGCCCAGCGCCAGCGACGGCTCAACTCCACCAGCAACCTCCGACGTGCCCGTTTCAACACTCCTTGCTTTGGCCTGCTCTCTGGCGCCTCCGAGTCCTCTAAACCTCAAGCGAATGGAATTACAACCTCGAACACGCTCTCCGACACCAGTGGTTCCCCTTCCAGCCAGCACCAGGACCAAGGTGACGTATCAAGCGTGGAGGACGACCACGTCACTGTACCAGTGTTTGCAATCTCAGAAGAGGAAGACCGACAGCCTCTTGTGTCAGCAGAACCTCCCGAGAAGCCTCTGAGGATGAATGGACAGATGTTTGAAGGCACAAAGATGCCACTGCTATCGTCCAGCGTCCATCCAACCTCTTTGGCGAGGGGAGGCCGTGGTGGGGCGTTGGAGACCCAGGATCCCTCAGCTCTCTCTTGTTACTTGTCTGCCAGTGCCATGAAGTTTGAGTGTGATGGTCATGTGACCGATTCAGCCAATAGATGATCTCAACAGGACTGAAAACTCGCAGCTGCTCCTGGTGTCTTCAGATGGAATGAAGCACATATTTGGTGTGTGACGATATACCTTGGAATTTTAAAGTTGTTTTGTTATGAATATTGGCATAAATGAAAGCACTTATTGTTCTTCCTGTTATTGTATCAGCACAGTTAATTTGCTAAGTATAAAACCATCTAACAGTATATTTTATAACCTGCAATTGTTTTGAAAGTAATCATGTATGTAAAAGATAAACTGTTAACCATGATCACGCAGTTCCACTCACTGAGAGTTTGAGTGCTAGACCGGCTGCATTACTTTCATTATGAAATTCCATATATCTGCTCTATGAACAATACGGCTTGTTCCTAATCCCTTTGCAACACATAGAAGACCAATTAGCAGATCCAATAGAAAGCTGCTTTGCACCTCTCTTGGTCAGGTTTTTTTTTTGTAATTCACCATGGGTCCAAAACACAAATTTTACTGTTCAAAAAATCTCAGTTAGTGAAGCGTTTGAAATAGAATATTTTCTCAATTCTCAAGGGACATAACCACTGCATAATTCATTTTGACTTTTACTGTTTTTCTCACCTCCTATTTCACTTACTATGTGCCTTTTGGCAATCTATGCTGCTAAATATGCACTGATGCAATTACTGAAATTGTGTGTATACAATCATATTTTTATAACATATTCAACTGTCTTCGTTATATGGTGTTTTCCTGAATGCAGTAATATTGTCAACCATACTGACTTTGGATTATAAAGGGAACTGATCACTGTACAGACATTTAAAATGCAGTAACTAACATTTAATGCAAATAAACATTGTATAGGGAGGTTTTGTGGCTTCTTTTTCTTCTGTACAATAATTTCAGAATATGCACAGAAAGGACAGCGTCATACAATTTAATGAAGTCTTTTATTAGTGCAGTAAATTAGACAAGGTTTTGTTTCTAGGCATTACAAACATGAGGCACAGCAAGCGCTAATTCAACTATGGAACTTACAGTGCTATTATATGTGCTTCTCTATAGTTACTCATAAACAAAGCTTTTTTTCCTCCCCATTTGGAGCCCAAGTTTAAACATTGAGGTAGAAAAAAAAAACCTTTTCTGAAAGAAAAAAAAAAAAACTTCCCACCCAAGCAAGTAAATATTTGCGGTGGAGTACATTTCCCTTTCAGCGAATGCAAAGCAGCCTCCAAAGCTTCTCTAACACTCGGGACCAACCCCGAATAAATCCCTCAACCCTTCCTGCAGATTTTAAGTTCATAGTTATGAGACCCGCTTTAGAGCTTACATTGTAACACCATTCAACTAAACAAAATCACTTTTTAGGTGCATACAACAGCCTTTATATGGTTTCAAAGAGGAAAAAAAAACTATCAAGTGTATGCAAATATTTAGAAACAGACAATTTGTTTATTTTTTTGTTTTGTTTTTTAAAAATCCTATTGTATATTAACTGGAATGCCAAATAATACTTACTTATATAATGTTTTGAATACCAGTTAATATACAATAAGATCAAATTTGGGGAAAGTTACTTAAAAAAAAAAAAAAAACATCAACCAAATGCATAAATGAAAAAAAAAAAAGGGGGAAAAAAAGTACATACTCGAAAAAACTTCCAAAGTATAGGGTGGGTTCTACTGTGTAAAACCACAACTTAACGTTCACTAATGAAGTGTAGCAAATCCACCAAATTAGGCCATTTGTCAGTGTGTGAGGTTTTAGAGTGCTGAGCCCTTCTGTCCACCTTCATTAAAGAGCAGTTGAGGTTTGTGGAGCATTGACTTCTATAGTTTTAGGAAGTCTAATCTGAGCCTCTGAAGAATGTCATGGTGTGAGGGACCACAGACCCGAAAAACATGGCACGAGGCAAACAAATAAAGGGGTCAATATCAATAACAGTAATGTAAAAAGTTCCCTGCATGTTTTTGGGAACATTTTCTGAAACATGATGCACCTACACGTATTCATGTATTAAATGGGTTTTGTAACAGGAAAGTTTCTAAGTTAAAGTTGAATAGCAGTTGCATGTACATTAAATTTTCATCAATTAAAACATTTTTTTTTTTTACATTTATATAGTAATATTTGGGAACACTATGGCTAAAACCAATGTGGTTTACAGATTTAAGCAACAAATAAAGCTGAGTGCGAAAAATACACACCAGCTGAAATACAACTTCTTGGGGGATATGGGAATAACAAAAAATATGTTCTAGTCCTGAAATACAACTCTAGCCTAGTCAGAAAATCAGCTACTATATGGCCATACCATCTAGCTACATAACCCTACCAAACCTAAAAGTGAAAGGTAGCTAACATATTTTAGTTTTCCCAAGAAAACACTGGGAAAAGCAACACTGACTAGCTAAAACTGGCCTTGTTTGCGTATGAATTTCATAATCATTTCCCCAGAGGTAACAGCAAAAATGCCATAAACAAAAGACATGTGAAAGTCTTTACTATAAATCAGATTTTACTTGATTATCCCCAGCAGTGCGATATAAACCTCAGTCTTGTGCTAATTAATATATACAGTACTGTGCAAAAGTTTTAGGCAGGTGTGAAAAAATGCTGTAAAGTAAGAATGCTTTCAAAAAGAAACTTGGTAATAGATTATATTTATCAATTAACAAAATGCAAAGTGAGTGAACAGAAGAAAAATCTAAATCAAATCCATATTTGGTGTGACCACCCTTTACCTTCAAAACAGCATCAATTCTTCAAGGTACACTTGCACAAAGTCAGGGATTTTGTAGGCATATAGTTAGGTGTATGATTAAACAATTATACCAAACAGGTGCTAATGATCATCAATTCAATATGTAGGTTGAAACACAATCATTAACTGAAACAGAAACAGCTGTGTAGGAGGAATAAAACTGGGTGAGGAACAGCCAAACTCAGCTAACAAGGTGAGGTTGCTGAAGACAGTTTACTGTCAAAAGTCATACACCATGGCAAGACTGAGCACAGCAACAAGACACAAGGTAGTTATACTGCATCAGCAAGGTCTCTCCCAGGCAGAAATTTCAAGGCAGACAGGGGTTTCCAGATGTGCTGTCCAAGCTCTTTTGAAGAAGCACAAAGAAACAGGCAACGTTGAGGACCGTAGACGCAGTGGTCGGCCAAGGAAACTTACTGCAGCAGATGAAAGACACATCATGCTTACTTCCCTTCGCAATCGGAAGATGTCGAGCAGTGCCATTAGCTCACAATTGGCAGAAAACAGTGGGACCCTGGTACACCCATCTACTGTCCGGAGAAGTCTGGTCAGAAGTGGCCTTCATGGAAGACTTGCGGCCAAAAAGCCATACCTCCGACGTGGAAACAAGGCCAAGCGACTCAACTATGCACGAAAACACAGGAACTGGGGTGCAGAAAAATGGCAGCAGGTGCTCTGGACTGATGAGTCAAAATTTGAAATATTTGGCTGTAGCAGAAGGCAGTTTGTTCGCCGAAGGGCTGGAGAGCGGTACACGAATGAGTGTCTGCAGGCAACAGTGAAGCATGGTGGAGGTTCCTTGCAAGTTTGGGGCTGCATTTCTGCAAATGGAGTTGGGGATTTGGTCAGAATTAATGGTATCCTCAATGCTGAGAAGTACAGGCAGATACTTATCCATCATGCAATACCATCAGGGAGGCATCTGATTGGCCCCAAATTTATTCTGCAGCATGACAACGACCCCAAACATACAGCGAAAGTCATTAAGAACTATCTTCAGTGTAAAGAAGAACAAGGAGTCCTGGAAGTGATGGTATGGCCCCACACAGAGCCCTGATCTCAACATCATCGAGTCTGTCTGGGATTACATGAAGAGAGAGAAGCAACTGAGGCTGCCTAAATCCACAGAGGAACTGTGGTTAGTTCTCCAAGATGTTTGGGCCAACCTACCTGCCGAGTTCCTTCAAAAACTGTGTGCAAGTGTACCTAGAAGAATTGATGCTGTTTTGAAGGCAAAGGGTGGTCACACCAAATATTGATTTGATGTAGATTTTTCTTCTGTTCACTCACTTTGCATTTTGTTAATTGATAAATATAAACTATTAACATGTCTATTTTTGAAAGCATTCTTACTTTACAGCATTTTTTCACACCTGCCTAAAACTTTTGCACAGTACTGTGTGTGTATATATATATATATATATATATATATATATATATATATATATATATATATATATATATATATATATAAAAAGATCTCACATATGCCTTTGTAAACGAGAGAACAAAAACACCTCCCGCTCTGACTTTACAAGGCTTATTGCCCTTAGAAAAATAACGAAGAACAAAATGCAGCTACCGATGCTGAATACCTAACATGTAATAGTTTAGTGCACTTGATCATGGTCACCTCTAGAACATGATCATCCCTTTTTTATAACATACATCATTTTCAATGTTCTCAGTAGCATGTAAATGTCTTGAGCAGTACAACATAATAGTAATACACTGAAAAGTCAAACATAAAACTTGGAAGAACTATGTGACATCTGCAAAGAAGCGCACAAAGAACACTTAAAGTCAACTCTTAGGCACCAAAGGTTAGTTATATAATTTGTATATTGTATAATGTTTAAGCTAAACAGCTTTTTGCAAGAAAAGGATTGCCAACATTGTCTTGTTTTACAATTACAAGCAGAGATGCAACATGAATCCATAGAGGAATGAAGTGTGCATACTGAAAGTGTGATGGTCAAACCATTATGGAAAATATGTGTCTCTACACACAGCGCAGATCCAGAACAAATGTTTCCATATGTTGACACCATACTTCAAAGATGATTGGTTTATTATCACCATCTGATTGACTTTGCATATGTAAAGTTGTCATCTAGAGGAGAAACACAAATATAACACCTGCCTGCAGCAGATCAGTTATCCAGAGGCGTGCTAATGATGAAACTACTGAGATAGTCAACCTCGCAAACCGCCGCTGTCAAAACAAGCGTTGCTCCATCAGCTTTAGTTCTTAAAACGCGTCTGCTCGCACACGTGGTTGAATTTCCTGAAAGAGAAAACAAAATGACTGATTAGGAATGGTCATTGTCTGTCATCCGAGTTATCGAGCATGATTATGATATAGGATTATGATCACTTGCAGACATTTTATATAAATGTACTAACAAACAGGTCTATGTTGTCGTCCTGCACACTGACGCTGCATAGATGTGCGTTAGCTGCCCTCTACTGGTGGATTTAAAGTGATAGTGATGACAATGTTTTCATTTTTGTGTGAACTGGCAAATTTCACCCTCAGGTTGTTCCAAACATGAGTTTCTTTTGTCTGTTGATCACAAAAAAAGAGATATTTGAAAGAATGTTGGTAACCAGACAGTTGACGGTAGCCATTGACTTCCATAGTATTTTTTTTTCCCTGCTATGGAAGTCAATGTCTACCGACAACTGTTTTGATTACCAGCATTCTTTCAAATATTTTGTGTCCAGCAGAAGAAACTACTTAGAACAACTTGAGGGTGAGTAAACGACACAAATCAGAGTTATATAAATAATCATCCCGATGCTCCAGTGAATGGAAACCACCTGTTTGAAGCTCGAAAAAAAGTGCATCCATCCATCATAAATGTACTCCACACAGCTGTGGGGGGTTAATAAAAGCCTTCTGAAGTTGCGATGCGTTTGTGTAAGAAAAATATCCACATTTAACAGGTTATAAAGTGACGCAACAGGATATTTATTAATATAACTCTGATTGTGTTCGTCTGAAAGAAGAAAGTCATATACATCCAAGATGGCTTGAGGGTGAGATTTTTATTTTAAAGTGAACTAATCCTTTAAGTATGGGGCGCTTCAGAGGATGGACAAGATATGATCAACTGTGGTTTTATTTGTCGCTCACTTACAAAGCATGGTGTGCTTTCACTTGAGTCCGACAGTTGCGTCCCCAGTAACAGTCTGGTCTGGTGGTCACAGCATCTGTGGAAAAACAAGCAAACTTACTACACACAAAAACATCTTTTTCTCACTTACAGTTTATTCTGTAGTTTTATTAAATTGGCTTGATGAGGGGCATGACATTAATCACCAAGACACTGATATGACTGTGTAGCTTTGTGTTTCTTCAATGCATGCAAGTCTTACCTGGCAGCTCTGACGGAGGAATGCGCTCTCTGTATTTGTAAGCGAGCTCTCTAAAAGTGCGAAGTCCACAGCAGTAGCACAGGAAAGAGTTGGCAGTGATTCTGTAATCTGAAATACATGTAAATACAAATAACTGTGATTTACAACAAGGGAATTCACTTTCAATGAAATAGTAGAATTTGAACTGAATTAATTATTTGTATGTAGCGGTAACGTTTTAACTAACATGAACTAACCATGAGCAACACATTTATTACTATATTTACTAATCTTCATAAATGTTAGTAAATGAAAATACAGTTGTTTGTTCATGTTAGTTCACAGTACATCAGCTAATGTTGACAAGATTTTAATAACGTATTAGTAAATGTTGTAAATTAACATTAATAAAGATTAATAAATGCTGTATAAGTGCAGTTCATTAAAGTGTTACCAAAATATGCATTCAAATTACTTTATATTCAAGGGCTTGTAAGAAAAAGATCTCTGTGATGTAAAACTAAAGACATTTAATATACAAAGACGGTGCACTCATATTACTATGAATGGGAGAAAGTGTAACGCACAGTATGGTGGAATTAGTACAACCTTCCAAAAAAAAATTATCTATATGAATTGACGTGATCGCTTTATATGACGAACAGATTGAACAGATTGGTTGAGCTTCAGTTTATGTTTGCTGATATGTGAATAAAAGCCTAAATTGATTCTTTTCAGAAATTTGGACTAAACTACTCAATTCATATGGATTAGTTTTACAATGTTTTTATGAACTTTTTGAAGAGTCAGTTGCATAGCCGTCAATGAAAAAGCTCTCAGATTTCATTAAAAAAAGATCTTCATTTGTGTTCAAAAGATGAACGAAAGTCTTACGGGTTTGGAACGACATGAGGATAAATAAATGATGGCGGAATTTTTATCTGAAAATTCTTTTTCATACAAAAACCGACCCTCTTCCACAAAAGAGTGCATTTTGAGATAAATATAATGTTTAAGAATACTGCGATATTATTTTCCTTCTATCACCCACACTTACTTGAACCTATGCCTGATTCTCAACAATTCTCAATATGAGCAAAAGACAGTTACCAGAGAGATGATACAGGCCCTGCTGTACAGCCTGGAGCGCTTCCTGCAGCATGTGCCTCCAGCTCATTCCTCGTGAAGTCAAATAGTTCTGCCACAAAGAAAGCACAAATGATCAACAAACACAGAGCTTATAGAGTTATAGAATTCAAATAACATTTGAAATTAGAACTTCAATTTCTGGTGGTAAGATATCCTGATAATTAATTGGTTTTTTACATCATCTACAGAAAATGGGAATGGTGCATGATCATACGAAGGTAACTGAGGTCCTTATGTAGTTATAAGCTAGTTTAAGCTATGAAAAATGCCCAGTTTAAAATTTCTGCATTTTCCGCTGCATCAAGAAAACAGCTTTTGTACAATGCGTTAACATGTTACAGTGGCTTGACATTAAATCGCAGTTCATCATTTTACAGTAGTAAGACAATGAGATTTTTTTTTTTTTTGCCCATTTTATCATTCATCAGGCATAAAACAAAGTCATATCAGATCACACCTCTCTTCAACAATCCACACAGTTTGAGGTTGATGTGTGTCTGTAGCACAAACATACTAGATTAGTTAAAAGTTTAATACCCCCGAGTTTGGGGTTTGTTCTAATTCTTAATCCCAAGTAGTGTTGTTATTGTTCTCTAAAACTAATTATAATAGTTAAAATCAAGATGAAATAATATAAAATTTAAATATTAGAACTTTAAAAAAATAAGTTGAAATGCTAATGACTAAAATTTAAACAGAAATAAAAATACATTGAAGAAAAATAGAAAAACCCTAATAAAAATGAAAAACTGAAAACAAAAAAATGAAAGGTAATTCAAAACATTAATAGTCAACTTTATTGATATAGCCCTTTATACGATATACTGTTTAAATCAGCTTTACAGTGAAACAAAAAAAAAAAAAATTAACCATGAAGGAAACAGAATTCAATTCTGCTATAAAGCCGCTCTACAAAGACTTCATGTGCTCAATAGCTTATTCAGCTCTGTTCAGTTCAGTGTTGATTTAGCAGTTCAATAACTGTGTAATGTTCACAGTTCAATTCGGCCATAAAGCAGCTCTGCAGAAAACAGTGATATCATCATCCAGCTAAATTCAATTTAAGTTTACTTCTCATCGATCCAAAAGTGGCAGTACAGTCAAAAATACTATAATAGTACACAAGTAATACTGAGCAAACAAACCGTACATACCTGAAGGACTTCAGACTCGTATTGATTGCCATTAAAAACTCCATCCAGACATTTATCATTAAGGTTAAGTTCTGCGAGGAGAAATATCCATAATCATTATTACAAAATGGCACAGGCAGTCAGAAAGTATTATACAGAAATCTTAACCACTAAGAAACCTACCGCTGAAACGTGCTAGGCAGCCGTGACAACCGATCCTCTGGCAGCCCCAGTACAAATGACAGAAAGGCTTCTGGCACACCATACCTGTTCAAAGGAGTGGACAACAAATCATCAGGTGACCGCAGCAGGCCTCAGGACATTAACGGACAGGCGTCAGGGTCACTCACAGTGCTGCGGGGACATCTGAGGGGGAAGGTACTCGAAGCGTCGATCAGGCATGGGCTGTAGGCAGCAGGTGCAGATGAGGTGACTGCCCTGAGGAGGACATCTGAACTCCTGAGGAGCTGCAGTAGGAATACAGTGGATTTAAGCATACGTAGAATTGTGTGGAAGTGTCTGTTGGTGTGTGTGAGTGCATCGTTTAGGCACAAAAGTGAGCATGAATAACCTATGGAAGTATCAGAGGATGTGGAGGGGCCATCTCCAGGCACTTTAGCTGACCCCTCTGATTGAGCTGGCTCACAGATCCACAGGGCGGAGCTGAGCTCCTTCCGATAGCCAGGACACTGCCGACACATCATGTACGGCTGACTGTGAACGAACAAACAAAGTTCATCAGGGAGGGTACTTATATACAGAACCTACTGCACATCTACTATTTTAAGGTCAAGCCAAGAATCACAATTTCAGCTAACCTTTAAATTAAGTTATAGAAAACATAACAGTACAATAATTAGATAACTGGATTTTCCTGGAAGTTCTATTTGAAGTGATAAATACTGCATATGACAAGCACTTCCTTTTAACAAAAAAAAAAACAAAACAAAAAAAAACCTCATGTCAGAAATGTCGCTGTCATTGTCTGAGAGTTCAAACAGATAGTCTGAACTGCCCTCCTCGTCTGAGAAGGAGCGCTCCACTTTCGGCTGCAGCATGTCCTGTGTGATCTTGTTTCGGGCATCCATGCTGCGCAAGTCATCTTCACTCCGACACTTCTCTGAGACAAATAAATAAATAAATAAATATTTCAGTTTGGAGCCAGTTTTAAAAAATAATTAAATTACAACTTTTAATCTGCAAGGATGCAATAAAAGTGACAGTAAATAATAATGTTCCAAAAAATTATTTAAAAAAAAAAAATGCTGTTCATTCATCAAAGAATCCTGAAATAAAGCATTACGGTTTCTACAAAAAAAAATATTAAGCATCACAACTGTTTAACATTGATAAATGTTTTTAGCACCAAATCAGCATATTAGGATGAATTCTAAAGGATGATATGTGACATGATCCTGCTGAAAATTCAGCTTTGGCATCACATGAAAAAAAAGAAACATTACTTAGCAACTCTTAGCAACAAATATGAAAAACAAATCTCTGTAAACTTGTTGACATTGACTATTTATCTCTTTGGCTAGTTTTTTTTTTCCTATTTAAAAATGAAAAAATAAAAGTTTAAAAATAGTTTGTAAACATTTTATACCCTCACGTTGTTTAGTTACAACTGACTTGGTGTGAACGGGTCTTAACAGGACATGAGAATAAAGAACAGAAGTGTGATGCGGTACCTGGGTGCTGTAGAAGGTAAGCCTCCACCAGGTTGTTGAGAATGTGGTTTTTACGGATTCTCTCCACAGGACATCGGCAGGTGGGGCAGAAGGAGGAACGCTCCATCCAGCCAGAATAACAGGCAGCGCAAAATGTATGCATGCAGGGCTGAAGACTGTATGGAAGTACACACACATTAGCTATTAAAAATGTATTAAAATTCAGCCTCCACACACCTTGTTAAAATCCTTCCTTAAAATTATTTATTTAAAAGTTTACATTTAGAAAATGTAAATGTTTTTGTGACGAACAGGGCAGGCGAGAGCCGCGAGGGAACGGCACGAGGCCGGTGACACGAGTGATAATGAGCTTCAGCTGCTCTGCGCACCGGTCTCGTATCTCTCACGGAGGAGCTCCGGAAGCATAAAAGAGGAGCGACGACAGTGAAGGACGAGAGAGGACCCGGCCTGGACTTTATGTATGTATGTGTTATATATACGCCGTGAGAAACTATCGCCCTTTTACTTTCGCTTTATTGTTTGGTTATTTATTATTAAACTATGTTGAATGTTCGCCGGTTCCCGCCTCCTTCTTCCCACATTTACGAACTGTCTTAAAGTTTTCATTCAGGTGTAAGTGTTGATTTGTGCACACTGAACTGACCTGACACAGTCATGCAGCAGATCCTGGCAGACGATGCATGTGAGGGATTCTTCCATCTTGTCTGTGGTGGCTCCCTCAGTTTTCTCTTTTCCCGCTGCTCCACTGATAGGGACCTCAGGAGCTGCTGCAGAAATAGCTGAGTCACAGAGATCATCTGCAACACAGATAGATACATAAACGTTACATTTGAAAGCATTCATATTCTAGAACAGATCTAAAACATTTTGATACCAGATATTCACACTACAGTTCAAAAGAAATTAACACTTTTAGTTACAGTAATAACATGCAATAAAAATAAAAAATATTTCACAATGTTATTGTACTTTTGATCAAACAAATGCAGCCTTGGTGAGCAAAAGAGACTTCTTTCAAAAACATTTGAAAACATTATCAGCCCCAAACGAAACGACTGCAGTCTAGCAGTTAGTGCATGTGATTATGTGTATGTGCCTTGTGTCAGACCCTGCTGCCACACCGTCACTCTATTATTTCCTGCATTTCTTTCACTAAAATGGCAGGCGCACATTATGATGTATGACACTCAATCATGTTGCCAGATTGCTTTCTAAACACTTTCAAAGCATAGTTAGCAATAGCAACTAGTAAATGTTGTAAATGTCAGAATACAGATGGTCAGAGTGCTCATAAATTATTTAAAATGCATCACATTTATTAGTTTTTCCACTGAGTGTTACAGCACCTCTGTCAATTTTTCTTCTTTTCCTCTGCATTTCCACCTCCGGCTCCGTCTGCTCTCCTCCCTCAGTCCAGTAGGTCCACTTTAGGCGGGAGTGATTCATGACCGGCTCCCCAGGGCTGCCTGCTGGTGCAGTCATCTCGGATTCTGCTTTACGAACAACTGAAGAACTGACTGGGTTGTTCTTTGCAGACGCATCTGCTAAATGGTATACATAGGCATGCAAAACACTGTAAATCTGAAAAACTCCATGCATAGATAAACAGCCGCAAAATAAGCCATTGCATTTACATTTATATAATAATCCCTTTCTTGTCAAAGCGTCTTGCGTGAAAGTGCACATACAGAGTGGACCGTAATTACCGTTACAGGTAGATAAGGGCATGTTGTAGAAGTGGAAGGACGAGCTGGAGGTAGATGGCTGGGGGTCCTCATGCCCAGACTGAGGTAGAGGCTTCACAATAACAGGCTCTACTGGTGCTGGTTCACTCTCGGTTTCCGTCAGATCAGAATCCTCTTCTCTCCCAGCATCTGTGTGGAAAACAAAGAGAAAACTGAAACTTACAGTTCACTCAAAGAAACTAAAATTCTGTCAAAAATTGCATGGGGGATGAAACTGGGATTTCAAACCAACATGAAATCAAAACTGATAAACTGTGAGTGATTCATCATATTCTTCCAAAGCAAAAAAAAATGTTTTCATAATCTAGGGTAATTAGAGAAATCTTCAAAATGTAGTAAAGAGAAGTTCATACTATATGACTTTCAGTCAGATTTTGTGGACGCAGAAAGATTTCCAAGGTCTGCGAGAAAACCCCCGCATCACGGCTTATTTCGGTCTGCGACGTGGTATGAGCCAGTCTCGAGCGGTCACAGACGCCGCAATATTTTCAAACCTGTTTGATATTATCATCACATCATCTTGTAGTGTGTGCGATGCAATGGAATTATTACAGCCAATCACAGTGCAGAAGGTATAAACGAAAGAATCTTGTGAATTTATGTAAGAAAACTTTTTTTTTTTTTGCCGTTTCTGCTCCTAGTCGGCGTTGTGTAGTACGTGCGCTGCCATGACAAGACGACAGATGACAAGAAACCTTGTTGTGTAGTGTGAACACCACAGGGATTCAGGGAGTCCTCTTCCTCAAACAACCTTTTCTGCTTACAGGCTATAAACGAACGAACATCTGTATAATAAACAGAAATATCGGCATGAAATGTTATAATCAACATCTGCTCACCTTCAACGTCCTGTGAGGCACTTTCTTGTGGCCTGATGGCCTGATAAACGTAAGCAATGTCTGCAAAACAGAAAATAGATTAGTGATTTGGCTAATCTGGGTCATGTGTTTGGAAGCAACTGCACTACAAAAAAAAGAAAATGCTTAACAAATCTGAAAACGTACTTTGCTCTGGCTCATTCTTCCTGTACACAAAGTAAATGACATCACCATTCTGCAGTAAGTGCATCTGTTTCTTCACCACTTTGGACATGTTGATCACTGTCCCATTGGTGCTGATACAAACAAACACAACACAATAATATATTTTAACAAATGATGGCCCCTTTGAATGCATAGAGTGCTATTCAGAGGCTAAATGATGGAGGCCAATCCATGACCTTTTTCTGAATTTTAATTTTAGGGACGGTGGACAAAGAACAGGAAACAAAGTTATTGAATCCAAGCTGGATTCGAACAACGTGCGCAATTAACCGCAAGGCCACATTTCTGATACCCACACACAGTCTTCTGATGTACTTGGAGCATATTAAACTAGGGTCTTTCGAAGATGACAAATTACCCATTTATGAACTTACCTACGATATGTTTAAAATAAATGCCCGATAGCCCCTGATCCACCTAAATATTGACTATTTCATTTAAGATGATGAATAGAGACATAATAAAGTGCTCAGTTAAATTCTTATTAAAAATGACAAATAGAAAGCTGTACAAGAAAGGATAATAAGAAGGGAGGGAGGGATCCTTGCAGTTCTCATCACGCTGACTAAGCGTCGTAAAAAACACAGCATATCGACTGTTTATCAGACACACTCACTTAATCAGCTGGATGGAAATGAGCAGAAGCAGTGAACTAGCGTACATTCGAATACATGTGACATACAGCTTCTACAGGCGCAGATCAACTAGTGTATCTCCATCACTGACTATTAACCAAATTACAATTAATTATTCACCAAAGCAATGATTAAATGTCATGAGGGAATTGGATATATATATATTCGCCAGAGGGCCAAGCATGTCATTAATTGAATTCACTTACTAATGTAATTAGAAGTCACTCAGTCTAATTTGCAAAAACTTAATAGAACTAAAACGAATTAATGCCAACTGCCACTACAGACATTTTTATTCGATGGGCATTAAAATCTAACATTAGCATTATGAACCAGTCTTCCAAAATAATATCAGCTCTGTAAATTTACACAACACTCCTTTCTCTTTGGCCAAAAGTGATGTCTGGCCTAAGAAAATTGACATGTTTATTCAAATATTATTACATATTTGTTAAAAGTTTTAGAAGCATAGTGTGTAGTTGTGCTTAGAGATGTTTTATCTGCGATAACACAATAAAACATGGCAAATTGTGCGGACACAATTTTTGGCCAGGCTGTCCTACAAAGTAATTATGAACATATAAACACAAATAATTTTGATCTTCCCTCACATTTAAATTATTTGAAAAATCTAAACTATTTTGCTCATATTTTGATATTAAAGGGTCATTAAAAACAAATATCCCACCAGGACATCACTTTTGGCCACTACTGTATAATGAAAATTTTGCATACAAGAATTTATATATATATTTTTTTTAAATGATATACATTATTATGTACAGTATATACAAAATGATATACATAGAAATAGCAGGAACATGATATTGGTATGAAACTGTTCAACAATCCATTACCTCATGTCCTCCAGCCACACCTTTCCTGAGAGCTGATCATAAGTGATTTTGCAATGATTCCCTGAGACCAGTTTATTAGCCGGAAATGAGAGGTCACAATCTATAAACAAAATATGTCTGTGAGGTTATGATATAGAGACAAGTCAACAATAAATAAAAATGCAATATATTCTTTTTTCTTATTGTGTACAATCAATCCATCACTATGTGCTATTCCACAGAAAAAAAAGTATGTTTTATAGTCCTTTAACAAATGCCAACCTAAGCCTTTATCTGCAAAAATGCAAGCTTTAGCTCCAACTGTAACTGTAAAAATGACAAAATTTTTCATGAAGAAAATAAAGCTTCATTTTTAGGACATTAATATTATTTGCATTGTAAAATTTCCTCACAAATTTATCACTACAATCATAAACAATCACAATTATTAATAATAATAATACTTCAGTATTTTCACATTAAAGCAGTACACATTAATATCAACACCAAGGTCATGGGATCAGTTCACAGGGAATGTAAGAAATAATTAATATATATTTTAATGCAAATTGCTTTGTCTACAAGGGTGCACAGCGGTGAAAACTTAAATGACAAATGGGACACCTTACGATTCTATCCTGCTTGAATCTGAAATATGTGACATTACTGAAGTAAAATGGGCAGCGAAAGCCTTTATGTCAACTTTAATAAAGCATGTTCCTTTTTTCTCTTCCTGACCTGGACCATTACTTTTCTCTCCCAGACACATTAGACATGCAAGTCTTAAATGAAGTATAGTGTGGCGTGATGTGATGTAAGGTTAAAAATGAGACTATTATAGTAATGAAGCGTATCAGTTCTGCTAATATCCAGTGTTGAATGTTACCGTGAAGCGCACAAAACCAAACAGACACATGGATTGCTATTAATTAAAGTGGGAAAACAGACAGTCTTCAAAACCAGACAGACACAGACAGAGTCAAAGGGATACAACCTTTCCCTGCACACCAGCACAACACAAAAAACTACTTAATATTCCAAGAGCATGTCTTCAATAGATGCCTTTGTCATTATTGGGGTGGGGGTTCGTTTGCTGAACTAAAGAGAGTATTGTTAAAGGCATGGGCTCACTGAATACATGCAGACACCGCTTCAGACTGATTATCTCGAGGGGGAAAAATGTAATAACTAATAAAAGTCATAGGAAAGTTTTGGGAATGGAGAAGCCCTTTTAAAATTAAACAATTATTTCACAAGGCTGACATTGAGCAATTAACACGATCAAACACATTATTAGTGATGATGTTTAGCGCACCTTTTTTCCTCCCCACAGTGCATTCTCTATTTATGAGCAAGATCTCTGAATCCGGAGATCCGTCAACTTTTACCAGTTTCCCCCAGGCCTGACAGCTGCCCTCATGCGCCATCTTCTCCTCTTCCTTATTGTACCTGCCAGACAACAAATCAGAAGTGTGAGGGAAAGAATATGTCATAAAAGAAAATAAATGCAAAAGCCTTCACCCACAATCCTGGTTATATTACGAAAAAAGAGAGTTGAAAAACTAGCGTAAAGGACTCCACACACAGCATGCTTAATAAAAGACCAGGGAGTGTTGGAACACAAGATGAGTTTAACCAATTAGAAATGAGCAACAGGAGTGAAATCACTGCCATACTGTACACGAGCATCACCACCCTCCTCTCGTGACAAGAGAAGTAAAACAATCAGTGTAATTTTACATCATAAACTTGAGATGATGTGCGGAACTGCTATAATCTGAACCAATAGATTGTTCTGCCTTCGGTTTAAAAAAGCTTTACTAATATCACAAATGACCAAAAGAATTGTAGGGCCGCAAATTCTGTTGCATTGTGTTGGTAATGAGGGAACTGGAGACCATAGGCTCCAGGGCTGCATTTCCCAAAAAGCACTAATGCCACCAATGGTCTCTACGATCAACTCAGCTCACGATGCTTTTGAGAGATTCAGCCCTAATGGGTAGGACTGTAACATTACTTTCCAATATACTTCTAATATATATATATATATATATATATATATATATACACATACACACACACATACATACATTATACATACATATATATATATATATATTCCACATTTATTTGGAAAAATATTAAGTAAAATTGGAATTTGTTTTGAATGAAAATGTTGATCGAAAATGAGGACAAGGTTTTCAATTTGATTATTACAATAAATTCATACACAAAATGTAAACCCATGTTATATTAGTGTCACAGTAGTGGTAGAAAAGTAGGGTGTAACAACACCGAGTTATGTATTTCTAAACAACTTTAATTTGAACCATTTAGATATTTAGATATAACAAATATTACACGAAAGTTTTGATTATTTTGTTTAAACGCGTCTGTAACTGCCTAAAACTAAACAAACAAAAAAAAAAAACCCTCATCAACTTGATGAGCATTAACGTTAAACGTTCAGTCAGTGCTAAACTGCTAGCTGAAGCTGCCAACGAGCTCGTTGTAAGCTAAAGCCATTAGAAAAAAGTCAACTAAATGATACGAGCTGAATGTGTAAAGTCTTGCATTTCTTTAAGAAACTGTTTTCAAGTTGAGTTTTGTTGCGGGAAACTACAAGAACGTGAAACGGCGCAATGTTTACGCGAAGGGCTGCTAACTCAGAGTCGCTAGCCCACAATCACATCTGAAACAGTTCAAAACAACAGAATTAAACTGTAAACTCAAACTGTAATATTTGCAGTGTACTAACCTAACCAGCGTCCGACAGTATCCGGAGCATTAGCGCATGCTGACTTGAATCCTCCGTATGCTTTCGTTTTTATTTTGTGGAGCACTTCCTGGCGAGCAGTGGCATTTTCAGGCAATCAGCTGATGGAAGAGAGGAGGAGGAGTGTGAGTGTGGTGGTGGTGGGGGGGAGAGAGAGAGAGAGAGAGAGAGAGAGAGAGAGAGAGAGAGAGAGAGAGAGAGAGAGAGAGAGAGAGAGAGAGAGAGAGAGAGAGAGAGAGAGAGAGAGAGAGAGAAGAGAGAGAGAGAGAGAGAGAGAGAGAGAGAGAGAGAGACAGAGAGAGAGGCTATGGGAATGAAGCTGACAGGGGGTCTCCGGGCCTCTGTCTGGCCCATGTGAAAGCCCTGAACAAAAACCTGTCAGGAATGATGTCTAGACAAAAGATTGATACACATTTTAAAGCAAGACATCGCTGTGAATGAGTATAATTCATTTAATAATGACTTAGAATGACACTTTTAGTCAAGTTAATACCTAACTATTAATATTATTTAAAAGCAGATTTACAAAAATAGTGTTGATGCCTGCATAGGAGAGGTATAGGGGCCCGTAGAAATTGTCAGAGAAATCAGAAAATGTATAAAATAATAATAACATTTACCAAAGTGTTATTTACAGTTATATTAATTGTGATATATATATATATAATATATATATATATATATATATATTTATTATATATAATATATAATTATATTAATTTTATAAATCATAATTTTATATATATATATATATATATATATATATACAGTACTGTGCAAAAGTTTTAGGTGGTGAAAAAATGCTGTAAAGTAAGAATGCTTTCAAAAATAGACATGTTAATAGTTTATATTTATCAATTAACAAAATGCAAAGTGAGTGAACAGAAGAAAAATCTACATCAAATCAATATTTGGTGTGACCACCCTTTGCCTTCAAAACAGCATCAATTCTTCTAGGTACACTTGCACACAGTTTTTGAAGGAACTCGGCAGGTAGGTTGGCCCAAACATCTTGGAGAACTAACCACAGTTCCTCTGTGGATTTAGGCAGCCTCAGTTGCTTCTCTCTCTTCATGTAATCCCAGACAGACTCGATGATGTTGAGATCAGGGCTCTGTGGGGGCCATACCATCACTTCCAGGACTCCTTGTTCTTCTTTACACTGAAGATAGTTCTTAATGACTTTCGCTGTATGTTTGGGGTCGTTGTCATGCTGCAGAATAAATTTGGGGCCAATCAGATGCCTCCCTGATGGTATTGCATGATGGATAAGTATCTGCCTGTACTTCTCAGCATTGAGGATACCATTAATTCTGACCAAATCCCCAACTCCATTTGCAGAAATGCAGCCCCAAACTTGCAAGGAACCTCCACCATGCTTCACTGTTGCCTGCAGACACTCATTCGTGTACCGCTCTCCAGCCCTTCGGCGAACAAACTGCCTTCTGCTACAGCCAAATATTTCAAATTTTGACTCATCAGTCCAGAGCACCTGCTGCCATTTTTCTGCACCCCAGTTCCTGTGTTTTCGTGCATAGTTGAGTCGCTTGGCCTTGTTTCCACGTCGGAGGTATGGCTTTTTGGCCGCAAGTCTTCCATGAAGGCCACTTCTGACCAGACTTCTCCGGACAGTAGATGGGTGTACCAGGGTCCCACTGTTTTCTGCCAATTGTGAGCTAATGGCACTGCTCGACATCTTCCGATTGCGAAGGGAAGTAAGCATGATGTGTCTTTCATCTGCTGCAGTAAGTTTCCTTGGCCGACCACTGCGTCTACGGTCCTCAACGTTGCCTGTTTCTTTGTGCTTCTTCAAAAGAGCTTGGACAGCACATCTGGAAACCCCTGTCTGCCTTGAAATTTCTGCCTGGGAGAGACCTTGCTGATGCAGTATAACTACCTTGTGTCTTGTTGCTGTGCTCAGTCTTGCCATGGTGTATGACTTTTGACAGTAAACTGTCTTCAGCAACCTCACCTTGTTAGCTGAGTTTGGCTGTTCCTCACCCAGTTTTATTCCTCCTACACAGCTGTTTCTGTTTCAGTTAATGATTGTGTTTCAACCTACATATTGAATTGATGATCATTAGCACCTGTTTGGTATAATTGTTTAATCATAAACCTAACTATATGCCTACAAAATCCCTGACTTTGTGCAAGTGTACCTTGAAGAATTGATGCTGTTTTGAAGGTAAAGGGTGGTCACACCAAATATGGATTTGATTTAGATTTTTCTTCTGTTCACTCACTTTGCATTTTGTTAATTGATAAATATAATCTATTACCAAGTTTCTTTTTGAAAGCATTCTTACTTTACAGCATTTTTTCACACCTGCCTAAAACTTTTCACAGTACTGTATATAAAATTATGATATAAAATTATGTAATTAATTTATTCTCTTGATGACAATAAGCTGGTAAAAATGTTCACCTATTTCAACTTAAAAACTTAAGTTCAATTGCGGCCTTAAATATGTAAATATTAAAGTGTACAAGCCATTTCGATTTATTGCTCTTTGTAAAGGACTGTGCAGTATTCGCCGTTTCAGATTTGCAAAGTTCAGGAACAAATGAATTACTGTTCTATTCAGGGTCCAGTTGCAGAAACTTAGCCACTAAATGTCAAGACTGAGTTCGTTTGAACAACTAGCCGTTAGATAACAGGTTATCAGTCTAATTTATCCAATTCAAAGTACACCAATCTACCGTTTTATGCAACTGACTTTAAAAGGACCAGACTTGAAGAAAAATATTTGGTGACTAACTTGTTAGACTAGTCTTAGCAGTTTATGCAAACAGCCACTGTTCACTTGTCCTGATAGGTGGCCTCAACTTACGTGTTTAATTTTCAAGGAAGCCTTTGTTTCCATTACTTTTCTAGATCTTTGTATGATAATACAAACGTTTTAGTGATTTAAAGTTATGGGCCATAGTTACGAAGAACACTGACACATTTTGAAGCAAAACAGATTTTATTTTCCTTCATAAACACAGATTTTAAAGGCACAATATGTAATTTTCCACAGCTAGAGGTCACGGAATCATGGGAGATGTCGTCTTCACCTCACAGCCGGTGGAAAAGAATGTGAATGTGAGGTAACGCAATCATATTACATACATTTGAGTGTGTTGAAAATGATGTGCGTTCGATTGGCAGCTGCTGTGAGACACGCTAGATTGATATTAGAATATATTAATGAATGCTGGATGGCTTGTGTCGCTAATTAATTTTAAAACAAATTGTATGACGGAGAAAATGCTGTATTACTGTTACTAAAAAATAAAGTTGCATGTTATGATGCTATACTAGGCACTGGACAAAATAGTGTTTTCTATAGAGGCATGTACTTGCGGAACATGGAACTCGCGTAAATCAAGAAAACAATTCAAACACTAAGACTAAACATATTGAGCTATATAATATTGATTAGTTTTCTGTATATAAATGTATCCAACCAGTTGTTCCCTTGACTAATAAAACATATAATACATTAAAACATCTTTGGTGGGTAACGCGGGTGTGATGTCAGTGATAGACAGTGCGTGTCCTGGTTAAAATAGCTTATTTCTCTGGATTTAAACATTCTTGGAAACATCTGGGATAATGTGAATACACAAGTCAACAAAATATATAACTGTCCTGGTGGATTTTGAATATTTTAATCCAGAAATCTTACATATTGTGCCTTTAATAAAATGAGCACAAAGTCTTTAACAGCAAGAAGTAGAAACAAACAAATCTGCATGTTGTGTTGTGGAAAAAAGTTCACACTGCCCAATTGATCTTGCTTACCTTACTACTTGTAAGGTAGTGGAATAAAATGAGCCATTTTTTACTCAAGATGATGAAAGTATCTAAAGTAATTTCCCATCATTTTAAATGATCAGAATTCATGTATGACAAAGGGTTCTAAACATATGGATTCTTATAAAAAAGTGTTCCGGTTCTTATCAGAGAAGGATTCTGTACTTGTACATTGTTCCTATCAAATAAACTTTTTTTTTTTTAAATGAAACCAATTGTTGGTTGCACTTTATTTTACAGTACGTACACTTACAGTAATATGAGGTAACTGCATGGGTTAAGGTCAGGTTTATGGGTAGGTTCAGGGTTTCTATAATAAGTACATAGTATGTACATGAGGAACAGGACTGAAAAATAAAGTTCTACCCAGTTGCTTATTATTACATTGCAATTAAACCAGTTTATACTTCTGAGGTTTAATTTACATTCATTGCCTTATGGTAGGGTAAGATAAAAGTCTGGCTCAATTTACCCCACAGCATTTGGCTCACTTTGCCCCACAGCTGCCATTTTGGACAAAACTAGCTAGCGTACCAATTTCAGGCTAATATTTAGCTAAATGATTTGCATGGTTTTATACATTATCTGGTTTAATACATTTTATACAGTCACCAGTATGGATCATTAATGGACCTGGACAAATTTGCTTTAATGTAACAGCCATCACATCTGTTAGGCTAAAATTTTACTTTACTTTGACAAGCCAAAAACAGTTTTTTAAAACAAACAGGTGCTTTCCACTCCTCCCACGTGCTTCTCCTTTTAACAGTCTGCCAGAAATGATAGGTGGTTTCAAAACGTGCGGTCACATGACAATAAAAGTGTACAGGTGCCAAGATAAAGGGGGTGGGTCGACTTACCCACTGGCTCATCTTACCCCACTCCCCTATATTATTTCATAATAAAAATAATTTCAATTGAATTAAAAAAAAAAAAAAACCCTCTCAAGTTATATATAAGAGCCCAAAGTTTACTTGAATTGATCATAAAAGAGTGTACTACTATATAGAGTCTCTCGTCTGCGGATGACAAAAAAATGTGTATTTATGTTATGATATGAATTATATTCAGATGAGTGAAGTGTGGGTAACAAATTTATTCAGATCTCCTCACAGACAGGGTCATAAGAAGGATTTGGAATGTGGGGGATACATTAAGGAGGGGGTCTTTGAGTAAGAGAGAGAGAGAGAGAGAGAGATTGCCGATAACATGCTCTCTGACTGTGAGAAACTGTCACAGAGTGTGCAAGGTGCAAGACTGTGGTCATTTGCTTTGGCAGAAGTCCGTTGGCCAGCTTTCACTTAGCTTTTCATAGCCTCTCTTAGATTGAATAGAGTGTCTCAAAGGGCTCTAAAGGTGTCTGTGCAGTCTGCCTCTGATAAGCGGTCAGGCAGTTTTATGTCAGAGCCTGTCTGTTCACATCCAGTCCATGCCAACTCAAAGAGCCCTACAGTTTATTACACTGTCAGGATGGGGGAATTTAACCTGACAGGTTCACTTAACTGAAGCAGAGCAAGCTCTATTGATTTAAACAGACAAATAGTTTATTAACAGATTAACTGTTAATAAATTGTCTGAATATGGTTATACTTTCTCCAGTAGTTCTTATATGCACATTTATTATGAGTGTTGTGATTTGGTGGACAGATAATATGTTTTTGCAAACACTTTCCATTCAGTGACACCAATGTCCTTCAATACTTCATTAAAACCTATTTTATGAGCTTATAGCTTATCTTCATCTAAATGATTTTCTTTAATTATCATGCATGAATATGCAAGTTTTATGAAATCTGATTTGGACTGGTTATGAACTGAAAAAAGTAATGGTGTTTTAAAAACGGTCAGTTAGAGCACATACGCTGTCTTAAAACACACTTTTAACTCTATGGTTTAATTAGGGGAAATAAATAAATTCATTTGGAGATTTTCTGAAGATCATGAATATTTCCTTCACGGTGTCATTTACATCAGGGGCAGTGGAAAAGTATAGAGGAAAACTGAAAAAAAAAATTGGATAAATGAAATTAAAATAATAAAACAGATAAAGTAACATTTTGATTAATATAAATAAATAAATGATTAAAATTAAATAAATAAATTATATATTTAACAGTAAAAACTGAGTAAAAACAATTTTTTTCATAATTTGTGATTGAAAGTCTGGGACAAGGTAAAGCAATTAAATAAAAAAAAAAACAAATAACAAAATATGCAAAAATGAGATAAATGTGTATAAATATAAAATATAGATATACGTAAATATATATATAAATATAATTTATATGATATACGACGTAAAAGCTTCGAAACTAAATAAACATTCGATCTTATCCATTTTCCCTAAAATCACGATGTTCTTCGTCAACACTTGGATGCACCTACAGTTCTACAAATAATCCAGCAGGGGTAGCTGTTGATCCATTCCATAATAATGATTGCGTTGCACGGTTGCTTTAGGGTACAAGCTCCTGAACATCTTCTATACGTTCAGGCATAATTACATATTTTTTCCAGTAATTTTTAACAATAAAACATTCAATGTCATTTGTCATGAAACTGATTACCACATTATTCATAAACCCATGCGTTCACACTATTAAACCTTATTTGTATTCGCTGATAATACGTGAGGATGCAGCCAAGAGGCACAAATGTCAGGTCAAAATTACATTTTCTCATGTTCGTTGTATATGGCTATTTTGCAGAAGCATAGTTCTTATATTACGGAAGCTATTTTCCTCTCGCCTCCATCTCTACAGGTCGTTTCTATGGAAAACAGTTTTTGCATAATCTCATCGGCATTTGTTTGTAAATTGGTGCGCTGGAGGGACTACGCGCATGCGCGGCGGGGTCGGCTTCATACCGCGCTCATCTTGTTCAGCTCATCTTCACTCTCAGCAGAACTCCCTGAATGGTGAAAGGCCCCAGCTTTGAACAGAATGAATTCCCAGCATGGTTTACGCTTGTTAGCGATAGTTTGGTGCTGGTTATTTCCAATAAAAACTGCCCATCTTTAACCACATTGTGTTCAGCTTGTTAGCTGTTTTTTCAACCAACCATGCTGATCTTGCAGCAGTAGCAGCATTTCCTCCAACATTTCTGTCAAATGCACTGATTTGTCAGTGAGTATAAATGATCACAGACTAACAAATCCCTCGTGCTTCTCAAATCAAAGACATGGAGAACAGACAGAGCAAAGGCGGCCCAACTTCATTTAGAAAAGAGTCACCATTCAAAGCCTGCTTGCCCTTCTTTCAAAACCCTTATTAGACTCGGTGAAGGGAGATTACAAGCAAATAAAATTACTTTAATTGTAATATTGGATTTCATAATGGCCTCAGATATGTAATTATGCCCCTCTTAAACTTTTCATTAAAAAACCATTTGGCAACAACAAAGGACATTACGCCGGGGCGTGCGCCATTTGTGATGGCACACAGCTTGTAGGTATTAGACATATTTCTCTGGGAAAGAAAATAATGAGCAACCCAAATAAAGCACAGAAGGATGAGAAACTGATACCAGGTGAAAGAGCAGCGTTAATTAATGTGAGATTCGGTGCACATGCTGAACAACACAACAGGAACAGGGCACAGAGCGCCTGCCATCTTTATGCATGATGGACATTTTATCTCTCACAAACAGCCTCAGAGTGAACAGATTTATGCCTGCATGTGTCAAAATGTAATCCATGTTTGATTATTAAGGACATAAAAGTTTTCAAATTCTGGACACAGAAGATACTGGAGGCACGATTTGTATATATGTATGTGGTGTCTTAAAGGGAGAGTTCACCCAAAAATATCCCATGATTTACTCATCCTCAAGCCATCTTAGATGTATATAACTATCTTCATTCAGATGAACACAATTGGAGTTTAATATATTTACTCCCAGTATTCGCTCATTTTGAAGTCCAAAAAAGTGAAGCCCAAAAAAGTGCGTCTATCCATCCTTTTATGATGGATGGATGCACTTTTTTGGACTTCAAACTCAGAAGCGCTATTCACTATAAAGCTTGGAAGAGCCAGAATATATATATTTTTTGAATATAACTCTGATTGTGTTTGTCTGAAAAAAGAAAGTCATATACACCTGGGATGGCTTGAGGGCGAGTAAATCATGGGAATTTTTTTTTTTTTTTTTTTTTTTTTTTTTGGGGTGAACTATCCCTCTAACCTTATGGTGTTGGTTTGTTGCTGGTTATTCACAAGCAAAACTGCAAAGCAGGTCGACCAAGAATGAATCACAGATTAATCAAAATGACTAAAACACAATTTAAAAAATAAGTTAAACGCATAGGATAAACCAATTATACTGCAATAAAATGGCAACCTTAAGTGCAAAATATTAATATTTTATTATTATAAAACTTATTATTTGATGTTGTTTTCCAGAATAGAAACATCTAAACATCCTTAAAACAAGACAACATACATTTAAATGAGATCAGCATGAAATAACATGACTTGTTTTCAAAGCTTCTTAAACTAAAGCTGCAGTCTATAAGTTTTGCCTCTTTGTCGCCATCTCTGTTTGAAACCTGCAATTCCAGTTATTTGGGGAATTATCATCTTTATGTGGTTGTGAATCGGCTGTCAGTCACCGCACCGTTGGATACTGTACTTCAGAATCACAGATTCTACGTCTTAAAATAAGAATTTTCACTGGAAAATGTCAACAGAACAAGTAAGAAACCAATTGACTGAGAAACTCAGAAAAAAAACCAACAATAAATCGCGCTACCAATGGTGACTAAATCCAATGATAGTTTAGCAAATCGTGCAAATTATTATTATCGTTATACTTCGTTCAAAATGGTCAATGTTAAAAACATCAGCATTGTGTAACTACATGTATTTAGTGTATATTAGCGTGAAGACTGCCATTTCGGTACACGTTAATTTGTCATACCATACAATCCGCCATCAAAATAAGAAGTTGGTTACACTTTACAATAAGGTTCATTAGTTAAACATTAGTTAATGTATTAACTAACACATTTATTACCGTATTTACTTCGTTAGCGTTACTTAATGAAAATACAGTTGTTTATGTTAGTTCCCAGTGCATTAACTAATGTTAATAAGATTTTAATAATGTATTAGTAAATGTTGAAATTAACATTAACAAAGATTAATAAACGCTGTATAAGTGCAGTTCATTATTAGTTCATGTTAACCAATGAACCTTATTGTAAAGTGTTACCGATAAGTTTAATTATTCCAGCTGCTGTGAGAAAAGGCTAAGAAATCTTCCACCAGCAGCGTCCTCACACACGATATAGCATACTAGCTGGGACTCATTCTTTATGTAAACAGACGTTAAGTATTGACACAAAGACGAACGGCAGCGTGCTCAAATTTCCTACGAAAACCCACCAGAATCACTCAGATTAGAACACATTATTACAAGCTTTGTGAATCAGGTAAGGAGATAGTTTTGAACACTGGCTGGTTATTTCCTTGCTCAAAAATTGATTTTGGTTCATTTTTAACCAAAAAAAGTTACGGACTGCAGCTCGAACTTTACTTTTCTTGTCTCATTGGCAAATAGTTTTGCTTATATTTTAAGCATAAACCACTTTGTTTGATTTATGCTTATTACAAGAAAAAAAAAAACTGCCAATAGGATAAGAAAAATAAACTTTCTTTAAAATGTATCAGTTATAATTTTACAAGAAGTAATACTCTGAATTATAAATGACCCTTTTTTTTTTTTTTTTAAATGGACGTTTAAATATTTTCACTGGTAAACAAACTAAAAACACAGATTAAGAAAATAAACTTTTGCATCGTTTCGAGGAGGTATTTCCATTGGTACAAATTTCCATAAAATCGCTTCTATGGAAACCTCTTTTTTGCATAAACCCATTGGTATTTGTTTACAAGTTTGTCACCTTCTCCTTTGACCTTTCCTGATGGCTTCCATTGAGCTCTCAGAAGAAGAAAGGGAGTGTCAGCACATGCCGTGTGACTAAAACTAACAAGCCGAAAGCAAAAGATAAGAAGCATTCTTGGGCGACGGAGTAACTCGTCCTGGAGAGGTTGGGCTTGATACCAGCACTTGTTGTTTTGATGTGTTAAATAGCCAGTTGTCAACAGAAGCAAAACACCGATGGTTGAGCCACTGTGTAATGGCGGGTTTAGGCTGATAATCGGATGTCTACAGCCAGGAGTGGTTAGCCAGCATATCTAAACGTGGCGGTTACGGGCCGGTTTTACATGCATATGCACACCATGAGAACAACCTTTGATGGTCTGGTGCCAGGGAGCGATATGCTGTCCTTTCATGTGAAATGCAGTTCTATGGAAATTCAGATATTTGAAATTATAAACGTGCTCCGGTCAATGCACTTTGCTGACTAGCCAGGCATTTGCGCTGTACAAAGGCTTATGTTGGTTGTAGCCCTGCAACCACTACACAACCTGCCCTTAAGCTATATGACATTAGTGAACAGGGAGAGATAAGATATGAGGATTGTTATGTGTTCATGTGGTGATAACAGATAAGGGAGTTTTTTTTTTTTTTTTTTAAGCAGGCTTCCAGACAGTATGGGTAAGAGCAGAGCTGGTCTAATGTCTTTTCGACAGGGGAGGAATGTGCAGCTTTTGAGCTCAAGCCAGGCATCTGCAATCATTTAGCTAAGGGTGTGCATACAGCGCCCTCCCATCTCCCCCTGCAGCAGTCATACAGCTCTGAATACTGTACAAAGCCAGCTTAAAAAACACCGGGTCAAGTGCAGGGCAGTTGTCAGATGTTTGTTATTAGTCATATGTCAAAAGTGAAAGCACGCAGATTAAGAGATTTTTCTTTTTTCGCGGACAACTAAAAGCACACATTTGCATCGGAGGCCAAGGCCATACGCGCCCTCCATATAACCAAATACGTGTCAGAAGAGTAGTAAAACTTTACGGAGAAAATGTGTGTGGTGCCTGGCCCGGCAAAACCCACCGCCGCGTGTCAGCCGTTTTGAGCGGTTGCTTAGACTGGCTAAGGTCTTTCTTAAATTTTCTCAGGTCTTAAATTGAATGCTTACATTGTTCAAAAGAACAAAAAAATTCAGCAAGGATGCACTGAATTGATCAAATGTGACCTTTCGAACATTTCAAAGTAATCCTGAAAGAATTATTTCTGAAGGATCATGTGACACTGAAGACTTGAGAAATGTCTGCTGAAATTCAGCTTTGCGATCATAGGAATAAATTACATTTTAGAAACTATTTCACAGTAAAATTGGTTTTACTGTTTTTTTTTTTTTTTTAAAACATAATGCCTTTGTGAGCATGAGACTTCTATAAACTTTGAATTTAATAGAATAAGCACTGTAAAAACGAATCGTTGGTTTAACTTAAAGTAAGTTACCTCGTTACCTTAAAATTTTGAGTTCATTGAAATAAATTTTTTTAGTTAATACAATGAAGGTGATTGGTTAAATCAACAGAAACTCAAAATATGCTATCAGAACCACAATAATTATTGAAGGTAATTTGACACGAAAAAATGCGCTAAATCATGAAAATATTTTTTTACGCCGTACACAAAAATGAACTTGCGGGTAAATCGTTGAAATAAAATACTTTTCTCTTTTGGATGGATTAATGTAATTCACCGAATGTGACTGCAGACCTAAACTGACCTTCTCCATATGAAGGCTGTCTTATGTGCCATGGACAAGCAGACATCCATATATCTGTGCGAATCAAACAGGGTGAGTGTTTATGGATTTCACACATTGCTTGAATGAATAAATCAAAAGTTTCACTGTTTGATGCGAGAAGTCTCGTTTCCCAATGAAGAACCCAAACAATCTTCTAGAGAACTTCAGGGCAGATCAGGGAGGACTATATTACCTGAAGACAGCTATTCATTGCTATTCATTATTAAACACAGTAAAAAAAGAACAGTGCTTTTTGTCTTCTGAACATGTAGTTACAAGCATCTAGCAACAGGGGCTAACTGGGCTGTGTCAATCAATCGAACCATAACTTAGAAAATCCTGACATTATATTTGAACAAAAAGAAATGTCAGTGTATGAAAAAGTGTTTCTTATACTCTCCTTCTCTATTGAGCATTAGCATCCATCTCCACCAATTTACTCTTTGCCTCCACCCTGTACTGGCTGCGCAGATTGCAGGTCGTCTGAATATCATGCCAGCTTCGCTCCACTATAACCTTCATCTCTGCCAGATGAACCCAGCTGCGTAAATTCTCATAGGCTTTTATGGTTTGTATACACAATGATGCCTGTGTATGCGAGTCTGAGGAGTCAGGCAGCGAGCTTTCACTGAGGCATGAAGAAAGAGGAAAAAAATCAGTAAAAAATGAATGAAAGTGGAAAAATGATTTTGGCTGCTGGGGCTCAGTTGGTCTGTCTGGAATTCTCTTTCTCTCTCTCTTTCCTTTCCCCCTTCTCCATCTTTCCCTGTCTACTTTACATCTTTACACCCACTCTTTCTCATTTTCTCCTTCTATGTCATCATATCTCAGCAGCTTGCTTGTTTTTACAATGAATGATTATTTGTTTCCATTCCGTTCCCTCATATGTTCCTGTTTGCAGTGGATGCGTTTCTTTCCAGAAGCTCTCAGAGTCCGACAGCATTACTGAAGTGCCGAGGTGTAGAGAGACGTAGATGCTATTCTCTCACTTCAGTCTGGAATTCACTTCGTCTGAGGTCAGTGCTTCGCTGTGTTGTAATGGTCTGCCAAGGATTTGGTCAACATACAGTAGCACATTTATTTAGGAAATGATATGTACTTTCATGATACCATATCTCTGTGTATATTTTTCAGGGTGTAGATGAAAATTTAGATGGATAAAACATTATATAGTTCAATATAGATCAAATTTACTTCTTATAACCTCAATTTTAACATCCACTTCTGCTGTTGTCAGATAATAACAGTCTATTTTTATACAGATCAGTCTGCACTATAAAATAATCCCACATAGGCCGAAATTTGGGTAAATGGGCTAGAAAATGTCCATGGGTTACATAATACTTCAGTTAAAAATTCATGCCAAAAAAACTTGACACCTCATTTGACTGGTTTGCATTTCCTAAAATGAGCAGAGGGCTTGGTTGGGAAAACCAGAACAAAAAAACAAACAAAAAAACAAAAACAAACGGCTAATCTTCAACAATAGTGTTGATATATTAGGAAGAAGCAAATTCATATCAAAAAGTTGTGAATTTATATATATGTAATCCACTACTTAGTGTGATATGGCTATATTTTTTATTATTAGGCACATTAATAAAATGTATGAGATATTAATATTTGAAAATCTAAGGCTGAAATTGAGTGTCATTGTTAAAAATGTTTTCTGCTTTATTTTATATTCCGATAATTCACCGGTAAGAAAGACAAGTCAAGTGTGTAATTTCTGCTCTACTACGCAGGCTGGAAAAATGACTATTTCCCAATCCGTCTATGGAGAGTTCTCTGCGTTAACACTGAAATTTGTAACATGTTTGAAATGTTACTTTGTCAGAAAAAGTTTTTTTTTTTTTTTATTGAACAATGCACTTTGCAGCTAGATAGAATATTTATGGCATAAGCTAGCAGGGACCATGTTAACCCGCCAAACCACTCAAACACTTGACTGACTGACAGACAGAGAGACAGACGTGGAGTCCTTGAAAAGACAAAAACAAATTGTTACAGGAGAAAAAAAAAAAAAATACAAATGTTAAGATTTTCTCGCTGGTTTCTCTATCCGATCCAGGTCTGGAAAGTGCTAACTAGCTGATTAGAGGGAGACAGCAGAAGGCCAGAGAGGCACAGATGCTCAGTGTCTATGGAATAACCCTCTCAATTACAGCATGGCCAAATTGAAACGGATCCCGATTTAACTCTCTTTCCAATACACCTCACGGCAGCTTTCCCAGTCCGTCTATCTCTCTCTCTCCGGCGATGGCCCTCTCTGAAGCAGCACGTCCAGATAGGCTGCCAGACGCAGCGGGGAGACCATCGATTCTCAATAACATCACTAATGACTGCACACTGCCTGACGCACGCTGCCATTACTTGAGGTGAGGGCCGGGACCGAGGGCAGGCCAGAGCGAGGCACGCCAGATGGAGCCAGTTAGGGATGGTTATGAGGATGAATTGTTTGTCAGTTGGGGAGAAGAAAGATAGAGAGAGCAGGAGAATGAAATTGCAAGTCAGAAAGACAGGCAAAGATAGAGAGACTCGGTCAATACTAGAGACAGTAACCTCTCGTCATCTTATTTGCAGGACAGACAACCTTTGGTCTATTCTTTTTCAGTTTCTTTCACTTCTTCCTTGCCTTCTTGATCCATCCCTCATTAGCAGGCGTCACTCCCATTAATGAGTCCAGACCGCAGGTCAATACGGCACTAGCCTCAGAGTCAATACCAGTTACCTGCAACACAAACACTCAAAAGCTGCACTTGCAGAAAATCAATATCGTGTTGCAGACCTGTCCCATCACCACTCTCAGCCTACTCTCTACAGCAGAGCTGATATAAACGCTCTTTCCTGTGAAAATATAGTGAGTGGAGAATATTCTGCATAAATAGACAAAGTCTGGTCTCAGTGTTTTGTTTGCAAATTTTTTTTTTTTTTGCAAAGAATCTTCTCAAAAGCAATCCGATTGAATCTCACGAAAACTGTAAAGAAATGTCACCCCAAATTCAATGGAAAATAATATTTTGCATTAAGAAAATTAACCTTATTTTTCAAGTAATTTTTGCATAAATATTTAAATTGCAAAGTACATTTGTAAAATACAATTTGAAGAATACATCATGGTAGTATCTGCTGCACTGAATCTAGTTTATGCCAAATAAGAATCAAATAAATACTTAAAAAAAACCCTGATAAGTAATATAAAATGAATCAGACCGCGATTCTTACTGTCGTTATGAGAAGGGTTTCTTTCTCAGTAAAACGTGCTTCATTGTCATGAAGCTAAATGTGAAATATGCACAAAAAACTACTTTTCTTAGTGAGATTAACCCCTTCTTGTGTATGAAACATTACACACTTCACCATCAACATTCAGTGAGTCAGAACTGAAGACTATAATTAAATAGCAGACATGTATGCAGATATAAGGTCCAACCTTTATTCCATACATTTTTAAACCATGAATGATCATTTTCATTTTTTCACGCCTAAAGCTCTACTTGTTTTGTATACAAGAGTCTAAGAAAAACAACTGCACAACACCACAAGGTCGACAGAAAGAGTCTATTGCCACCCCAACCATTCCAATATGTTTGCCAGATGTCCAGGTTTTGTGGCTGGAGAAGTGTTAACTGCTAAAGCAGTTCCTTTATGACCCGGAAGTTTATAGCTGTTTGTTTCATTGGCTCTTAATCGGACTAATGAATAACAGGTATCCAGGTTCTCACTTTAGAACTCCATTTTGACAACCGTCCAATCAGAACTCTCTTAATCCTCTTTGCATAGATTGCATCGCCATGACCACCCCCATTTGATTGGACAGCTCTGTCACCATGGTTTTCAACCTGGAAGTGGTTCTGTTTAATTTCATTGTTTTTTAGAAACATTTAAAAAGCCTAACAAATGTACAATGTCATTTCGTTCCGAATAATATCAACAAGATATTTACAATATCTTTAAACTTTACATAAACCAAAGAAGAAAATTGTAATGCATATTTGTCTGCATATCTCAAAAAAAAAAAAAAAAAAAAAAAAACAATGAAAAAAATCTCGAAATGTAACTTTGTACATGGTTAGCACTGAATATCTCCAGGTACCATAAAGCAAATCAACTGTCAAACAGTGAGTGCATATCAATTCAGATATGTAGACATCCATATCAGGCATCTCACTAGGATAAATACAGAGCAGGGAACGAATGAAACTTAATGCAAATACATAAAAAAAAAAAATGTCTGTACACGAAGGATAGGAAATGTACAAACAATTTTCAGAATGTCTTTTCACTTGAAACTGAAAAGGCATTGGATTAATATATTAATATCAAATTTCTGTTTGGTAGTTCACGTCTTGTATTCAGAGCTACCAAGAGTTGAAGCGACCAACTTGTTTCTTCTACTCCAATCAATTAAAAAAGCCAGTTGATGTGCTTGTTCCAAGGTACAAATCTTTGTACAAATTACACATATTTATTAATCATTTACTCTACTTTGTGTGAAAATAAGTGCATGTTGCCTGTGTCCAATTCAAGCGAGGCATTTTCCTTCCAAGTACGTTACCGTGCCTCCACTTCTTTGGGGTTGCGTGACGGTGAGTACTCCCGAGGGTCCTGGGTGGTGATTGGCGTAGTCCGTCTTGGCGACGCTGATCTGGCAGCACCAGAGGGTACCAGAGGTGGTGGGGCACTTAGTGCTGCAGTTGGGGGTGTCCGGTTAAGAAGTCCGTTATGTCCCGTTGAAGGGCTAAGCCTTGGGTATGGCATCCCGCCAAGGTGTGACATAAATGGTGGCATGTGAGGTAAGTGTCCTTCAATGGGCGACTGGTGAAGTTGGTGAAGCCTTGCCCGATCCAGTTCCTCCCGTAAATGCAACCGTTCCCTTTCTTCAGCCTGTTGCCTCAGTCTCTCCTGTTCCCGCCGAACTTCTAGCAGGTGCTCGTGGTGCGAGTAGTCATGTGGCTCCCGATCCCGATAGGGCCGTTCTGGATCATAGATGCCAGGGAACCGGTGTCCAGGCTCAGAGCGAAGCTGGAAGTCCATGCGCCGCTGTAGGTCGAGGTTTCGGTAAGCCTCTCGTAGAGGATCCCAGGAGAATGCTGGATGTGGAAGGCGGTCTCGACCAGCTGCAAGAGGACTGACTCCCATAAAAGGTGCCATGCGGGTGCGTTCAAGCGCATTGAGACTCCCCATTTGATGCATGGCGCTAAGAGTGAGCGGCAGGGAGTGCGGCATGGGGACTCCGTGAAGCGAGGCCTGTGTCGGAGGGTCACTACAGCGAGGAGATGGCGGAGGAGGCTGTTGGGATAGTGCATGGTGGTGATGAGCTATTGGTGTGGTTTGATGAGGTGGAGGAGGGACTTGAGGCTTAGTGGCAGCTTCAGATCCTATCACCATCACATCCTGCTCTTCCTTGCGTTCCTCCTTGATCTTCATGTCGTTCTTCACCTTGTGTAGCAGATCCCCTGAGCTGGTTTCCTTTCTATCCCTCTCACTTTCTTTAATCGGTAACGGTTGTGGGATACCCATCTTGATTCCACCATCGTTAAGGACATTTTTCGAGTAAGGAGAGGGTGATCGGTGAATGGATTTGAGAGAGTCATCTGAGGAACGTCTGTCTGTGATCTCCTTCCCTGGAGAACGACTTTCCTTCACCTTTACGTCTCCTAAAACGCCGGCCTCTCGCTGGCGCTCCAAATGCTCTTTCTCAGGCTCTCGGTTGCGGTCGGCACTGCCACTGCGGTGTCTGCCAGAGTCGGTTGAGTTCTGGCTATTTGAGCGGATCAGGCTGCTGATCTGGTAGCTAACTGGAGCGGAAGCTGGAGATGAGCGGTTTGAATGGCGATTACGATCTACAGAGTCTCTGCAACAGGAAAGAACCCATCATTAGTTGAATAAGGAGACAAAAAGTAGGCAAAATCAGACAGCTTGCTCCATGAAATCAGCAACACCAACCTGTCTTTTTCTTTCTCTTCTTTCCCAACAGAGGAGTCCCTTTTTTCTCTCTCCCTTTCTTTTTCTTTCTCTCGCTCCCGGTCTCTGTCTCTATCGTGGCTGTTTGCAGAGCTGCTTCTTTCTGCATCTGCAGATTTGGGCCACTGTGGGGGTGTTGGGAAGGAGGGCGGTGTCCGGTGAAGCCGATTCCAGGTGTCGTGATGAGGACTACTGAGACCATGGAGCCCTGGACCTTCTTTGGGTCCAAACACACTGTTGGCCCCTGAAATAACAAGAAACATAACATCAGTTTAACAGATCCAATTCCAGTTCTGTCAAGATTTTGCATACACAAACTGAAAGGTTAATGGCGCAGTTTCTTCTACAAATGGGGGTACCAAGGGCTGCTTTTGAAGACTTTTCAGCAAAGAACAAATGAATGACCCAGCAGGGTCAAAAGCTATGAAAAGCAAAGCGTTCCATAGAGATTCTATTTCAATGCAATCAGTTTCACTAAAAGAAGTCCCGTTCAGCCAATGAAGGAAGAAGGGAGAGGAAATGAGATATGGCGAACCCCTACTTTGCGAGAAACTAATAAATGCAAAAGCAATGATAAACCAGTTGGGTTGTGAGTTTGAGTTGGTGTGAATTTGGCAAAGGCCTGTCTGCGGTAATGCCTGCCTCCCCCTGCTTCCCTTAACTCTCATTTTGCATTTGCAGGAAAGCTAAGTGCCTTTCTTTCATTCCCACCTCCTTTTTATTCCCTCTGCACTCTCTGTGGTCTACAGCTAAGCTGTGCTGCACTGAGTCGAGCTAGAGGCCGGGGGCCGGGGCTTACCGAGGGCTGGGTTGCCTAATCCACCGAAGGCACTGCTTGAAAGGTTGCTGAGGCCGCCAAAGGTACTGGAGCGACTGAATGGATCTGCAAAATGCCAAACAGGGATTAGCGACGCGGGGCCGGAGGTGCCCGACCATTCCAGCCGGCTTTTCTCTTACAAGCCAGCTTTGTTTTTTGCGTCACTGTTACTGCTGCTATTCTAACTCCCTAAGGGTTGTTTATTTCTCCCAGTAAGACTGTTGGAGAGTGTTCACTGGCTACGGATTAAGCAGCGAGAGGTGCTGGCATGAAGAGCGATACCTGATTGGAGTGCGATTGCTAGGGACATTTTGAAATGTCTGATGTGGAAAATGATTAAATGAAATCTAGTAAAACAGCTCATGTGTCTCCCATTTCCTCTAAAAGTTTCTGTGATCCTTTCATCTACTTACCCCTATTAAGCTATATATTAATACTTACCTTGCTAGGGATGAAGGAGCCCAAATCATTCATGCAGTTGCATTAATATATAATTAAATTCAATACAAAACAAACAACCTTCAGCCCACAGAAGTAAAAAACACAATTCAGTGTGGAACATGACTTTATATTCCTGATCTCCAGGAATGGATTTATGACTAATCCACAGTGTACTTAAGTAAGCAAGCTGTCATTTAGAAAATGCTTTTATCCAAAGAAATTCACAATACACTAATTTACATGAACAATCCCCCTTGGTGCAACCTGGAGTTAAGTGCTTTCCTCAAGGGCACAATAGTGATAAGTTCTTGACTCAGAAACCAGAAACCTTCTGATTACCAGTCCTGAGTTTTAACTACTAGGCAGCACCTTACCCAACTTTTCTCTCCATTTGGGGCCATAGGTCTTTATGAATTCAACTTGGATTGACTTGAAATCAGCATTCATCACTGAACTCAAAATATCTGATAGAAACTGGATTGATCGTAAAATATATTTGTACTGTTTTTTGTTAGGGAAACAAAGGTTGCGTTTTGGTCAAAACGGTCAAAATGTGGGGGAAAAATTATTTGGTGGATAAAAGACAAGAAATAATAATAAAAAAACATGGTCATTGTATACTGTATTATATATTCACTGCATTGTATTAAATCATATATTGAATGCCAGTGTATTTTGTCTAATGGTAATGGAAGTTTTTTCACTTACATCTGCCAGTTCTGCAAAAAATTAACTTGCATTCAAGATAAAATATCAACCTTTAATATCTGAAGTAATTTTGCTCAAGTATTTTCCCCAAACACAAACAAAACATATAAGAGTCCCCAAATAATTTATTAATCATTAGATTGTTAAAAACACTTGGAAAGTTGAGTTGAGGTTAAATTGATAATATCTGACCCTTTGGGGAGACACTTCTGAGCCGACTGATACCAGACTAATAGGCCTTAGAGTAGATTTTCTATTTTATTTCACAAAAATAGGGCTATGAGGGATTTAAGTATAGTATTTTCAATTTGTCATGTTATCTACACTAGGCAATGACTGATTTTGACAATATTTATTTTTTTTTTTGGTATTTGGTTTGGGAAATTTCTGGAAAGATGTGCTTTTATAGCTGAATGATCACCACTGAGGTATGTAGTACTACAACACATGGAACAGATTGCATTTCTGTCATTCTTTGCCTTGCTTATGTTCGCATCAAATAAAAAGGGATTTCAACATCAGATGAACGTACTAAATTGGAATTACAGAAGAACATAGAGAAGAAGAACGGTTTAAAATGGTGGTTTACTTACACTTACCTGCCAAATGGCTAGGAGGCAGGAAGCCGGCGTGGTGAGGAGACGGCCCATAGGGTGAAGCAGCAGGATGTCCCGATCCTATAGAATATAGCAAACAGTTAAAAAAGCAAAACAACTAAATTATTCACCACAACAGAAGTAGATGTAGTCTCTATATACTGTACAATAAGACAAGAGAGGTTAGTTTAAATACGTTCTCCTATTCCAGGTTAATACTGCAAAGGAAGACTACTAGAAGCAAACCTAGCTCAACCAATGATGAGAGTTTGGGGCGGGACTACCGATAATAAGATGGGAAACTGAGTAGTTTGCCCAGACAATAAAAAGGACAGTGATGTCTTAGATTAAGTGTTCAGATTGCATTTCAAAGGGTCAACTGTCTATTCATATGTCATTTGTTAGTGTGTATCATTAATGAAGAAACCAATTACAAGCTCCTTCATGACACCACGCTGCATAATTACAATCCAAAGGGCAGACACGCTCATGTTGCCCTTCAACAAAGAGCTACCAGTCAATTATATCAGGTAAAAGCATTTATATTCATGCCCGTAGCCCCAGCGTCGAGCAAGACATTGTTCAAAACAACAACATGCAAATGAGAAAATACAAATCCACTTTTATTATACTGGAGACATACCAATAAAGATATTGCAGTACAATTTACAAGATAACATCTTTGATTGATGGCAGTATCTTGATTGCATTATAAATATATTTTATAAGTGAAATGAAAATCACTTTTATACAAGTAGAATATCTTAAAGTGGTCAGGTCTAGCGGTGATTTCAGCATCAAGCTTTCCCTTAACAGCAGGAAAGGGAATTATTTCCAGGAAAGGTTGTGTAACTGCAACTTTTCATCTCAAACTATCATTTTTTTTATCTTTTATATTTAGTCAATATGACGAATGTTTGTTTCTCATTTTACAGGATATTCAATGAGAAAAACATGTATGCTAGGATTTGATTTTATGCATGACCTTATGCATAATGAGACAAGGAATATGTACCGAGAGATTAAATAGTCAAGTTTGATTGCATGTTGACTTAAGGAGTTTTCTTCACACACCTGTTGATGAAAAGAGCGGTCTGGCCAGGTCATGAGGGTACGGGAAGCCAGGGAACACGCCTGGAGCTGGAGGACGGCTGAACAGATCAAGTTTTCCATTCATGTCCAGTTTATGCGGGTCCAAGTGCATCTGCTTTTGAGAAACAAATATCATTTTAAGGTTATATTCACTGTGACTTTATGATATATGTGAGTACAAAATTCAAATGTTAACCTTTCTTAATGAGGGAAAATTAGTAAGACTTTAATGCATGAATCAAGTGAACTTATGCATTCTTGTACTTTGCTTAGACTAAAGGCTACACTATATTGAAGAAATAGACAAGGAGAAGTCTTTTCTGAACCTTTTCTTGACTTCCGAGAGAACTTACTTTCATCTTCTGCTGATGATGGTAGATCTGCCAGGCGATTTGAACATGCACTGCACACCATTTACCTGGCTTCTGACATGAGCGAAGCAGAAATTTCAAAGCATTAGCAAAAAGGCGGCGGCATTTAAGTTAGAAAATGTAGGGATTTGAAGGAGAATGAAAATATAACGCTTACTCTTACTGAAGTCCTAAAAGGATCTGTTATCTGTGAGGAAAAGAAATAGAGAATAGAGAAAAATGTTTTCTAACAAAGTTCAAGTTCATGAAATGCTCAAAACACCACAATCCTCATTAGTTTCTAATGGCTAATCTTTTAAGTGGATCTCTGGAGTGGGCGGCTTACCCTCGGGTCCTTCTGAAGGAGAGTGTGGGGGACTGTTCCTGGTCTTGCAGCAACATCAATAGGGTTTGAGGCCTGGAGAGAAAATGAAGACGTTCTTAGATAAAGCTAATGGAACATAGCATAACACTGAGGTCAGTTTCTTTACTATTTTCAACCATGCACTGTTTAGACATATTGCACTGCATTGCATTTTTGGCTCCTTGGTGTGATGACTTCAGTCTACCTGGCACCAAAAACATCTTAATTTTTAGACCAGAAAACACTGCAGCTTATCCATATAAGTATTTAGCTTTTGTTCTTTTCAATACATTCTTTAACTGAAAAGCTTAAGAAATCAAAACAGAAGTTTTGTGGCTTGTTGTCTGTGTTAACTTTAAGGTAGTCTGCATGCTATAGTAAAATTAGCAGAAATATGCATTTAAAAAAGACAAGCAAATTATTAAAACATAGTTCATTGCTGTGATGTAATTGAAGCATTGGCCATTTGAATAGAAAATAAGCTTATAAACTCAACGTCATAAAAGGAAACGTGAGCTCAGGAAAATATAAATCATGTGACTCATCATGGGTGTAGTCTAAAGTTTAAAACTTCACTTCAGTCCCAAGTTTCATGGATGCCACATTCATTTATACTAATAAACTTCATATTTGTTGGACATTTCAGACTTGCTCTATCTTTGATTGGTAGCTAACACAAGAGTGAGAGTTACTTAAGACAAAAATGTTCAAAACCATTACACACCAAATGAGACACACACACACACACAAGCGCGCGCGCGCTCAAGACCACAGTGCTAAGTCTGAAGTTAACACAAAAGCCTCCAGCAGGTTATTGAGCCTATGCCTCTTTGCATAATCCATTAGTGGAGAAAGTGGCAGTGGTAGATTTCTCAGTGTGTCTGCAGTATAAATGCAGCTGTGCAGGATTTGAAAGCACCCTGAATACTAATGGCAAGGTGAGGCTGGGTCTTGATTAGGGGGCATGCCACATTTCTACTCGATAAAAAAAGAGTGAAAAAAAGAGTGAATGTAATGCTAACCCCAAATGTAATGATACCAGGGATACATGGGGAATGTTTTAAATACATTGATAGAATGTAACAGCTAACTTTTAATTAATGGCCACTTTCATATCTGGACCCCTTTTTTGTTTTTGAACTGACATTTATATTTTCAGGAAAACATTTTGTGACAGGAAAGTATTAGGATAGAGAGAATGGCTGTGTTCACACTGTCATTCCAAATCCGATTATTTGTGTATCCGATTGGAATAATTAAAAATTCCGTAATTACGTTTTCCGTAATATCTGCATTGGATTCTATGGCAATGACGTTGCATTGGTAGATCTATGGCAAAAACAACAACAACCGCAACATGGAGGGGTTTCCAATACAGATGTCTTACTTACAACATGACAATGTTTAGCTGCACAGGCTGGACTGCTGCGTCTTATCATGCAGCGGCAGAAACACAGGAGGCTGGTGTCCGTGGTTTTATTCAGTAGTTTTATATCGGTGCGAAATAGATTTGTGGAAATCGCATTTTAATGCGATTTTTTTTTGCCATTAACACTTGCTAAATCTGATCGGTCTTCAATCAGATATGCACAAAATTCGGATAATGCTCTGCCAGTCTGAATGCAGCCTTAGACATGAGCCATCCCAGATTCAAATCTATCTCTCTCTCTCTCAGAAAAAGTTGGCTTTTTTCTCTCAAAAAATCGGTTTCATCCTAAATAGTTTTGGAGGGATGAAATCACTCACTGAACGAAACCGTAATTGCTTCTGTGGTGGTGCATTTGACTGTGACTGTAACAAAGATGCTGACACAATGTTGCTACAAACTTCAACAGGTAAACATGAACAGTGTAGAAGCTCTTGTGACCAAAAATGAGGCTAGAGTAGTATTATGTAATGAACTGTACTAGAACTAGTTAATCATCTATGATCACAACACACTGAAATGCATACCAAGTTAAAAAATTACTCCAATTTAAACAACACTATTTTTGATTTCACTTTTGGCTAGATTTAAAAAAAAAAAATTAACAACAAGTAATCTGTAGAAACTTTTGTGTGTTTTTTTCTTACGCTCACATCTATGTCATCACGCTACCCGGTTGGAGATTTGTTTTTATGGGCCATATTTTTCAAATAATTTTTGACATCCTAATCTTGCAATCTTGAACCAACCACATGCTCTCTTTCCCATTCTGCTAATGTAAAAACAGTTTTGTCTACATTCTCACATGATGTGAAGGCATAATGTGAGTTAAGGTCTAACCTTTGGCTGGAAGGCACCTTGCAGTGAACTGAAGGGCCCTGAATGTGGAAGCAATGGAGGCATGCCCGGCATTGTTGGCGGGTAGGAGGGAAAGAACTGCAAAGAAATAAACAATGTAATTTCACATATTCACATTTTTTTGGGCATCTATCATCTCTTTAAACTATGACAACCATTCTATCCTGCTTTGAAAACAACACCAAGCAAGCTTTACATGCAAACAAATTGACAAAAAGGCCCATGCCTCAAAGTTAACAAAATTGACTGTTTCATCTTCAGTCAAAGCAAGGGTTATGCGGTCAAAACAAGTTTGCACTTACATTTGAATGTCTCAAGAAAGGATTGTCCAGCTTTGGGGCGTACTTGTCGAACTGAGAGAGGGAGAGACAAAGAGAGAGAGAGAGAGAGAGCAAATTAAAAACATATCAACTGAATCAAAGGCATCTGTAACCAAAAACATGAGAGAGTTTTACTGCAGTGTGCTTACATAGTCAAATAAAAAGCAGATGAAGCTCAAATAAATTACACCCTTTTAATAAAACAATTACACAGTAAAACAGCCATTCAATGTCACATGAAAGAAAACCACAGCAGCCGCAGCTGGCACAGGCTTCACAGAGCCGACCCAGGGTGTGGGAATATGCTCACAAAAGAGTCAAACCAGATCGCTAAACAAATGAAAGGCACCCTTCAATTCCAATTAAACTGACATGAGCCATTTATTACGTGGCAGTGTCATTCCTTTACAGTTAAGAAATACATATAGAACAGTAACTCTTTCAAGTCAAGTTCTAGTTAAACAGTACAATTTGAGAGTAAAGATAGCAGCATAAATATAGGATAGCAACTAGAAAAAGCTCGTGAATGTGGTGAGATTCAGTATTAGAAGTCAAGACTCATAAAAAAAGCTGAAATGGTTTATGATCATTTTTAGAGATTCATATCAAATTGGATGGAAAGAAATTTTCTTTTTTTAAATCATAAATGTAATTGTTTTAAAATGTGACCATTAGCATAATTTCTTTTTTTAAAACATTCACACTATACTTCAGGACTTTTATTTTGCAACACTTTCTATTATGTTAATAAAACAAGTGTCTAAGTCACTGTAATTCAACTAGTTCAAGCTTTTAGCACTCCAAGTGCAAGTCATTTCTTTTACATAAACATACAAATCCTTTACAAACCCACTTATGTAGAGCTGTTTCTACAGAAGCCTGTCGTCTTATGTCTCAGGAGATGGTAATAAAACTGGATAAACTCTTAGGACACTCTCTGTGTGCATTTCTTTTAAAAGCAGGAGAGCTTGAACCACAGCCCACTTATGATACAGACTTTATATTCCAAGAGATCAGCAGGCATAAGCTGCTTTTATCCTGCATGGTATGAATGTGTGGTGATAATTAGCCTAAATCAAACACATGAGGTTGCCCTGGCTGAGAAAAATCGCTGATCTGACTTCCCTGCATGTTGCACTTCTGTGATCCTTCTGAGGGCCGTGCGCCTGCTTTATGGTTAACACTTGCAGAGTAAATACAGCAAAGGTTTATAGTGGTCTATAAAAAACAGTGCTTCATAATTCACAGCCCCTGTCAGAGCTTTATAACAAACAGCTTTGGCAAATCAAGGCTCAATATTACATCTGTACACAATTAAATCTTTATATAAGCAAAGCCAGGAGGAAAGGAAGAAAGAAAAGAAAACAAGAAAGACATTATATGAAGAGTGTTACTGTTCGAAGTCAACATGAAATGGTATTCGCTACCCACTTTACTTTCCTGAAATGACACATTTTCGAATGTAACAAAAGGTAGTTTTCCTTTGTCAAGGAAAGATTTTTTTTTTCGGAATATGTACCAATGAATTATACACAATAGGATCAGCAACATGCATAAAAGAAGTAAAATGGGTTATTTTTGATCTCATGTTGACTTAAAAATCAAACTGTTATTTTTATATTGACCCCAGAAAACAACATTTCTCTCTTACGCAGACTCTTAAACTAAGCACAAATATTTTAGAAATCATTCAACAGTATATATATATATATCAGTAGAAAACATCACATTTAAACACAATAGCAGTTCAGCAAACAAAACTTGGATCTCGTAAAACATTCGAAGAAGGTGTGGTGGTGTGTTTGTCATTCAGCACAAGAGACAAGACATTTTCATCACTATTTCAGGATTTCAATTTCTGATGATGAAACAGTTCTGTAACCCACAAAAGAATCCGAACACCAAACTACAAACATATGTCATGTTTTAAACTAATATGCAAGCAGATTTTAATCTTTGGAGATGGTAATCAATGATTCAAAAATGCAATACTTTTCATCCAGTGCTCTGACTTAATATCTTTTGGATTGGTTGACAGAAGCGATAGTATGCAGATAAGACGCTCTCGTTCCTGTTTGAATACGTTTCAGAGATCTGAATGCATTTCATATGGCTAGCTAACTTTGAGGAGCTGAATTTATCTGATTACAGGCTGCCAAAGTTTGCCTCTAATAGCCGCTTTGCACACGGAAGCAATTACGCTTTATCAAAACAACCCCGTTGATGTCATGACTTTCATCTACAGTGAGGTCATTATGTTTTGACCGCAAGCTTTGAATGTGTCACATAGAATGAGCTCTGTCTGTACCTCAGTCACGCCATAAGACTCTGTCTGCCTCCTGTTTTTCTCAAACAGCCCCCAGCACTCAGAAATATCACCATTCTGCTCATATGAAAGCAATAAAATATCTCTGGCTCACACTTTAAAAGCGCAACGAGTACGGCATGTCAACATGGCAGCAAAAAGGGTTTTTATTAGGGGAAGAGCTACAATATTTGTGGTTGTCATGGGACAATAGTTTATCTTGTTAGGATGATGGGTATCAGTTATGTCACCGAGATGGTGCTGTAAAACCGTTTCAACCCCGTGGCCTCTATTTAAGTTCTGGCCTGCTTCATGTGTGCCTTAAGCCTCAGTAGTGGGTAGTACAATCTATTACTTATCACACAACAATTAGTTCTGGTGCGCTTATGATTGAATGAACGCCGTTCCGCTTCACAGTTTGCATCAGTCCGCTTGTCAGTGTTTACGACGTTCCAAACAGGCTGCCAGTCTGTGCGTTGCTCCCTTAAATTATACGTTTTGGCTTTGTTTTTTAACTTTTTTCGTCAAAGGAGCAACAGTAGACGAAATAACTTGCCATATATGCCAAATATAAGTTACTCGTGCTGTTAGACCGAATATCAGCATGACTGTGTTGCGGCCGTTCTGATATTCAGTACGTCAACACGATTGTGAGTGTCAATTGCTGGAAGAATATAATGGCCAGCTTGTTTTAAATAGGTCGGAGTATTTTAAGGGGGAATAGGGAGGTAAGGAAGGGAGTAAAATCTATCCGTTTTTACTTATCCTCACATTTCTGGCTGGGGTACGCACCATGGGAGGTGCAGTGGGCGGCCCAATGATGGCTGCCGGGGGCAGACTGGCAGGGAAGGGCGTGAAGGTGTGCTGATGCGTGTGTTGGTGCTGGTGCATATGCTGATGTTGGTGAAACTCGGCCCGGAGGAGCGACACAGGGGCCAACGGCGACCCTGTCGCCCCTGGCGCCGACCCCCGACCTCGCTCCGAGCTCTGAACCAGGAAGCGGTTGTTCAGCTCCTGCCGCAGAAGATCATGCTCTGCAAGAAAGGAGAGCGAAGGGAAAAAGGAGGGAAAGGGGGGAGAGGGGGAAGACATGGGAGGGAAAAGAAAAAAAAGGCAAGGGCGGCCAGTGAGTTTTCACAACAGCGGTTGGAAGAAGCGAAAGAGGGTAGTCACCTGGCTTTCTCTGTTTCTCCAATTCAAGGTGTGAGGGTTTTCTACGTGAGGACTCATTGGTGGAGGTAAGAGAGTTGCCTGTGACAATGTGCCAATCAGAATCCCCGAATGAGGCTGGCAATACATGATTGGTTGGTTGAAAGATATCAACAGGCTGGTATCTAAAGACAAGAGAGAACCGAGAGTCACCTCAGCAGAAAACACACACACACTTGACCCGACATACACAAACTCTTTTGCGGACTTAACGGGATAGTTCACCCCAAAATGAAAATTCTGTTATGACCCTCAAGTCTCTCCAAACCTGTATGAATTACGTTCTTCTGCGGAATACAAACCTATTTTGACCATATTACATTTTATAAACAAAGTAAATATTAAAAAACAACAACAACAACAACAACAACAACTGTGTTCCACAAAAGAAACAAATGCATACAGGTTTGAATCCAAACGTTTCATTTTTGGGTGAACCATTCCTTTAAGACCGTTTTTAAAGTTCAAAAAATCTTTAAGCACTTGATTGATGCTTTTAAAAGACATCAATGTATAATTTTAATTTAGAGTCTACACTTGGGTTTGTTACAGTGATCTAAGATAGTATGTTTTTAGTGATGACAGCTACAGAAAGGATTACACTGTAGAGGCTAACTGCATGTTTAAATATACTATTTTTATTGAATACCTTGTTATTCTATACTTGATCCTTAGATTTAGATCAGCATGTAGCACTAAACTGTCTGGAATTGGCATCTAAAAGCCAATAATCAACAAAAAATACACTTACCGTACAAGGAAAGGCAGAGATGAAGAGGGCAGGTATAATTTTTTATCTTAAATTTTGCATAAAGTATATATTGTATCAAACAAGGCATTTAAAAAATTACATAACTGTCAAAGGTAAAATAGAAGCCAATAAAACAGAAGTTTACAGCTGAAGTGCCTTTCTGAGGCACAGGATCCAGATATTAGAAAAGAATAGTGTAGCTGACATCCTTCTTTATTACAGGTATCATATACTGTAGAAACAGGACCAACTGGATATAAGTCACATTTTTCATATGCTGACCTCTGAAGCGTGCCCCATCTCGCCTCGCTCTTGAAAAATCTTGAAAAGAATTTAAGAGCAATGCTGTTGTTACTGAATACTGTGCCTGTAAAGCTGTCTTTAACATGGGTTATTTGCGAACAAGTGGAGGATTTTCATACTGAGCAATTAAAGTCTAGTAACTGTAGAAACAGTCACTACATTTGTAGGAACCAAATTTGTCCAAATTTAAAACTAGCATTACAATATGGTCTTCAAAATGGGATAAAATTAATAAATTATATGAATAAAAAATGTTTACATTTTCGTGGTATCACACTTTTAATTTCTCAGGTCCGAGTTAAAAAAGCACACTCTTAGGGCACTAACACACTATAAAAAGCTGCTACAGAGCGTTTGAGGAACAGAAATGCATTAAATGTATTCTGATGGTTTGGACCCTCCATTCTCACTGGTCAAAGGATGCTAATGTCATAAAATAAAAGTTAACATTTTTGTATGTTCAAATATTTGAATTTTTTCTCTACCTCCTTTAAAGTCACCATCCAAACGAAATCTACTGATTCTTCGATGCAGCGTAAATTGTAATGTGTACACACCCTTATGAAAATTCAACATTTTTATCACCTTGTCATATTGCAGAACTGAAGAAACCTACTGGTTATTAAAAATCTCACACCAACTACACCATAAAAAGTTTGGGGATTTTTTTTTACCTGGATAAGGTGGTCCGGCAGGGTGTCCTGGCACCACCAGGCTGTTGGTCGGTAGGGTGGGCGGAGGAGGCAGTGTAGCAGGGGTGGCGAACATGGCCGGATGGCTGGAGATGTGAGAGGGCGAGTGAAGGGAGTAGTGGGAGGAAGGCAGACCGGCTATGGAGAGAGGAAGAGGAGGAGCAGGAGACGGGAGGCCGCTGAGATGATGAGGGGAGTGAGGCAGGTGGTGTTTTGGAGGAAGAGTAGAAGGGTTGTTGCTGTGTTTACAAAGGAAAGACAGAATATTAGAAAAAAAAAATCATAAATTCATATTAGGAGAATTTATGAACTTAAAATATAACTGTCAAACGTTCTGTTTTTAATACAAAATAAAAATGTGATTTTTTTTTGTAAGGAATACACAATATATATTAATAAAAAAAAAAAAAATGTACTAACCTGATGTCGTGAAGACTGTAAGGGGAAGGATGATGATGATGACTGATGATTGGCCGGCTGTGGTGTGACGGGGGCGGGAGTCTGTGCTCCAGTGAATGTGATTGATTCCTCAGAAGGGGAGGGGTGGGGATAGGGGGAACAGATTCCTTCTTGATACTGAGAGGGTTTGGGGAGATAGGGTGCGGTCTAGGCGGGGGGGCTGCCGCCGCAGCAGGGGCAGGAGACCCCGTAGGGGGCGACGCAGGAGTCGGACTTGAGATCGGCGGGACAAACGAAACGTCGTTACTCTGTTCCTGGCTACGCTGAAGGCCAGACACTTTGGTCGAACTGGAAGTTTTGGACCCGAGATTCTCATTCGTTGGTGTAACTAGAAAGAAAGAACGAAAGACAAATAAGAGATTAAAATCTGTATCTTAAATGTAATAATTACTATATTTAATTCAGATGTCAAATTCAGTTTAGATACTTTAATTGATGTAGCTGGGGGTAAAGAGTGTACAGTCTTCAATTGGAAAGGTTTTTCACACCAAGAGCGATAACTATATTAGCGTCCACATAAACGCACATTACCGTTCTGTTAATTATAAGTATGCATTGCAGGTATGTTGTCAGCTGCTTTAAATGCTAAACCTCTTTAATGGGTAGGGCAGGATGGATTCTGATTGGGTGTCAATGGTTTTAATGTTCATCATCTATAAAAATATATATATATATATATATATATATATTCTGAAAGTGATACAAATCATTCCTCTGTGAGGTTACTGTTATAGGTGCGGTGAAGAACTTCCTGATTCTCAAAGAATTAGAATGATTATTAAAACTTTGTCCTTGGTGTGAATGGGCCAGAATGATGCTACTGACAGTATTTTGAAACCACACTGAATACAACACATACCCCCAAAGCAACAGATCATTTGGGCCATACTGAGTGGATTTCTTCCACACCATAGGATAGGGAAAGCACCACAGGGCTTTATTTATTTATTTATTTTTTGTGGCTCAGGTGCATGCAAGCATCTCAAATCAAATACACACGCAGACTGGCACAGCTGCAGACACGTAACCTATAGTGTGGGATTGGTTTGCCAATCCATCCATTAGTTTGCAGCAGGGTGAATAGAAACCAGCTGTGATGCCTTCTCTGCTCACTGTGCATAATGCTGGCATACACCATGGCACCAAACACATTTCACATCTGTCTGACTGTCTTCCTCTCTGTGCCTCATCTCTCTTATCTCCCCTTTATCGTTTTATCCCAGGTTCCTTTTCTTTCTGTATTTCTTTCTCTCTCCATGGGTTTTATGAAGTGTTTAATCAGGTCATTTTCATGCTTGACTATAATCAGATGATCCAATTTTCTGCAAGCAATCCAGTCAGAATGAATAAATCAGAGCTAATTAAAGTTAAATGCCGTTCCCATTCATAGATTTACAGAGCACACAGTCTGCCATGAAATAATTATGTTTCAATTGTGCTGTGAAAAGGGATCATGCACCCTTTATACTGGCCTTTCAGAGTCCCCCTCGCTCACTCTCTTTTTCACAAGATATTTCCAGGGATTTCCATAACACTGCCAGAGTCTCTGTACAGAGGAACTTCTGCTTTTGCTCAGTTAATCGGAGTATAGAGCAAAAAAGAAGCTTTTACACTCAACATTTTACGGACTATAGTGTTTCAAAATGTAAAAGCATAGTAAAATAATCAAGGGGTGAGAAGGTTCACCATAATATCATCTATAAATATCCAAATTCAATCCATAGATTATAGAATTTGAGAATATCAGCCAATATAGAATTTGAATATTAGCCAATTATTACTTGTTTCGGCTAAGGAATAAAACAATTTAAAAGATAATTGTGACTTTTTCTCTCACAATTCAGACTTTTTTTCCCCTCGAGTTTACATCTTACATCTTTTTTCCTCAGAATTGGACTTTATAGTTAGCAATTGAGTGTTCATCTCTCACAATTCTGACAACAGTAGTCAGAATTTCGAGAAATTAGCTCACAGTTGATAGAAAAAGTGACTTTATATTACTTTACTTTTATACTTTATTACTTTTTATGACTTTATAACTCGCAATTCTGAGGGAAAAAAAATCTGAATTGTAAGATAAAACTTTGCAGTTCTCTTTTGCCATGGCAGAAACAAGCTTCCATAAATTATTACATATTGGTCTCCACAATGAAAGAATTGTTAGCTTACTGGCCAGAATCTAGGTATTGGTGCTAGAAAAGAACACAGAAAGGAAAGATGGAGAGAGCTAGAGAGTAATTTAAGACAATATCTTCCCCAGGCCACTAATTAGCACATTTAATGCAGTCCTCATTCTTAACAGCTTAGTGCAACCTCAAACAAAGACTCTGAAAGCCTGCAGTACACATACTCTCTCCCAGGCCATTAAAACCTCAGACCAGCGCTCCTAATGGAATATCTGAGCTGTATTAACATACCACTTAATCATTAATAGACAACAATAATTGAGGGATAAAAACACTAGCTCGAGTTCTTGACACATTTCTCCTCTGCCGAATGTGACTCACTTTATAAATGAGCCCAAGTCTACAAACAGAGCATGTTCTTAAAAGGAAAATTGTGCTTTTAAATGCATAGGTGGTGAAGCTTGTCTTTTTTGCAGCTTTGGCTTGGCATTTGAAGGTTTTCTGGGAACAGCAGTGGTTAGGATTTGTAGGGCAGAGCCTCGTACAAGATTAGCACAAGGAGAATTTCTACCCAATTTCTTGGAAAGGTCTAAACAGATGCACTCGCGGATAAATCCGTCATGTTGCCTTTTCCTACAAAGCAGAGAAGAAATACGTTCCCCGTTGGTGAAGTTGCCTTGGAAACCAGTCTCCGAGGCACGTTCGTACAGTGAAAGTGGACAGTGGTAGTCAGGCTCCTCAACTAGCAGTCCGTGGCACTTTAGGCACAATGGGCCTTGCGCTCTCTCTCTTAATGATGATTCAAATGGGACATAATGGCAGCCAGCAGGCAGGGCAAAACATACAAGCTTGGCTTCTTTCTCATTAAAAAAAGTGCACTGTGAATGTCTCCGCTCGTCTGGATGCCTGCTGTACGTAATGAAGAGGCTTCTTCCTAGTCTAGAACGCGGCCGTAATCATTTCGCAGGAAATATGACACAATGTCATTCGAAACGAGCCGGTGTGATGTCAGCTTGCTAATGGAATATCTGAGCTGTATTAACATACCACTTAATCATTAATGGACAACAATAATTGAGGGATAAAAACACTAGCTCGAGTTCTTGACACATTTCTCCCCTGCCAAATGTGACTCACTTCATAAATGAGCCCAAGTCTACAAACAGAGCATGTTCTTAAAAGGAAAATTGTGCTTTTAAATGCATAGGTGGCGAAGCGTGTCGTTTTCGCAGCTTTGGGTTGGCTGTTGAAGGTTTTCTCGGAACAGCAGTGGTTAGGATTTGTAGGGCAGAGCCTCGTACAAGATTAGCGCAAAAGGAGAATTTCTACCCAATTGCTTAGAAAGGTCTAAACAGATGCACTCGCGGATAACTCGATCTCGCTGCCTTTTCCTACAAAGCAGAGAAGAAATATGTTGCCCGTCGGTGAAGTTGCCTTGGAAACCAGTCTCCGAGGCACGTTCGTACAGTGAAAGCGGACAGTGGTAGTCAGGCTCCTCAACTAGCAGTCCGTGGCACTTTAGGCACAATGGGCCTTGCGCTCTCTCTCTTAATGATGATTCTAATGGGTCATAATGGCAGCCAGCAGGCAGGGCAAGACATACAAGCTTGGCTTCTTTCTCATTAAAAAAGTGCCCTGTGAATGTCTCCGCTCGTCTGGATGCCTGCTGTACGTAATGAAGAGGCTTCTTCCCAGTCTAGAATGCGGCCGTAATCATTTTGCAGAGAATATGACACAATGTCATTCGAAACGAGCCGGTGTGATGTCATGCTGCTGGCAGTTGCTGTTCATGTCTTAGTATGGCTAAAGTTGTCACCTGCGAAATACTTGTCAATTTTTCGTTGTGGTAAATTGTTAATATGTCAACCTAACTGTAGACACATCAGAATATGGATAGGGCAAGTTGCCACATTAAAGATGTACAGCTTTCAGTTTTCTCAATACATTCCATATTGTGACTGTTGGCTCTGAGATTCTGCCTTAGGATTCTTTTAATGAGAAGACAGTGCCAAATAAACTTGTAACTCCTTTAACTTTAGTTTTTGACAACTGACAGGCCTCAAGGCAGAAACATTTCTCTGAGACCAACAAGACCTCATTATCTAACACCAAGGTCAACGATAGATTTACTGTGCCGCTAACAACAAAACCATACAACATACCAACTTCAGCGTAAATAGAGTCGATTTTTACTAGTTTCCCATGCAAACTTTGCCACCATGATGCTAGGGGCTTGGATCATAGCTGGCTAGGTGATCAGAGTAGTTTCAGTGAATTGCTATTACTAGGGTGTTGCTAGGTGGTTACTAGGTATTTACTTACTAGCCAAAGTAGCCTTCTATGGACTTTCCACCCATTTTTTCATCCACCAGGCAAAATTGTAATTCTGATTGCTTAAGAAAGAAAAGTAAAACTACACTTATTTCTAAGTATATAGCACGAATGGTGCAGCAACATAAATAAAATAAGTAAATATATACATACATAATTATGATTGTTATAATTAATAATAAAAACAAATCATAATGATAATTGTATTTTTTACGAAACAAAGCATTTGTGAAAAAAATAATAATAGGGTTAGGGGTTTGTTCAAATATATCATATTTGAACAATAGAACAACTTAAGTAATTTAACAAGTACTAAGTTTCTTGCCATGCCATTTTATGCCATACATTTCTCTTAAGCCTTGAACAGAAGAGCATTTTCTGTCTGGAACATAAAACAGGCAACACCCCTTAAGACTGAGTGAAATCACAGTAGAGCTATTAGACACACAGACAAGAGCACCCTCAGGAACACCCACAGATTTGTAGAGGTCAAAGGTCGCATTCTGAGGAGAGAGTGACACTCCCTTGGGACGTGTTGGCATCCCTGTTCACCAGATGACACTTCAGCAGACTATTGATCTATCCTCTCCCCCTGCTGCTTCTCTCATGGTACGATCCCTCAAGGGACTCTGGCCTCAACACGTGCCTACTGCGGTAGGAACCATCACCAGTGTTAGTGGAGGTGTGTGTACTCATGACGGATGGTCCTAGCAGAAGCAGGGTGACCCCTGCCTCGCCCCACAGCTGTCCCACTAAGATATCCTTGACCTCTGAACTCATTTCAGGCTCAGACAGCCGTCTTAGAACATCTGGAGAGCTGCCGTACTCAACCCATTACACACACACACACACAAACTGACATGCTGAAAGTGCAGACAGATGGCTTTAGCTACCAGAGGAAATTCTTTCCAGTGTTCTGAAAAAGAGTCTCACATTATAAGCTACTTTATAATCTAATTATATTAGGCACTTGTGTAGCTCATAGCAAGTAAATAATTTTAAAGACAACCCAATCATCAGCACCTGCTATACATCTGATTACTATATAGATATATTAGTAAGAAATTTGTTTTATACCATTGTCGATGACTCTTTGTCAAGTGCAAGTATATGCAGTAGCAAGAAAGAATTTGAATGTACACTCCCAAAACGTCTGTAAAGATGTGGCACAATATCCTGTTATATTTAGTTTCAGGAATTTTCAGTACTGATTTATCGCAGGTATTTTCCCAATATTTTGAATTACCTATTGTATTGCATTGTGATATAGGATTGAAGGAAATGTCCATAAACTTAATGGAAAATGTTTTTCTTACAGTTAGGGAAGCAGAATTAAAATCAAATTTGAAACAAATACTGTATACAATCATGATATAGTAAAGTTTGAATCTTGTCTTGACAAAGCCTTGCTTGAAAGTTTTAAACAATCTTTTAGAAGGTTTATAGACCTTATGAAGAAACAGAATACAGAACAGCAGATAAAAAAACAAAATGAACGACAGATCGAATGAACGATAGATCGATGATAGATAGAACGACAGACATTATAGACAGATAGTGCTAAAATTACCCACTTTCCATCCATCTAAGCATTCATGGTGGGATGCTTCTAAAATACAAAGCATCAAGGCACCATCAGGACACACTATTTTCGACACGAGACAAACTAATCCTAATATTGCAAACTATGATTTGGGATGCAGCCTGTCTATTTCTAGACCATTGAGCCACCCCCCACACTTTACAACAATATTCCCAACCGTCTCCTGTTGCACATGCAAATAGGAGATTATGGATTTACGTCTTAGTCGGTCTCTGTTTTATATGTAATAAAAACAGCTCATATGCAAACGGGGTCTTAAGATAAGGCAGCAGGGGATGCAAATTCTCCCAAATGACCAGGGGCCATTGATGCTTATTGCAAATACTCACACCGCACTGCCTTCTGCTGTGAGAACTCAAGCCTAACGCTACACATTCTGAGCTCATTTCGTTTGCAAACCCTGTGGTACATCTCTCCATCATCACTGTGTGCTAAAAAATAAACACTAATACTCACGCACAAAGACGGATATAAAACCACAAGTAACAAACTAAAAGCTGCCTCCAGCTGATGAAGTCAACAAACAGAATAAGACTCGAATTTATTCCACGAGCAGGTGCTGCATGGAGAGCTGTCATCTCTTCATAGATTAGCTGCATCCAGACAGGAAATTCTCTCCTCTTTACCAGTCAAATCCACTGGGATCTGCATTTCATTGTGCCAACAAAGAACAGAGAATGCCAAAACATCTAAATCGCAACTGGGTGGGTTCCTCTAGCTGATGAAACAGATTTTGGCTTCAGAAATGTTGATTATAAACCTGAATATTGTCTCACAGCTGTCAAAATATGAAAAATGTATTTATGGGGGGCAGAAGGTGGTGGTGGTGACTCGGAGTATACACCTTAAATTCATTGACAGTCTTTGTAAAGTGCTCACCTCTTGCGCCGTCAATTCAAGGTCTTGACCAAATATTGATGCATCACTAGATGGAAATGTTGTGATGTTATTTCATACACATTATTAATTAAATATACAACATATGTCATTCAAAATTCTAAACATTTTTAAGTAGAAATTAATAAACATACATTAAAACATTTTAATGTCCAGAAGAAAACGAAAATACTAGATGTAGACCACACTATCAACATTGCTGTCTCCATGATAGCGTTTCACTTTAAATCACTGTATAGTATTACATGCAGTTACAACAGTATTTACAGTACTATTGTACCCTGATACCCACATACACACAATATTTCTCTATGAGAAGTTTAGTTTCAGCTCTTCTAAACCCATCCCCTACTGAGATCACAGACATGCAAAAACAGCCTGTGTGTTTCAAGACATTTTCAGGGCCAATGACAGCTGGTGCGAAGACATTGGTCCTCTATTTCCATCTCTGTTCGGGACAGGGCAAGGCGGTACCAGAGCACTCCGGGTGTTAAGCTGCAACATGTTGGCTGGTGAAGCCACACAGAAAATCTGTGAGCGCCTACTGTTCATTTCAGAGATCTGGAAGCTTTCCGTGCCCTCCATGAACCACTGCTTCCCCATGCTGGGAACAGACTCACACTGTGCCCATATGGCTTAGACGGCATATGCCATCCTGTTTCATGCCATGCGTGATTACTGACGGACAGAATGAAGACTGAGGGGCAAAATGCGTAAGAAACAAAAAGATTAACTTCTTTTTATTGGCCCTGAGTTTCGTAGTTATCAAAATGACATTTTGGTATTAGAAACTTGACTATTTCATGTTAAAGAAATAGTTTAACCAAAAATGTCATCATTTATACTTTAAGTATAATCTCATGTACACAAAATGAGAAACTCTGAAGACAGTGCTGGTCACTCTTTTCAATGCAGTTGCAACGAATAGGGACTTAAGATTTTAAGCTCCATAAAGGCACCATAAAAGTAGTCCACATGACTTGTGCACTTCTGAATCCATACAATAGATTTGCGTGAACAACAATCTCAACACGGTTATTTATTGAAAATTTTGTCAACTAGCTCTCCTCAACACGCTCATGGAAGAACTAGTGATTTGGGACCAAATCATTTTGAGTTAAATGAAATGATTCATTCATGATTCAAACAGTATTAGGTCACTGTTGAGGAAGATTGTCAATGAACAACAACCTGAACTGCTTTTGCATTCCTATTTGAAGCGCCAGTCCTTGTTATAGAGCATGTAACACTGTCGTCATATTTACTTCTTTGTGAAAATAAGTCACACGAGTTTAAAACCACATGAATGCGAGTAAATAACAGTAAACTTTCATTTCTGGATGAAAAAAAAATTCTACTCCTTTAACAGTATGCAGCACTTCTGAAACATTCATTTTTACGACGGCGATAAAAATACAAACACTTCACTAATCTATCTGTGCCTCTGATGTGGGCTGGCCATTTCCAAACGTCCCAGATTGTTTGTGTGGTACCACGTTGTGCCCAAACGGCTCATCATTTCATTAATTAGCTTGAGCTGCACGGTTGGCAAACGCGGCAGGCACGGCGGCAGCTGTCTGGATTGATTAGAGAAGAGGACCCAGCGCTGCAATTATCTAGATGACTGCAGACAATGGCTGTCTGCTCTAATAAAGATTCGTCTTATGGCTCAGAAGGGTGTTGGAATCAGCAGAGACTCAGTCGTATGCAGGCCAATACAACAGACACATTTTGATTGCTTGGCCTTTGACTTTCGGAGTAAAAGCCATCATATTGGAACCCCCCATAAATGACCACATATTAAGTCTTTCAGCTGAAGAAGTCAGACCATGGCTTTGGTTCTTATTAAATCAACCTCAATATAGGGTTTGGACTAGTGATATATTAGATAGTGATTTTGGGTTTATTGACATTGACAGATTAACTGAAGTGGTCATTCTGCGTTTGTTAAAGGATAGTACACTTTTCTGTCGTCAAATACTTTTAGTTAATACTCGAGTAAATATGTGTAAAATAAGTGTTCATTTAAATGATGTAATTCTGTGTATATCTTTACAATAAGGTATCATTAACATCAGTTAATGCATTAGGTATCATGAACTAACAGTAAACATTAAAGCATTTATTAATCTAAGATAATGCTAATTTACAAATATACTATTCTTTGGACTTACTGATCAACTTGGTCAACTGTAGCAAATGCTACACAATGGCAAGTGGAAATATTTGTTTATTTTAACTACATATGTTTGAACCAGAAAGTGATTCAGAAGAAGAGTGAAATATGCAGACAGGCCCGGTTCTACGGGGGTGCTTAAGGGTGCAAACAAAATCAAGAGCATCCTCAATTTATACTGTAATAATATATTGAAAAACTGAAGATTTGGTAAACGCTCCAGTGCATATTTATACTTGCACTTTGGAGAACATTAAATGTTAGTTTATTGTGTGATTTTGCAGCGGTGAGCTATGCAGCCAATCACAGACATGTTGGTTAATCTCTTGAATGCAGTGACCAATCAGAAGCGTTTAATTTAGACAGAATCCATTAACTGGTCAAAATACTGGAGTTTTTTTTTTTTTCCAGTGCTGAGTTCTACATGCTTACGAATCCTCTAAGACAAATTGTAGACACTACGTAAATAATAGATTCATTGTGCAATGTACACTACTTTGTTGATTATAACGGAACTTTGTGAGATCGCAAACAGCTTTTATTAAAATCTTTTAAAAACAATTTATTAAAATCGTGCTTAGTGCACTCCAGTTTCAAGGAGAAAATACTCGACAATGGGGTTTGACTGATGAACTCATACATGGTTTGTCTTAAAGCATATTAAAAACACTACACAGACATATAAACAACATTAAAAACTCGATTTTCACCACAGGGGGTCTTTAAGTGCCATCCAAGTTGTGAGAAGAGCACAAGAACTGATGACTCTGACTATAAGAACAGCCGTCATTATAGAACACTCTGGAATGGCAACCCATTCTCTCTTGGGTGCTCCGGCTCTGGTTTCCTTCCAGCCGACTCTCAGCCTCGCTTCACGGGGCAGCGCCAGGCTCAGCATGGGCAATAATTCCACCTCAGCATGTCAGCTTTATTTAGCTGCATAATGCCCTTACAAACCTAACAATACCTCTTTGTTACCCTGCAGGAGAGCATCCTCTATTAGCACTGCCAGCTGCTTTTCTCCTGATTTACAGGCTGTAGAGAAAAGCAGGAGGTGAAACAGGAGGAGAAAAGCGAATGAAAAGGAAAAAAACAGGCCAAACAACATGGGCAAAAGTCATTTGGGGTAGGGAGCATTTTGCCATGGGAGAGCACAAATAAAGGTGTTTTCTAACAATGCTATCAGACATGAACCTGCTTCAGACCTGTATGACATTAGATGCATATAATATCATCTTTCAGCGAGTGACTGATTACTTTTCAGTGGAAGGGGAAATGGATGAATGGGAAGCATTCAATGGCCCAAGTAGCATAACATGGGACTGAAAGAGCTCTTGTGCTTTCATGCCCCTCTTTTTATGTGGAACTGGCTTTCCTACCACGGTGAACTCTAAGGAACAATCCCAGTTTGACGGGCCTTCTTCAACCAGTCACACCTGACTTGTTGTTTTGACATTGTGGCCATAGTGGCAAGGTGGTGTAAAGGCATATTGTCAATATTTTCATTCGGATAATGTTCCCTCAAGTGCTTTCTCACTTAACTGCTTCCAGTCAAAAAAAATGAGCATTGGACGGAAACCGCTTTGCTTGGTTACCGTTCACGCCCGAACACACACCTCACAAGAAGAGAAACATGTGGACGACCGCATGCATGTTTTTCAAATGTCTTGTGATGGTTTTTTTTGTTCCCTAATGACTCGCCTTGTGACTTTATTATAAAATAATTCAGCCATCTCAAGGCAAAGAATATCTCGACATCTTCATGGCAAATTAAACTGGATAATCGCCTTTAAGCAGAGCTGATTTTATCTTTCATAGTGTGACTTTATGGGGAAAAAAAAACTTATTAAAAGAAAGGACATGACATGAACATGGGTCAAGTAACAGTCAGATCAACGGTTTGATCAGACTCAGACCGTGATAAAAAGAGGACTTTTCAAAGATCTCATTGTATGGATTATTCACTTCCATTCCTGGACGTTTTCCGCATAAAACCTTTTCATTGAAATCCTTCACAGATGCTTGAAGAGTATTCCATGTTATTAAAGACCATACAGGGCATGTATTATTCTGTTGTATGTACGTCTTCAGAAATTGTAATGCCAGAACAACATACTGGATGAAATTGAGATTGCATCACAGGTGAAAAGATATTTCACCGCATTAGGCACCGGAAAAACTCTTCATTTTACTGAAGAGGGAAATAACCCCAAACAAAACATTCATTGTCACTCCACAATCTTATCTTCCAATCTATATCCTTCAAGGAGATTATTTTTCAGGTAGTCTGAGGGCTAGCATCTGACAAAAAGTTTCTGTATTTAACAGACCAAAAAAAAAAAAAGCCAGAAACACCGTTATTTGGGAGGAAGGAGATCTAGGGTCCTGTTCAGAAATTCATCACTTCTGCATGACATTGTTTTAAGAGGCTACATCGGAGTGTTACAATAGCCAAGCGTGTCCTTTCATGCAGTCAGGGGCTAAATTACAGCTCTGAGACCCTCTTGTTCAACTCTGATGGGACTCCTCAGGTGGGTTTGACAGTGGGATAAAGACATGGGATAAGGTTGCAGGGAAATATCAGGTTAGCAAACACACACTACTTTTAGGTGCCCTAAATCATTCAAGAACAGGACTAAACACAGTGGGGAGCGGTATAAGGTGACTGTCAGTTTTTTAAAGCTGAACAGAAGCAGTGCAAGCAGATTTATGGAGGTAAGATATGAATATGACAGTGTTGTTGATCAAAAAAATAATAATAATAAAGAAAAAAAAAATTGCATGACCAGTATAGTCTGATTCACTCTTTTGAGGCAGTTCTTTTAATAAAATCAACCCAAAAGACTGGAACGGTATCAGTCTAAATCTGAAATCCATCACAGTAATGAATACATTTTTCCTCTGTTTATGTGACAACATACGTTTCACACACATCACTATGACTGAATGTATTGTAATTCAACCTTGTTTGCGTCAAATTACATATGGCACCTACTCTGACCAGGGTTTATGATGTTTAAACTGTATGTGGCCAGACTTTAACCCATCTGAATAGACTTTAAGCAGTACAGTGGGGAGGGAAGTAATAAAGGCAGTCTGAAGGGGCAAAGAAAGTTTTGGAGGCATGCCAGTAAAACTAATGGAGACAGGCCCTCTGTCCTGACCTCAAGCACTGCTCAGGGGGACCTGCTCAAACATGCATGTCTCCTCTAATTTCCTGTTACACACACACACAGAGAAACGACATACTAACATATTTTATTTATAAAATACGTATATATATATGGTATGGCCTTCATTGGCCTTAAATACCAGCTTGTATTCTTGCTTTTATGTACTTTTGCACAGTTTCTGTTGTTACTGACTTCCAAATAGTTTCTAGTCTATAGTATATATATATATATATATATATATATATATATATATATATATATATATACATATATACATACATACAGTACTGTGCAAAAGTTTTAGGCAGGTGTGAAAAAATGCTGTAAAGTAAGAATGCTTTCAAAAATAAACTTGGTAATAGATTATATTTATCAATTAACAAAATGCAAAGTGAGTGAACAGAAGAAAAATCTAAATCAAATCCATATTTGGTGTGACCACCCTTTACCTTCAAAACAGCATCAATTCTTCAAGGTACACTTGCACAAAGTCAGGGATTTTGTAGGCATATAGTTAGGTGTATGATTAAACAATTATACCAAACAGGTGCTAATGATCATCAATTCAATATGTAGGTTGAAACACAATCATTAACTGAAACAGAAACAGCTGTGTAGGAGGAATAAAACTGGGTGAGGAACAGCCAAACTCAGCTAACAAGGTGAGGTTGCTGAAGACAGTTTACTGTCAAAAGTCATACACCATGGCAAGACTGAGCACAGCAACAAGACACAAGGTAGTTATACTGCGGTCTCTCCCAGGCAGAAATTTCAAGGCAGACAGGGGTTTCCAGATGTGCTGTCCAAGCTCTTTTGAAGAAGCACAAAGAAACAGGCAACGTTGAGGACCGTAGACGCAGTGGTCGGCCAAGGAAACTTACTGCAGCAGATGAAAGACACATCATGCTTACTTCCCTTCGCAATCGGAAGATGTCGAGCAGTGCCATTAGCTCACAATTGGCAGAAAACAGTGGGACCCTGGTACACCCATCTACTGTCCGGAGAAGTCTGGTCAGAAGTGGCCTTCATGGAAGACTTGCGGCCAAAAAGCCATACCTCCGACGTGGAAACAAGGCCAAGCGACTCAACTATGCACGAAAACACAGGAACTGGGGTGCAGAAAAATGGCAGCAGGTGCTCTGGACAAAATTTGAAATATTTGGCTGTAGCAGAAGGCAGTTTGTTCGCCGAAGGGCTGGAGAGCGGTACACGAATGAGTGTCTGCAGGCAACAGTGAAGCATGGTGGAGGTTCCTTGCAAGTTTGGGGCTGCATTTCTGCAAATGGAGTTGGGGATTTGGTCAGAATTAATGGTATCCTCAATGCTGAGAAGTACAGGCAGATACTTATCCATCATGCAATACCATCAGGGAGGCATCTGATTGGCCCCAAATTTATTCTGCAGCATGACAACGACCCCAAACATACAGCGAAAGTCATTAAGAACTATCTTCAGTGTAAAGAAGAACAAGGAGTCCTGGAAGTGATGGTATGGCCCCCACAGAGCCCTGATCTCAACATCATCGAGTCTGTCTGGGATTACATGAAGAGAGAGAAGCAACTGAGGCTGCCTAAATCCACAGAGGAACTGTGGTTAGTTCTCCAAGATGTTTGGGCCAACCTACCTGCCGAGTTCCTTCAAAAACTGTGTGCAAGTGTACCTAGAAGAATTGATGCTGTTTTGAAGGCAAAGGGTGGTCACACCAAATATTGATTTGATGTAGATTTTTCTTCTGTTCACTCACTTTGCATTTTGTTAATTGATAAATATAAACTATTAACATGTCTATTTTTGAAAGCATTCTTACTTTACAGCATTTTTTCACACCTGCCTAAAACTTTTGCACAGTACTGTACATACATATATATATATATATATATATATATATACACACACACACACATATATATACATATATATACACACACACACACATATATACCTAATAAATGACAAAAACATTTTTAGTTTTAAACAAGTTTTTGACAGATTTTGAAAACATTTATCTTTATTATGACTTATACTTGAAAACAAATGCATGCATTTAGAACCCAGCTTAGTGGAAGCATGGGGCACACAAAGCACATAGTAAACGGTTGTCAACTAAAAGAGGTGAACATGAGTAAAAGGGCTTGCTTAATGGTTAAATTTAATGCATGAGGTGTAGCTTTTCAAAGATTTCTGTCCATGACTATACTCAAAGCAACCTATCAAGTAGAGGTCCATCTACACTTCCTACAAAAGTGTTTGAGTGCAAATAGGACAGCTAAATGCCTCATAGAAGAGGAGCATTTTAAAGCTGGTTTGAAAGAGAGACCCAGGTGGTTCATTCTTGCTGAAGAACCTTTGGGCCATTCAAACGTCCTCACTGCTCCTGGTTTAAATTCAAGCGGTTAGTAAAGAAAAATCCATAGCCTCGGGTAAATGATAAAGCATCACAGCTGCCCATGTAGATGTTCACCAAAACTGTCTTCTGTGACATGCTTTCAATTTATTTGCAATCATACAAGACCTAAAAAACACACCCTTATCAAACCTACAGGGGTTCACACCTGAGCTGAATGTATTTATCGCAGATATCTTGGATTCATGAGGAAAAATAACATTTAGTGTGTTCAATCCAACAAGGAACATACATGTATGAATAGAAAGGAGCTCATGTAAACATGGTTGTGCAGCATTCAGAATTGATTTGACTTTTGTGGACCCAGGTGGGAGGGCACTCGATTTTCCAGAATGCATTGCTTGTGTTAAATGTATTTAAATTCCTCCTGTCATTCCGATTCCAATTGAATTTCCCGTGGCCAATTTAATTCAACCCTGGAAAACTTGCTTCATGTGGTCATGTGTGTGCAACTATAAGAAAACAATAAGTAAGTCATGTTTGGGTTAGTGTCACGTAGCCAGACAGACGGCAGAAGGTCTGGACTCTATCGTAGCTTTCATAGGCCAAGGAATGTACAAGACAACATTTGACTGACATAAAGCAACCAAACAAATTTGTTTTATTCAGCATCATGGTCAGGGGCGTGAAAATATAAAGTTAATATCCCTACAATAACAAACCAGTGTACATCTAATAATTTATTCATTCAGGATTGTTGTGCAAGTTTACCGCGAACTTCACATACTTTTGAAAATCCAGCATTTAGTTGATCCCGGTACGTGCTCATTGTCAAAGTTGTAAACATGACAGTTTTTTCTTCCAATGGGGGGGGTTTGGCGTCACGGGATTTGTTTCCCAGCAGACCATTAAAGAACGCGACACATGTCTCCTGGACATCCTGTAGAAGTCAATCAACCAGATGACACTTCGAAAATCCTGAAGTGTTTCCAGTTAAGCATGCCATATGTATCAGACATTACCCCGACAGTCCGTGGGCGTGACGTCTGAGGCTGAGACCATCTTTAAGATGACATCACAAAATTCACATGAACTCCACTGGCTGTGGTGCACAAAAAGGAGGACTTGTTTGGTACCTGCTCCTCTTTTCCACATCTATTGCCATCGTGGCCCTCCATGCCCCCTCACACCTAGAAGAGGCAGCAAGGTCTACATCTAAATGGCTCTTCATAGTCGAGTTCCACTCCTGGGACCCTCTTATCCGGTCTCTCCCCAGCGAGGCAACACATCAGCGGGGTTCAGCGTCCCACTCTTTTGCTGCTCTCCAGCGTGGTGCTAAAATAACAGCCACTCTGGGTCTGAATGGGGCCACTGGAGAGGAAGGCTGTTAAGAGGCCTATCCTGTGCTCGGCGCAAAGGGGAACAGATGCCTGTTTGATTAATAGAAGACCACACAGACTGGGATTTCTACATTTTTCCTTTCCTTTTCAGCGACGAAAGCCTCACACAGAGTGGTATTTGCGCCTTAGCGTAGCTCGAAACGATTAATGACCGTCTGAACATAAAATACGAGATCTCTGCGCAACGTCTCTCGCTGAAGAGCGTGCGTCCCTCTGCGGTTTTCTACCATGTGCTGATTTCAGGGCTAATTAGCTTAACCTCACAAACCATCTCTGAGCTGCAAGACTTCAGTGTGATGAATGCAGATGGAAAAATGCATCTGCGGAGTAACAAACGCACAGAAGCATGTGTTTGTACATGCCATGGCGACGTGACTTATATCTTGTACACCGAATATGTATAGCATTGATAAAGAGCAAATAAAACATGAATAAAACTTTTTAGCATGACATACCGGAACCACGTTAAAGCGTGTCTAAGTCCTTTGAACTCCAACAAACATGGAAGCGCTTTCATATTGTTCCTGCTCATGGAATTCTGTTCATTTAACCTCCTTCCTGTGCTCGGCCACAGAATTCCGGTCTTTATAAGATCCTTCTGAACCGGTTCCCGAAATGTCGAATCCATTACAAGCGTGTTTGCAATATCCATCCAGTCTAGCAATTCGTCTCTGCCAGTGACTGAACATTATCCAAGATTCATGTTTGGCCACAAGCAACAACCATCTGGCTTTGCGAGCGAGGATAACAACGTCCTCTGCAAATAGCATTGACTTCAAAAGCAGGACACAATGAAACAAAATGCTAAAAATCTCATCCTGGCATCTCCTTCAAACGGGCGATAAAGAGCCAAGCGTACATATTTGATATTCACTGCCTATTCTATCCTGATAAAAAACACTCTCTCTGGCTAAAGAAAATGCAGCTACCCTGCAGCTAGACTGATGGTTATCCCAGCCCTAGCGGGAGTGATCACACTGGGGATAGTTAAACGAGCTCTAGCAATCAACTCTTGAAAGAAACCGGTCATTAGCTGGCCCACGAGTGCTAAAATTACCCGGCGCAAATGCAGGCAGACTCCTGAGAAGGCCTGACCTCAACTTTACAAGCAGCTTTCCTCGCTTTAGGGCCGCTAGATCATCTCAAGAGCGCTGCTCCATCCGCTTCTGGTCCCAGGGCGGCCATGGCACAGAGTAAGGATGGTTTTAACAGGCTTAGACCAGTAGCCCTGGGAAAGCTTACTGAGAGGTGAAAGATGCTTACTTTAAACCTGCCTAACTATGGAACAATGGCTTCCCTTATGGTGGATGAAGTCTGTCCTCAGCTTTCTACGGAACAAACATCAAATGTTATTATTTAATGACTGGGGCAAAAAAAACCAATTTGTAAATCTTGTGAAAACATGCCCACTTAAGATCTGTGTTAAGATTTATTTGCATTATTTTCAAACACATTTTCCCTCATTTCCATAATAGAGCTGGATACTTTACCAGTTATTTCCAATGGGGATTCTCATTACTGTAATGAGTGATTTAATGATCTAAATAAGTATAAATTAAAGGAAGTACAACGAATACTATGATGGGCATAATACCAAATATATATGTGGCCCAGGAATGATTTTGACAGGCATACTAGCGAAACCTCTGGAGAATGTTCACTTTCTGGAAAGTCAAGTTCGTTATATTGGAATTTCAAAGGTTATGTCTCATAAATTATGGCTCAGAAAACTGTCCAACAAATCTCTGCAAATGAAAGCTACAGCAATATCAATACCCCATGCACAGTCAGCTTAAATGCACAGCAAATGATAGCGTTTCAGCAAATGATAGCGTTTCAGCAAATGGCCAGGCGTCAACAAAATCAATACACCATGTGCGATCATTCGACCAAATTGAAATGAAATGAAAAGGGAAACGAACACGTTGAGAGATGTAATATTATTTTCAGAAACGCGTTAGGAAAAACAACTCCCGCCAGTTAAGATAATAGTTACTGCCGCAGTAGTATAGCAAGGCTCTAGTTCCTCTCCATTTAAATAGAACATGACAACAGAATCATAATTTAAAACATCATAAATATTGAAAGGAAATTAAAATAATTTATGGAATAGGTTAGTCGACAGGGTCTGTTTTTCTGTTTGCGCAGAGCAAAACGGCGGGCGGAGAGGAAGAGGAAGATAGCTTTAGTAATTGCTTTTTCTACCCCTGAAGCAGCTTCCTGCCTTTTATCAAAAAGGCAATCTCTGTCAGTAATGGCTCAATTAATAATTAAACACATGTTTTATCTCCTCCACGCTCCTGCTATTTATTTTCATCTTCCTGACAGGCAGAACTACACAAACAGGGTTAGTGCTATCAATAAAGAGGAACATTCATAACGCTCGCTTTCCAGAAATGAAAGGAAAACACACACAAACACACACGAGCCAGCTACCACAACAAATGGTCATATGTTCTGAGATGGTGGGGAAGAATAATAAAAGTTGGAAATAATAAAGAGATATGAATGCCATTCTTCCATTTGAGCTGAAGCTGCAGTTCTGTTTCAGAGCCAAGTGGGACCAAACGACATTTATGAAACACACCGACTCTGAGAGAAATTTCCCTCGTCTAAAACAATTCAATTGGAAATATATACAAAAAGCTTCAGAGCGTGGGTGTTTCTTCATAGTAGTTTACATGCTTTACATATTGGTCAGACAGTTGGATCTCTTCCTGTCTAACTAGCCAGAATAAGTTGCAATATGGGCCAGACTTTGAATAAATGGCAATATGTGTGTAAACCAAGAGCCAAAAAGGCAGAGAACAGAAAACAAGCATGAACAATCACCCAAACAAAGGACAACAGCATTCTATGTTTATTAATATCAAATGACAAGCTTGGCTAAATGACTAGCCACAGCACAAAAAGAGCTCGACTCGGACAAAACGGCTGTGGAACATTTACACACAATAACAGCTGGACAGGCTTTATTACACAAATACAAATCCAATTCCACCTGTACGTGCAACATCAACCTCAGCAATGACTGATGGGTTTAATATTAGCTGCTAATCTTGAAATATCCCAAGTCCGTACGCTGGTCCATCCCTGACTGTGACTCCTCGATCTCTGAGCCTCCACGATCCAACAGCTGCAAAGCTGATTAGCTGGTCAAGAGGTCAACTTCTATTCATTATTTAATGGGCAAGAGGCCACAAACACTGCGGCGCTAAGGTTAGCAATACATCAGCATTAACCTCACTAGAAGAGAAGAGCCGCATACAAACACACTCTCATTCTCCACCGCTTCCCCCCAAATCCTTTGACCCCTGCTGGCCTCGGCTCATTTTTCCCTCCCTCTATTTTTTCGCCCATGCAAGAGAGGAGAGGAGCGAGTGCATTTTATATTCTGAAGGACTGAGGGGAGGGCGTGTGTAAAGGGGGGCTCCTCCGCTGAGGCGGAGCAGGGAGCAGACTTTTATTGACATGCAGCAAATAGCGGGTAGGAACAAAGGCCACTCAACAGCTATTGAATCGTGGGCCTGCAGACAGAGTGCTTGATTAGCGATTCGACACGGAGACCCTGAGCCGTGTAGCATATAATGAGTGCTTAGAGAACGACCCTGCGGCTCCCTGGGGACAGCGGTGGAGGAGAGGCAGGGTGGGGGGAGTAGCATCCATCCTCGGCGGAATTGATTCGGCCAAATGCTATCAAGAAAAACAGAGTATAAAGTGTGACGACCAGACGTGGCTCTTAATCCGGAATTACATACGTTACGATAACGGTATGGACTGTAAATATTATTCATAATAAATTAGTTGGGTCAATTTGTTTTCATGGGTTGGTGAGCAGACAGATTTTTGCAACGGCGGATTAACTGGTGAAAACCGGCGCGTTATCAATTTGATCTTGTGCGGTTGTGGCAACGGCCGTTACCCCCCCCTCCTTTTGTTGCTTTCTCACTCTCTTTCTTTCTTTGTCCTATAGTCCTAATCCACTATGTGTGGGCCGGTAAGTTTAATGGAAACAATTTATTAAGTCTGGCTTAAAATGCCATCTGCTGTTAAGCCTTCCAAAGCCGCTAAGCTCTCAGTTTGGCCCGAAGCTGGCGGTGCTTCTCGCGTACAGTAATACGCTGTTTAAAATGAGCACAACGGGTCAAAATTAATCAGGATTAGCAAACCAGAAATCCACTTCACAAATGGCTTTTCACCACAATCTTCCTTCGCTATCCCAGCATGCCCCGGGTTTGCCTGACAGACCTCACACACAAAATGGGTGCGTCACCGCTTCACTGATGGGTAAAATGAAGAGAAAGAGAGCAACCCCCCTCCCAACTACGCTTAGAGTCTCTAACCTTATTGTGCTGCTGGCAGATGCTGCACACTGTTCTTGGTCCAATCAACTTATATAGCTCTGCATTAGCTGTACTGTAGCTCCACACAGAGACAACAATGAATGTAAAACAGAGCTATATTTTATGTGATAGAATGACTGGATGGATGAACGTATGCCGAATTGATAGAATGAACTATGGAACTAACGATAGAGAGAATGATTAATTGATAGACAGAATTAACATTAGACAGTACTACGAACAATAGCTACAACAGTAGGGCAGATGAACTAATAAGTATATGAGTTATGAGCATGAATTCACTATGCCTTCATTCAAGGCGAGAAAACCTGGCACTGCTGGATGGAGAACAAGCCTCTTAAAAAGTTACTAAAAGCACAGCGATCGCGGTAATTATGTAAGCACAGATTATAGTAAAACTAAACAGCTGTTAAGCCGATACGAAACTTGTATGTCACCGCAGTACTTGACTGAGGGCACAAAATCAATCAAATCAAGCACCAGCGTGCACGAAAGCTGTTTACAGAAACAAAGACACATGCATATTTGTGCAAGCTGCACCACATTCATGCCGAGGTATTTCCCTGTAATGCAATTCTCCAACGCAAGACGTGAGCCAAGCGAGTGATCAGTCTGCCAGAAGTTCTCCAGGGCAGACCAATTTGGGGATCAGAGCTGAGCGAGCTTTAGATTGGTCTCGGTGGACGTACTGTAATGGGACACATATGCTCCTATACCCCCAAAATCTAGAATAACAGCCTGGAGAAATGGTGCATTCCATGGAACAAAGTCTGGACAACCCACATTCAACAAAGACAACCGGAGAACAAGGGTAATGATACTATACTTTTCTTGCCAAGTGCTTTGGAAGCTATTGCCAGAAGAGTGATTATGGCAACTGTAAAAGCGAGGGAAAGGCCATGTGACATACAGGAAATTCAAAAATAAACTCAACAACAACAAAAAAACAAATTAATTTCACTTAGGAAATAGAACTTTTACCAAAGTCAAGACTAAGACTAAGATGTATCTGTAATTCAGCCCCTGGAACAAAGAGCCAAAGTTTTCCAGGTGATACCTAAAAGAGACCAAACCGGAACTGTGGTACAACTGGATATAAAAGTTACAAAGACTGAACTTAAACTATAATGAAACTTGATGGATATCAAAGCCTATGAAGTCTGAACGGGAATTGGACATCAAACATTATGAAGTCTGAAATTGAACTATAGTCAAACATCATAGATTTCAAAGGTTATGCTTCTTTGCAAGATCTGTAATCTCTACACTCTGGGCATTAAATTGCTACCACTATAATATTTATTTCCAGCAATCCTAAATCACTTAATCCACATATTCCCACTCTTGGTTTTGCTTTCTTTTTAAATCCTAATCTGGCACTTCCTACCACCTTCTGCTTTCTCTGTATCATCCCTGTGATCCCTGGGAAGAGTGTGTGCTTGACACACATTAGCAGGATATTAAGGAAGATGCAGTTTGTCTCGCCATCAACCGTAACAGATTAGGGCGCCTGTTATATTATCAACAACAACAACAACGTTCTTCTGTTGACATCAGAAGTGCTTGAGCCATGTGCCCTGATCATTTCAGCTGTTGCACAAGTCTTGTCCTATGGTTATGTCTGGATGTCATCCAGAGAGATGTACAAAAATGACTTTAATGTAGACCCAGACAGTAGTCACAAGTTCTGCTCTTCCTCTGAGCTAGACTTGACTTCTCTCAATTCCTCTTTTTGCTGGCAAAAGCTCTCCAAAAGACTCATGCCGGGCATCAGAAGTGTGCCATTAAACTCGACATCTCCTCCGCACTGTGCAACAAACAGAATTCGTTTCACAACTTAGTTCCCTTACAAAACCTGGATGTGAACCAACTAAAAAAAACCTTCAAGGGCCGACTTCCTACTGCTCTCAGCTAAACTTTAACTACTGCTGGAAACGGTAAAAGTAGCTCAAATCCACATTAGAAGGAAACCTCTATCAACAGACACTTAAAAATGAGTGAAAAACAAGGAAACAAATAAGCACCATCTCACTATTTAACGGTCTCATAGGATTTTAACAGGCTTTTAACAGGATTATAAAGGCACCTGAGATTTGCCATCTGTCTAGACTTACTTCTGATGTGTCTGATTGCCCAGGACTTACTAGTGTGCACCCTAACATACGTGGCATTTGAGTGGTACCTGAAAAGATGGGTATCTCTTTGGCTCCCAAAGGCCAAAAACCCTTCTAACTCTAACATACATGATAAAAGCAGAACAGCACTATTCCGTCAACAATAATGTTACTCCTGTGAATGATGGCTCTGAATATGAGCTCAGAGTTGCCTGAGAGAACATAATGCATATTGTCAGGATTTGGGAGCAAAAATATTATCTTCAACAACAACAATAACCTAGACTATCTGAACTGTGGCCTGAAATGGGAACAGAGCTTCCTAGAACGGAAAATAAGCGACACTACAGTGCAATATGCACAATGAAAGTATCTTGAATATTAATTGACAACCCTGAGGAGTTCTTTGTTTTCAAAACCAGTTTATGAATGGGGTCAAAGGTCAAATCAAACTTAATTATGTCTAGAACATCCAATTCAAGAATAATGAAATGTGAAACCCATAATGTGCTCTTACCTTTAGGTGCAGTAGGTGAGAAAAGCTTCTCTGATCCTACATCAGATGCCTGAAAAACAGAAGTGGAACACAATTAGACCATGTTTAAGTAAGGTTCCTTTTTTAAACAACTGTTCTCGTCCTCCACTTTTTTTTTTGGGGGGGGGGGGGGGGCAACATTTCCAACAAAACACCCTAAAGACGTCTACCAACACATAAAGAACAGAGTGAAAGACGAGGAGAAGAAAAGCAGTAGGAGAATGACATAAAAAGCTAATAAACAAGTAAAGCACAGTGCAAATGATTAAGTGGAGCCAATTTGTGCAATTTTCCACCTCCCTGCTCTTAATGATTTAACAAAAGATCACTGATGGATGGTGACATCACAAATCCTAATCCGCAGACTACAACAGAAAAAAGTATTCTCCCTACAAAGTGACTTAAGTGCTATGTAGACTAAACATGATTGTGCTTTTCCTTCCCCTCCATGTAGCAGAGCGTGTAGCTTCTGGCAAGCAGCAAGAAAAAGAAAACATGCCATGCTCTTACCAAAACACACAGTCATTGACAGACAGGACGTGGTGCTCTTAACGAAGAAAGAACTCTTAAATTCTTCACACACTATACACAGGGGTGGTAAAGAATGCCAGCACACACATTCCAGATTTTTCTTAGAACAGCGCAGTGTATCAATATATTCCACACACTATGGATTTAACTTTGTGAGAGAGCAGTCATATATTTATATATGATTTTATGTGCCATTTACCTTAAAAAAAAAAAAAAAAAAAAAAAAAAAAGGTACAAAAGCTGTCTCTGGGGTTGTATCCTTTCAAAAGGAACTAAAATTTAGGTACTAATATGCACTTTTAAGATACTAATATGCACCTTTTAGGGATAAATAAGGTACAGATGTGTACTGCCCAAGTGACAGCTTTTATACCTTTTCTTGTGAGAGTCTGTCTGTTTCTCTTTTTTCTTACAGCAGAGTCAAATGCAAAACAATGCAAAAAATGAGATCAAGGAATGTGCAAAAACATTTTCAAAATCAACTAGCTGGTGGGTTTTGCTGGACATGTTTCTGAAGCTCTATTCACACAGGAGGCCATGGGTCACTGCACTGTTGGTTTGTAGTAGTGTTCACTATATCAGATTGTGCTTTATGATCTCCACTCCTATTGGCAGTCGCTTCACCGTTTCATTTCTCGTTTGCATTAAGTTGAACTGTCCAACTTCACGCTAAAAATTATGTTAAAAGGTTCAAAATTGAACTGTTTTGGATTTTGATGTTGATATTGCTATGTACCTGTTTAAATATGACATTTACTTGTTTGTTAAATGCTTGCAAAAAATGCTATGTTGAGTAAACTGTAACTCAGAATGATGTTGCATCCTGTGTGTAACTGAGATAAGATGAAATGTGCAGAATGTTGTGAAAGTTGAAGCTCATGAACTAATTGTAACCAACCAGAAAAGTTAACAAGAAGGCACACGAGGATGAAGTTGGCATGTTGCAAACTCAAGCGGAGGTGAGCCAGATTAAGACTTCGGTAAAAAGGAGGAAGGAGAAGACAACAGCGTAGGCGACAGAAGAAGGATATCCGTTTTAGTAAGCAAGTGATACAGAAACTGATAAGCCTACAACAGAAATATTGGATCATAGGCATTGATCAATTGAGTAATATGAAGCTGGAATTTCTGAGGAGTAAAAGGCCTCCTCAGATTCTGCCTGCATTAACCATAGAAGGATAAACGAGGTGACGCTTAACAGCATCTCCAATATTGCTGGATAAAGCTCGGTTATAGAGCTTTTTAGCTTAAGCTGATTTAAGTTTTATTTTGCCGCTTTAACTGCTTTGCATTGTAACCAATAAAAGAGAGAGATTGTGTTACATTTGCCTTCCGAGAGACTTATAACTACAAACTGAGCTTCGGTAAAGAACAACCACAAGGTAGTCTTCTATGTCCTGAAGGACTGAGTACTTTATGGTTTAGGCTATATTTGACTTCCCTTACCCTACCTGAATTATCCTAGGGTTAAAAGGTGAACTATAAAAGGTCACACCAACTAACAATGCTAAATAAAAGAAAAACTTGAACATTTAAATGAATATAAAAATATTAATATTACTTTTAAAAAGAATTCACAAGATGACTAGTTGCCAAACCTGACCCAACCCTATCCTGTATCAAGCTTCACTAGGCATATGATTGTCTATAATCTTATGTTATGGCTATTATCATATGCAATGGTATAGGATATGGTAAAAAACAAAAAAGATTAAAGCAGCATTGCTCAATTTTATAGGCATTACACTGTACACTTTCAGATTCTGCAGCATGTTTTAATGAAAATGGATCACAGTTTGTCTATTTAAACCTTGTGTAGGCCAAGTTTCTAGCTCCATTAATAACGTGTTCTTTATAATGTGTACTCAGTCTAATATGCAAAACCTCCTGTGAGACCAGACCCACGACGTGGCATAATTTCTGAGACCTCCGCTGACGTGAATCCTGGACTACATTAATAAAGGGCTCTATTTCAGCCCCATAATTCACTACGTCAGGGGACTAATTTTTCAGCAAGCGGGATTTTTCACTACACAAGCTCTCTGTGTCTGAGCGCTGGAACACTTTAGCTCACACCCCCGTAGGATTACATGAAAGAAAAGAGGTTCAGATGAAACTGGGCCCGTAGCATATGTATAAGCCTCGGGTTTGGGAAAAGACTGTCGTTAACGTTTGTTCAGCTCATGCCTTTAATGTTGAAAAGAAACTGTCAATACAATGATCCGTCTATGAAAGGTATTCTTATGAGAGCTTAAAGCAAGAAAAGAACTGCCAGAACATTAAAAAAAAAAAAAAAAAAAAAGAAGAAGAAGTTTACGGCAGCTACATTTCACTGTTTGTATTTTTTGCCAGCGAGATGTTCTACCAAGCAGGCTTTAAACTGTGTCCCTATAGGCCAGAGGTCAAAGGTCACTCATAACAAATTCTTTGCACTCCTACGACGCAGGGGGCCCGAGTGGTGATTAAAGGACAGAGCGATCAAAATGAGCAGGAAAAGAGAAAGGACAGAGAGCAAGAGAGAAAGAAAACAAAGCAAAGACCCTGTCTGTTGAAGGAAGCAGAGGGGCTATAACCATTTCAAAACGGAGGAAATTGAAGCCACATTGCTGGGAGCCAAACCGCGCTGGCGGGGCCGCAGGAGGCCTGACCCGAGAGGACGTGTGATACTGGATCTGGAGGTAGAGAGGCCAGGTCTGGGACTCTGAGATACCAAAACAGCCCTCAGTTCACTTCTCCCATTGCACTCATTAACTACAGGCAATGATGCAGCCGCCTCTGAACCACGACCCGACTCGCACAGCAGCCACAGAGGAAAACAGAGAGATGGACGGCCAGAGGAGGTAGGAGGAGAGTTAGAAAAATAAAAGGGTCATGGTCATGTGTTGAGACATGCTGCCTACAGCTGTAAAGTGCCACTGGAAGGAGGAACAGGAAAGGGAAGACAGGGAGGTAAGGTTGGATCAATTCCACCAAAAGAGTGCTAAGCCGTAAAAATAAACAATCACAACAGTCAAGAGTTCAGACTATAGCAAACATCTAAACATTTTATATTGCTTCTTCTAACGCTCCACAACAAGCCAATGAAAGCAGTCTATATAAAAACACCTTTGAGAAGTTCACATTCTGTGGCGTGACATTCTACACTCCATCTAGAACTACAGACAGCATTTAAACATCAATTTGTGAATTCTTTTAAAAAACGCATAGTTTTTATGACCTCAGTAACTGAGAGACTGTATGGAATATGTGTACATCTGCCATACCACATGACCACGAAGAACGAAATACTGTAGCCAAAAATGCAATTAAAGTGATTTCAACCTGTAATCTTAGATTCAATAAATATCAAAATCAATCTGCAAGTTCAAAGGGTGCAATATGCAAAGTTTTGGTGAGGGCAATTACAACAAATTTCATCTATATTCAGATGTTATGGTAAAACAAACAAACAAAAACAAAACAAAACATGGTATTCTTATCAAACAGTATTCCATGAGATTTTGGCTAGGGGTGTGACGAGACCACTATCCCACGAGACGAGACGAGACACGAGATTGGGTTCACGAGACGAGATTTTTATAGTATTTTTAAGAAATCCTCAATAATGAAACGTATGGAGGGAAAATAGCCTTTTATTCAACTGAAAATCATAAAATGCAAAAATGTTGGTGCGTTTTGAAATCAACTTGTAATGCATGTCATTTTA